>CM053581.1:197911813-197927008 GCA_028627135.1 Pseudochirops cupreus
CCTACTGATGGCTGGCTTTCAATGAATTTTTATGGAAAATGATGGCTGTGTGCAATCGTATCTTAACACGAACCCCATTATGTGCAATATTTAAGCCCAATCCAGAGTTATGATTTGAGAACAATGAATAACATTTCAGGCACTAACACAGACCAAAGGCTTATGTATGGGAGAGATAGGGATAGGAGAGAAAGGGTATTACAGAAGAGTTCCCTCCCCACAAAGCTATGGGATCAGCTGCCCATTCAAAAGGTTGGCCTTGGTTCCACTATCATCTCAAGGGCTACAGAAATACTTTGTTTCTGTGAGACTATGGGCAGACTATGCTACAGGCTGCCCCACATAGAAGGATGGTTTTCTGGTTCTGTTGTTCACTCAGCACCAAGCAGTCACTTGTAATGTATGAAACACATTTCATTTAATTTTCCTCTCCCTGTACCATGGAGATACTAATTCATCTGTCTCCTTCAAAAAAGTCAATGTTAAAATAAAATTAAAAATAATCATATTAAATCTTCAGTCCCCTACAGAGGAGAGTGTTTGTTGTAGGCAAGGACAGAGAGCAAACTTCAAACATGCACTTCAGAAACAGTACATGTTTCTTCCTGGGCCCCTCTGTCATAATTTTTAAGTAGTACTATCTGGGAGAAAACTATGGCTTAATGTACACGTAATTGCAGATGCCCAAACAAATGAGACTTTCAGAATAGAAACATGAAAGGTCACAGAAGGAAAAGAAATATGTCTTTAGCACAGAATTAAGAAATAAATAGTTCAACTCTAGCTTTGATTCCCCCCCTCCCCCTTCCTGACACAAGATGTCTACTACCCAATGAAGAAAATAGTTCATGGGTTATTTATTTTATCTGCATTCCTAGTGAAATTGAGTTCAAAATCATTAGATAACCTTGTAAAACCTGTGACTGGTACTGTTAATTCCACCTAATGATTTTCCCATGTAGTTACCCAGAAAAGGGGGTTATCTGTTAAAACAAGCTTTAAACTATTAATAGACTAAAAGCACCATTTCAGCAGCCAAAGCTGAGACACTACTTCCACTCTTACATTCAGAGTAGGGGGAGGGCACACTCACTTCCCCCAATGACCTTACATTGTCACCCGGAGTTTACCTTCCACTCGCCTGGAACGGTTAACTTGCTCCCCATGCCTTATCCTCCATATTTGTGGTCTTAATTGAGGAACCTAAACAAACAAATTAATCACCCCAGCCCATAAAAATGACAGAATTCATATGGTAGCATTCTTCATTCCCTCCAATTTGTTCTCCTGAAATCCCTGCAGCGATTTATTTGCTGAATATGCGAGTTTTCCCCCCCTTATGAAAATTACAAATTGTTGTCAAGGTTAACGAGTTAATATTCTCATTCAATATTTATTTTAGAAGGAGAGGAAGAAGTGTGACTGTTCCTGTACTTCTTCCCCTGCAGAGCCTGCTTTCTTAATCAAAATGACAAGGACACTGTCCTTTGGATAATACTCTGAATCATGGAGACTAAAAAATGAGCTTTATTAATCAACAGACCCTGATTAATTATTATAAAGTGATGCTCATACATTTCTGTACATTTTAATAATTCCTGCAGAAGGCTAACAATGTCCCCGGTGATTTGAAGTCTTTTGGGTTGGAATTTTTCTAAGCAATGTCGCAATAAATAGTCCAAGGGTACCAGGCCTCTTTCACTAATCCACTCAGCTTCAATCCCACAACCAAGGAAGACCTTCTTTTTCCTATTTCCCATCTATAATTCATCATTTGCATACAAAGTAAGAAGCCAAGAATCGGCAATCTCATCAGTTTTCAAAATACCAAGGGATGACGGGGGTGATGTATCGCAGGCTGCATTATCTAATTCATATAACCAGAATATTTCTGTAAAAACAGAGCACTGTGATTTCTTGATAAAGATCATCATGTAACTGATAAATGAGATGAAGATCAACAGAGTGAAAAACTCCGGTGTGCCAAACCTGTCTGTTGTCTCTTTTCCAACACTCACACTCACTCCAGTCCCATTTTCCATCAACAAAGGAAAATCCTCCCTGTCTTAAAACAGCTGCCTGGGAGAACCCATGGTTATAAAGACAGTTGAGGTTTCAGTGCAGCCCTCCAATACACCTCCTTGCCTGTTGTCAGCCAGATGGAAACTTCACCACCTGCTTCTGCTGCTGTCAATATAGTCCTGAAGAACTCACTAATATGCCTTGGAAAGTCAATCTCTCTTGGGAGGAAACAAGCCCACCTAACTGATATGTAACAAAGTAGCCAGGGTAAATACCACGTCACATCATTTTCTTTCCTACTGAAAAATTCCCTAGACTTCCAATAATCTTGGATGCATAAGAAGGGGGCTAACAGAAATGAAGTGTCTTGAATCCACAGCAGGAGAACTGATGATGATGGTGATGGTGATGATTATGGTTGTTATAGTTAGCACTTAAATACAGCTTAAAGGTTTGCAGAGAGCTATATACACTTTATCTCATTTAATCCTAATAAGCCCTAATAACCCTAGGATGTAGGTACCATTTTACAGATGAAACTGAAGCAGAGACCTACCAAGAATCACCCAGTTAAATATCTGAGGCCAGATTTGAGCTCACATCTTTATGACTACAGTTCCAATATTTGTCCATTGTAATACCAAACTGCCTCCAAGAAAAAAATTTCCTAGAAAGCAGGCTACAGTTTTGTGCTCACCCCAAGAGAGCAAGATAAACACTATTCATTCATGCACTGGTATTTCTATAAGGTTTGCTGTTTCACATTTGCTATTTCATGTTAGTTTAGGAACTGTGATTATTCTCTAGGGCATCAAAAAGTACTCAGCTAGGGATTGCTCCTTGGGACTTTAACAATTTGTGATCAGGTAACCTGTAGGTCTGAGATCTGTGGCTTTTTCAGTGTCAATAATGACTTTTCCACTCATCTTATTAATGCAAAGAGGTGGATAAGATTGTAAGGCTTTAGATTACTTAGCCCAGTTCCTGCTCCTGCATTTTGCCCTGTAGAAATAGGAGTGCTGATCACAGACAACAACTAAAATGAGATTATGATGTTAGCTTTCTCCAGAGATAACAGCAGTCTAGGTCATAAAACTACCATATGGTAGATTTGGCAGTCTTTACCGAGAGCCATGGTTTAATTATCACATAGACAGATTCGGTTCCCCGTTTGCAAGTGCCCAGGTCCTCCTGTGGCAAGGGTTGGCAAGACAATTAAGGGGAAAACCTGTATTATGTTTGGCTGATACATGAAGTGACCTTACTGTGGCCAGCACTGTCATTCCCTAACATTTCACTCATGATTAAGTTTATCATTTCAAATAAACACAAAATGTCAGTTCTCTGGGTCTACTTAATATGGGGAGCCAAACTGGATCGCTCTCTGATTTGAAAGGGAAGAGGCCAAGAGAATGATATGATTAACTCCCACAGATAATTTTTATTAGAACTATCAGATAATATGGTGTGGGTGAAATCCACCTTGCAACTAGTGGGTTGCCATGGGCCAAACCCTCCGTATGCCCAATGCTTTCTCTTGATATCTCCAACTAATTAGCTCAACGCTGTCATTCTTCGGCTCCATGTTTCCAAGGAGCAATATGCTTTGATAGAGCCCCATCTCAGTTTTATGACATTTTTTATTCTGATTCTCCATTATTGGAGGATTCTTTTGCTTTTTTTTATTATTTCTTTCTTCTCCTACTCTTGTTGACTTGAGTAGATCAAAGCTGTTAGAGGAAACGTAATCCATCTGCCCTTGAGTCACTGCCTTTTTCTGTCTTCTTACACATGCTTTGCAGCATTTTTTACACTTATCACAACCTGCAGGAGTGTTCTCTTTCTTAAACATTCCTTCACCCAGTGGAAAACTCCCAAATAACTGGAGGAGGAGAGAGAGAAATGCCATGGCAGTCAAATTCACTCTGAAGATGTTGATAGATGAGGTGCAAGGAGCTAAGGACCTTCTTTAGAATTTTTGTAATCTTCCCATGGTTACCACTTTGTGATTATCTTTAACTTACTTTACGGTTGTCTTATGAGCCCAGATACAAGCCCAAGACAGTTGTTCCTTTACTAATTTTGTCTAAAGCAGAGGAATCACCTCACCAAGATGTGGACCCCCAAAAAGTGATTTAAATCCCACATACTTACAGACCCCTTGGATTTGTCCCTTAGCTAATTTCAGCCCATCCCACTATTGCCAAAAAAATAGTACTCTCTCTGCCATCCTAGGGCATTCAAATGCTACATGGGATAAGGAGTTTTGGATAAGGGGCGATGGAAATTAGCATCTCTTTGCTCTTCTGTTCCTTGCAGTTAAAGTGTAGCTGTATACATAGCACAGATCTATAGATGAAAAGGAGCTTAGAAAAACCTGGAGAGAGTAACAAAACCTCTTGGTGACTCTGTCACCCTAGTTCCAAGGATTTATGACAGGTTCTGATTATTCCTAGGAGATATCTGGGCAGTTTGTTGGCATAGTGGAGAGAATACTAGGCTTAGAACCAGGAATCTTTATGAGTTCAAATCTGGCCTCAGACATTGTGTGACCTTGGACAAGTCACTTAAACCCTTAAACCTGTTTATCTCAGTTTCTCATTTGTAAAATGAGCTGGAGAAGGAAATGGCAAACCACTCTAACATCTTTGTCAAGAAAGTCCCAAAATGGATTCAGGAAGAGTCAGACAACTGAAATGACTCAACAATAACAACAACAAGGAGATATCTACCAAGTTCCTGCCCTCATCAAGCAGATGCAGTACATGAAATTCCTGTCGCCACATCAGCAGTGGGGTAGATAAGGCGAATGGTAGTCATGGAAATATTAATAAAGATAAGATTTCAGAGATCCCTGGTTTAGAAGGTTAACATTTCATGTGAGAAGAGTCTTGCCATAGGCCATTCCCATTTATTGTTTCATGACCTTTCTCATTATTTTTTATTCTCTGAGATTATGGCAAAAAGCAGAAATCCACTGACCCTATAGACCTTTATTCCAACTCAGTGCTAAGAAGCCCAAGGTTTTTCCCTTTGAGAGTCAGACTTTTACTTCATTGTTGATCTGCCAAAAGACCAGGTGTATTGGATGATTTTGAGGAATTCCAGACAGTCATTTGCACTTTTCAGGGCATTGCCATTCTTCTCTATTCCATGACTTGGGAGTGTCTGGTTTTAAGTAGAAGCCTCTAGTTTATAACTGTTGTGGGAAATAGTGACTTCTTTTACTGGTATCTTTACTGGGAGTAGGGGCAGGAAAAAAATAACTCTTAATGGTAAGGTCCAATGGAGTTGTTATTTGAAAATATTAGTAAATATTTATTTCATAGTGTTTTTGGATTGACAAAGTCTTTTCCTCATACTAATCCTATGAACTGAGAATGTCAATTATTCTTCTTATTATTTCCATTTTACAGACAAGGAAACTAAGGCTTGGAGAGATTAATGGTTTGTCCATGGTCATACTAGATAGAGAAAATGGGGTTCTCACTCAGTTCTCCTGATTCCAAATTGAACTTTTTCCAGTGCAATCCATGTTTTGAATGAAAAGCACAGGAACCCTGCCAAGTGAATTGATCTTTGTAAATAAACCAGAAATCCCTGCATACACCAAAAAAGGTTCTCCATTGGCAGAGCATGACAGTGTGACAACATCATTCATTGGGAAGTTATGAGAATCAGGAAAGCAAAATAAAAAATGGAGTCACGGAGGTCATGTGTGATGTGGATATGATTAACATTGATGGCTGCTAGGATTTTGAAATCAGCATAAAGAAAGCCATATAAAACTACAACATAATGTGAAACAGAATTTCTCCTGAGCTCACAAGAAAATAGTACGATCCATAGGGTCTCTCAAAATTGTAATTGTTATTATTCCATGGTATATGATATCTTAACTAAAAACAATAGCTTATCTAATTGGCTAAAGCTGGGGAGAGACTTGATACCTTTTCCACAGATCTTTAAACAGTTAAGAGAGTCCCTGTGTAATGCAACAGACTTAAGAAAGAACTATTCAGACAGTAAGATCAATTAGATTGTTGAGTAGTTATTCACATGAAGGCCTAAAAGTCCTGTCAATTGATGTATTCACGGCTAGAAATACAACAGAATAGATGAAGGGAATTATATTTTTATTTACAAGACTGATTGACCTACATATTTTTGAAAAATCTGCCAAAATAGACTCCAAATATCTTTTAAAGACTATTCATGTTTTATCCACTGGCTTGATCGAACTCTCTATGGGAAGAAAAAGAGTCTATTGTTCCAGGTATATAGATAAACAAAGGCACACAGTGCAAAAATTATGAAGTCACATAGAAAGAATTCACAATGAGCCACAAGAAGAGACTAAGAATCAAGAGACCTGGGTTCACTCTGCTGTGTGATTTTGAGCAAGGTACTTCTCCTCTCTAGGGCTCCTCATCTGTAAAATGAAGTGAATTACCTAAACCTCTGAGCTCCCTTTTAGTTCCTACAATCTACAAATCTAGGAGTACCACTGGCCTTTGATATGATGAATCAATGCATAGCTATCTTCCACAAATTCCTCCTGAGATGCCTCATCTTGGAATACAGGTGAACGTGATTATGCCAGCAGAGACATAGTTCTGGGCAGTTTCTACCATATTGAAAAATATCCAAATGCAACCCTGGAGAAAGATTGTGTCTGTTGCTTAAAGACTACCCTCGCCAAGCAGAAGAAGCTTTGTTGTTATTGTTCAGTCATTTTCAGTTGTGTTCGACTCTTTGTGACCCTATTTGGGTTTTGTTTGGGTTTTTTTTTTTTTTTGGCAACATTACTAGAGTGGTTTGCCATTTCCTTCTTGAGCTCATTTAAAAGATGAGCAAACCAAGGCAAATAGGGTTAAGTAAGTTGCCCAGGGTCACACAGCTAGTAAGTTTGTGAGGCCGGATTTGAACTTAGGAAGATGAGTCTTTCTGACTCCAGGTCTGACACTCTGTCCACTGTACCACCTAGCTGCCCTTGCCGTTTAACTCACCATTAGAATTTTTGCCACCCGGTGATGAATTTTTCACCATGGCAACTGATGAAATCCATCTACGGAGACTGAAAATGGTTGTTGTCAGATGAAGTATCACCATTTATAAAAAATCATGAGTCCTTGCAGTATTGAAGGAGAGCTCTTAATGCAGTTGACTAGTGTTTTATTATTCCAAATAACATAATTTTATTCTTTTAATTCAGGCCTTTGACTGATTCATGTCCAACTGAGAAGAGAAAATACATTTTCTTAAAAAAACATTTCAGCAAAAGATCTACTCCCATGATAACATAGCTTAATGGGAAGTGTTAGACTGAGAATCAGAAGACCTGGGTTTTCATCTGCCACTAACCATAACATTAAGAAAATCATTTCACTCTTTTGGGACTGCATTTATAAAAATGAACAGGCAGGGCGAGACGATCTCTAAGAGTCCGTCTGGCTCTAACATGTCATGATTGTAAGTGGAGTATCATATTGACATTACACTCAATTTCTTATTCTTGTTTCTTCAGGTAAACCAGTAGAATTTGGTACTAGGCTGTTTTCACAGAAAAAAAAAACCTTTTAGCTTTGTAAGGTGTGAGATATTCCTAAAATCAAATACCATTTCATTAAATTCCACGTAGTACCTTTGAACTTCTCGGAAGAAAGGCTCTATGTAAATCCAAGGTATTACTATTATATTGTATTTGCCCAAGAATAAAAGCCCCAGTGACTATAGGATAAAACATTTTCAGCAGAAGGAAATCTTTAGGAAACAGACATTACAAAGGGATTCATTTAGTTTTAAAAGTATAGGTTTGTTGAACTCATGAGGGTGTTAGAGGATTTACTGATGCCTAGACATAAAAAAGATGATCTTTACCTTCAATGTGAAATCTTTGGTTTCTCTTGATTCAATGGTATCATTAAGTATACCAGGTCATAATCTGGGACTATTCTGGAGGTACATGGACATATTTTTGTTCAGTTGGGTATTTTTGTACTTTGGCTGACAAAATCTTTCCACCAAATTTCCTCTAGAATGCTTCTTCTTGGCATGGAGGTGACACCTTCATTATTGAAAGACTGTTTCAATAGATCACAATATTATGGAATGTCCTACTGGAAAAAGCTAGAAAAGCTTCAAGAATGGACTTGAAAATGAATTGTGCATCTGTTTCCAGCGATAGACTAGTTAGGCATGAAGATATTTGCCACCAAGTTGGCTACCTGGATGATATTTCTTTTTTCTTTTTTCTCAACTATAGCAAATCACCAAGACAATCTGCTAAAGTGTTGGGATCTCTGTCAGGGGAGGTGATAATCACACCATTAAAATGTGGAGGCTTGCTATATTAAATCTTCTTCAATAAATGAGCTATCAAATAAATGCTGATAATATTTCTCACTTTTTAAATGAAAAGAAATACGGTGTTAGACTCTCAGAACCAGGAAGATCTGGGTTCAAGCCTAGCCACATGCTGACTATGTGACCCTGGTCAAGTCCCTTAAATTCTCTATGCTCAGAGGCAACTCTCTAAGACTATGATATTCAGATAAGGTGTCAACCTTCTCTGCATTGGCAAAGGGAGTTTCCTTATCTGGGGGCTCCATATAAAAAAGAAATCACAGGGTTAATCTCTATCATTAGCTAATCTCAGTTGTAGTTGACTGTGTGACCTTGGGCAAGTTATTTATGGATAGAGCCATAACTAAGAGGGGTGATTGGAGCTTTGCCCTAGGCAACCAAATTTTAGAAACTACAGAGAATTCTTGCAATTTTCCTCACAGTAGAAACAATTGAGCTTAACCCCTGGTTAGAAAGAAAAATTAAAGTTAAAATAGGAAACTACCAGATGGCCTATGCTTCCTCTTTCCTCCTACTTTGGCAGTCACACCTCAGGTGATCTCTTTCCTATCCAGGCACTGCTTCTTTCTCTCTACCCTGAGTCTTCCTAGCAAAGTTGTATAATCCCAAGGTTTCTGTTGGTACTTCCCATATGTTTCAATTGAATTAGAGGGAGGCTTGACTGATGCCACTTGCCCCAGGGACAGAAGTTACTAGTGATGGCTCTGTGGACCTAAGTTTCTTAGCATCACAGAATTAGCACAGAATAGATCTCAGAGGCCCTCTAGAGCAACTCCCTTATTTTCAAACTTCATTAGCATCAAAACGAGGGGCGGAGACTGGACGACTGCTAAGATTTCTTCTTGCTATAAAACCTTCTTTGAATCTTTGATGTCTGATTGTTTTTTCATGAGGTACCTGAAAAGCTATAAAGAAATGTGACATCTTCACACCTCTGAAACTCAGCAAGGACAAGCACCCTTTCGCATTAGGATGGGTCCTGCCTGGGAGACCTGGATTCCTTGGAAGATGCTAATATGTTAAACCCTCTGCAAAATATTAAATTACATTAAAATTAAATTAAAGGGCATTAGGGTTCAGGGCCCCTAGTGCTACATTCCCTAGAGGTGTTTCTCTACCACAGCCCCAACATAAGCCTTCTAGAATCTACCTGAAAATGTGGAGAGGAGGGAGCATTCTGAGAAGTCTGAGTGCTTGGGAAAGATTCCGATTGTTATTTGTTAGAGGAGCCTAATTCAAATCCAAATGGGAACTCACCATTATCGGGGATTCACACAGCTCCAGGTAAACAACTAATGAGCCGGCTGCCAGCTTCATTTTTATCCAGAGCCCTCAGAGATTCCACGGTGCCATTTCATAAAATATGCAGATGATAGTGGAGGGAGAATAGCAGAGGCTTTGAAAATGATTCACACAACCTAAAAATGATGTTGAAAAGGGAGGAATTAAATATTCACAAAGTGAGAGAAATTAAGGCATATTAACTGTTAGAATGTGGAGATGAAGTGACTAACATGCGTAGAACTGATGAGAACTGGATGATTACAGATCTGTCAAAAGTTTCTAATTCTGACACAGTGTGATGTCGAGGTGCTGGTTGGCTGGTAAGGGCAAAAAATTAGGTATGGGACGAGCAGTGCAACGCTGACAGATCAGAGTCAAAGGCAGCAAGGCACTGCAGTGATTAACATTAGGCTGAATCCTGTTCTGAGGGTGAACTCGGAGCTCACAAAATGAATACTAATTAAGGGGACAAACTGGAACACAAGTTCTCTCGATGCTCAGTCCTGACGGTGGCTATTAAGCCCACAATCAAATGAGGGGAACAGAAACCCAAAGGCTGAAGAAAAAAGACTAAATTTGGTGAGGTCACCGTACTGAATGCATTAGGTATGTAAAGCAAAATTGTGACCCATCCAAACTAGAATTAGCAGTAATTATTATATAATATGTAATGATGGGATTTAAATGGCTAACACATTTTCTCTGCTGAGATCATTTAGACATGATTCATATAAATGATTAAATTAATAGATCTTCCTCTTTAAGACTGCTAGGCAGCTTAAACTAGATTTTTCAACAGAGACTGATCCCAATGAAATAATATGAATAGAGAGATTTAACGGAAATTGAAAGAGGAATTGGTTTGGTGTGTAAGTGAGCACTAGGGTTTAGGGGAATTCAGGCCCACGGCTCTCGGCTATTGTTTTGCCATCTAAATGAGGAAGTTAAATATTTTGAGGGACCAACTCTCAGAGAAGGACTTTAGGAGATGCCAGGGTAGACACATGTAAGCATGGGACTTTCAAGTTTGGAGAGATCCTTATATACCGAATAGCACCAGCACCTTTTTCTACAAAATGAAGACATAGAAATCAAGAGGGAGAAAAGTAAATTGCTGAAAGTTCCTTCAGTTAGTTAGTAGGATGTCTGGAACCATAACCCAGCAGTCTTGGTTTCCGAGTGTGTGTGTGTGTGTGTGTGTGTGTGTGTGTGTGTGTGTGTGTAGTGTGGGATATGTGTATGCATGGGTACTCACACATAACATATAGGTGGATGGGTACAGTGAATGGGAGAACTAGGGACATGTGAGAATATGAAGAAATATCCCTGCCCTCAAGGCTTAGAATGGAATTGGGAAAAGATGACATATATGATAAAAAGATAACTAACAATACAAGGCAGTATAGGAAAAGTGACAAAAGACATCATTAACTCGGATGTAAACCAGGGAAGCTGCTTGCTTAACTTCCCTGAAATCAGCACAGCAAAATGCATTTGGGGTAACAAGTATGGAGGGAAAGGGAGCTCATTCTCTTGAATCTAAAGAAAAAAAAAACCAGAAAGAAGATAAATGGTTGTTTGAAATTGTAAAGAAAAAAAAAAGAGTCATCAATGAAAAGAGAACTAGGAAAAGGGGCATTTGCTTACAAGTTGTGAGTCTAGCCATCATAATGAAACGGGAAATAGATGAGAAATTGTATTCTAAAAGCAAATGAAATTCTTGCTTTGCTAATTGTTCATTCAACTCATTTTCAGCTTTTACTTAGTCATTCCTTTTTCTTTCTCTCCCAAGGAACAAAACAAGAATTGGGGAGTAAAGACTCACCCAAATGACAGAGTAACCCAAGGTTTATGTGTGGATATCTTCCTAATTCCATTAACAGGACTGCAGATGAGCAAATTAAAGAGGCATATGGGGAGGATGCCCCACAGTCACAGACTCAGGCATATAATAATTAACATAGCCTTGGTACCTCATTGCCATCTTGGGATGAAAATATTAATCATTCACAGCTGTGATAGCCTCAAAATCTCCTATTTTATGGGTTTGACACATCCATGAATAATGCCATTTACTATAATGTGCAGTATATCAGAAAGAATATTTTTACACTTATTGACTGCTCTACTGGAATACATTGTAAGATCCAAGAAAGGGAGACCTGACTGCTCCCTGAGGCCATGGCACAAAGAATGGGATGCTGCCCCAACATTCTCTTATTGTTAAAAACACTGCCACAACAAATGGAAAAGGAATTCTAAATATTTAATATTATTGTAACATCCTTTCTGACAGGGTCCCCATACTCCCTTCATTCTCTGGAGAGTTTCTTGACATTTCATTCATTTCTAAGGCCAGCTCAAAATTCTTCTGCTTACCTTGCTCCCCCTGACCACAAGGGATTGAGATCTGAAAAGGACCTTGGAGATGATCCGGTCCAACAGTGTGATTTCTCAAAAGTGGAAACTGAGACGTAGAGAGGGTAAATGTATTTCCCAAGACAATGCAGGTGTTCAGGCCCAGGTCAGAATTTAAACCTAGATCCTGAGACTCTAAAATTGCTACTCTTTCTAACCCATACTGCCTCAGTCCTGGACTTGGAGCCCAGAAAATGTGAATTTGAAATCATACCTCAGACATAATACCTTCATGATCATAAGCAAGTCACTAAAATTCTTTGAGCCTCAGTTTACCCATCTGTAAAATGGATATAATGATACTAATATTTCTCTCAGGGTTGTTGTGAGGGAGGGATGAGATAGATATAGAAATATAGATAGATATAAATACACACATATGTATATATACATAGAGATACATACATAAATGTGTGTGTGTGCGTGTGTGTGTGTGTAAAATGCACTTTGCAGAACAAGATCAGTGAGACTATCATATTCCATTCCATAGTACCTTTCTTCCCTCTATTTCCCTGGAGTAGAACCCAATGGAGCTCCTCTTATTTATTGATTCAACCACTGACTTCCCATTACTTCTCCAACTTGGGGGAGGAAAAGCTGGGAGTAGGTAGTGAAGACATTCAGCCTCCTGGCCGAAATGCATAATTCTGTCTTCTATCTGTTCCTAATGTCTATCTATGTTCCTATGCTATTTAAAATTGCTACTCAAATGTATGGCCATGTAAAGTGATGTCTCTCCATACCTATGAATGTGTAGTGTATGACTGAGAGAGGAAAATCTTGCACACAAGAGAGGGGAGAGTTCTTTCCTACTCAGACTAGAATGGAGATGAACTGATCAAAGGGAGAATTTGTGCAATTTTTGTAACCTCTAGTATATTCACTCAATCAACAAACATTTATTAAACACGTACTGTGTGCCGAGCACTAAACTACTTTATGACCCAAGAGAGTCCCTTAATAAGAAAATGAGTTCATAGCAAGGAGAGGCGGTAGCTTGTGTGTTTGTACAGGTAACACACACAGCAGCCAGTTGAACTCCTTCCCTCACACACCTGGCTATATTGTTATTGTTGCTGGAAAAGTCTACTTTTCATCTTGTTTTATGGAGTCGCACTAGAAATTTTTAGGAACTAGTTGCTATCCTGCTATTATTCTTTTATATTTAATGTTCTGTGGACTATTTCAGAGGTGAACAGACATATTGGATTTTGTGTTTGAATAAAATGTTATGTAAATTCATCTTCTGAGGATTCACTGAAAGTATCCTGATTACAACCCCATTAGAAGACCGGATGGCAAGGATGGTATATGCCACATCTAGTTCCCACATGATTTTAATTTCCTCATTTAGTTCTCTATGTTTTGAAAGATTATCATTCTGGGCATGTTGGAGATTGTAGGTATATGGTATGATTTCATCTATTAAAACAAGCTTACATTTTTATGGACCAATGTTTTTTCTGGGTGGTTGTGGGTAAGAAGAGTTCAGTCTGGGATGATTCTCTGGTTCTGGTACTGATTATTGGTTGTTTCCAAGGATATCTAAAGTTTATATCTGTCATATGGGAAATTGTTTTCTGTCAGTCCATGAAAGATAGTGAGCTTGTGGTGCTTATTTCTAGCCACCTGGTCATTTCTTGCTTGGCATTCCATGGGTGCTAACTTTATAGAACCTCTAATAATGTGTTGCACAATTTTTATCACTTCCTTGCAGCATCAATATTGATCATCAAGTTTGGACTCTTTAAGGATAACTTTTTGTAATTTCTGATGACAATGTTCTGACCACTTATTCCTGAATTGCTCATCATAAACCCCTCCATTCCCCTAAACAAACCCAAAAGAGTCAGCCATTTATTTGATACTGCTCTGTCAACATATTATTGGTTGAGTTCCTGCAGATGTCACCCAGGGAGGGCCTTTTGATTTCAATCATACTTCTTAGCTGTTTCATAGGCTTCCTCTGGAAGTAAGCTACTTTCAGTTACATTCAACAAATTCAGTAGAATATACTTGTTATATGCCTTGCTTACTGTGTAGACTGATGCCTGCTTGCTCCAAAGTATTTCTTTTTAACCTATTTAAAATGTGCTCTAAGAATTTCCATTCTACTTGTTACTCTTTTATTATTATTTTTATTGCAAAAACCTTCTTTTCAGTTAGAGTCTCTTTCTCTATAAATCTATTATTCATAAACATAACAAATTCATTTTAATCACTGAGTTTTTTTTTCCTCACGAATATTCAGGAAATCACCTGAACAACCACCAGAAATGATTTCCACCTGGATTCAGGACTAGGTTTAAGTTCTAAGAGGATGGATTATGTCCTCAATTAAAACACTTCTTCATGGGGAATAGTTGAATAAAGCCCTTTATCTGTGCTAAGGAGAAGTGAGGTGGTAGGGAATGTTGTAGTAGAATCATTGGAACTGTTCCAGCATTTGGATATTTCCTCCTTGTCCTGTGCAGTGCAAAGACCATTCAAACGCTCCACACCCATTTAGAAATGTATGAGAAATACTGTACAACTGAGAGCACTGTATTTCATGGAAAAAGAATCCACCTGGTTCTTCTCTACCGATTCAGGTCTCTATTAAGAGTTGACAGCTTCCAGTATTCACTTTGGGTTCTTTGCTACCAGATTTAGTACAATAGAAAAGGGTAGTGAACTTGATAGCAAAAGAGCTAGGTTCAAGCCTCAGCTCAACTTTACCTACTAACTACACAATCTTGAAAAAAAAAAGTTACCTCTTTTGAGTGTGAGTTTTCTCATCTGTAAATGACAGTAGCAATATGTATATGGCCTACCTCACGCCTTATTGTGAAAAATGTTTTATAAACTCTCAGGTACTACACACATGTAAATTGCTTTAAGGCAAAGGTTTTTAATTTATTTTTTGCTTTATTTTTTCCCTTTCTTTGTATTCCCAGGGATTAGAATAGAGCCTGGCATATAGTAAGCTCTTCGTAAATGTTTATTGATCAAATGATTGAAATGTGAGTTTTGTTGTTGTTAGAAATATAATGGGAAGCTAATTGAGAAGGTCTAATTTTCTGGTACAAAGTACTCTGCTCTTCAATAACTAATAATGGAATATTC
>CM053581.1:197927508-197945094 GCA_028627135.1 Pseudochirops cupreus
GCCACAGGCTCCACGTGATCACATTCAGCCTATTAGGGAACAGAGTATACTTTCAAATATCCAAGGGTCCTCAGTCACGTAGACACTTTAGCAAAGGGCCTAGGGGCAGGGAAGATCTTCAGATTCCCATAACAGGAAGTTCTCTATCATGGTGAGGCAAAATCTGCCTCCCTATGATTACTACCCATTGGTCCAGTTTCTGCTCTCTTTCAAAAAAAGGTGGCATAACAATATTCTTTTATGTTTCTATATTATCTTCCCTACATACACCTTTAGATCCTATAGTATAAATCGTATATCAGATAAGAGTTGGCTACTTCCATTCAATTCAGTTAATTTCAACAAACATTTATTAAGCACCTACTATGAGTACTGAGCAAATTTCTGTATATACAGAAACAGAGAAATGGCACATGTCCTTCTCTTAAGGGAGGGAAAGACATGCATAAAAAACTATACCATGAGAGACAGAATGATTAATTCAAAGGAGAGGTCCCAGCAAAGAGTCACAAAAACAGAAATTTGCCATCAAATAGATACAAGTCTTTGACTCTCTTTGAATTTGGATCAGCTGAGGGAAAGAGATGTTTTAACCTGAAGAAGAAAATGTTCGGGGAACATGACTGCGGTCTTTAAAAATCTGAAAGGCTGCCATGTGGCAGAGGGATTCATTTTGTTTTGCTTAGGAGCTAGGGGTGCACAATTGATAGAGTACTGGGCCTGGACTCCAGAAGGTCTGAGTTCAAATCTGGCCTCAGACATTTACTAGCTGTGTAACCCTGGGCAATTCACTTAATGCTGCCTCAGTTTCTACAACTATATAATGTGGATAAAAATAGCACCTATTTCCATGGTTGTAGTGAGGATCAAATTAGCTAATATTATCTCACTAGCACAATTCCTAGTGCATAATAAAATACCTTAGAAATGTTTGTTTCTTTCCCCTTCCCTTCCTCTCTCCCAGCCCATTCTCTAATAATAAGGGTACGCTTTTATCATAGCAGCCAGTGTAATTTTTTGTCCAGTTTTTTTTTTCAGATTTTCTTCAGAATATTTTCTAGAGAGCTTAATAAATGCTTCCTTCCATCCTCTTTCCCTCTTTTCTTTCCTCGCTTCTTCCTTTGCTTCCTTACTTCTATTGGCCCCACAGGGAGGTGAGAGGAACAAATTTCAGTTCTATATCATCATGATCTGTGTGCAAGAAATCACATCACTGAAGAAATGTATGATCAAAAAGGACTTGTAAGAAGAGTGAGAGATGATTGATGAATAAATGGCCCAAGTGATGAACTGGTAATCATGAAATATAAAAAGACCTTGAGCAAGGCCTCCAGCATGTTGGGTAAATCCTTTATAGAGAATTTATGGGAGATCAGAGATAAGAATCACACCGGAATAGAAGGAATGGATGGGTTGCAATCTGTACTGATGGAAGGAATACGCTTTTTGACAGGCTCACAGAAGAACGAACCAATCAACAAGCATTTCTTAAGCACCTACTACTGAATTCCAGAAGTTAGTATAAGAAAAAATTCTCATACTTGGAATTGTACAAAAATGAAAGGAGTTGACTCAATAGGTAGTGAGTTCACCATCATTTGACAGTCTCCACTTGGAGGATGGATGACCTTTCATTGACCACTTACATAGTAGGGACTGCAGTTAAAGTGTCATTAATCCTGATGGCTTGCCAGCTCCCTTTTTGCTCTGAAAGACTATGGCTTCTTCATCATAGATAACTGCCTTACTCAAATCCAATTCACAGTCCAATCAAGACACCATGCTGGTGATGTCATTGATCCTCTCTGAGGACCAAGGATGAACAACAACAATAACAACAGCCTGCTGGGTGGGTCTTGGATACAGTTGAAGAATTTAAGGCCTAACACCCATGCTTTTGCTTTTCTTTGTCTCCATAAGGCTTAGCACAAGGCCCAGCATATACTAAATGTGGAATGAATACTTGCCGACTGCCTGACATCTTCTGTCTCTCTATACCAGTGGTTCTCAACCTTCCTAATGCTGTGACCCTTTAATACTCATAAGTGGGCATATCTGCATGTGGGCGGACCCGCCTGGAGACCGATAGAGGAGCAGTGTCTTGGTTCCTAAGACCATCAGAAATATATGTTTTCCGATGGTCTTAGGTGACCTTGTTTGACTCTCAAATGGGTCGCGACCCACAGGTTGAGAACTGCTGCTCTACACCCTCACTCTCAGAGATATCCCCATCCAACCCAACCCCGCACTCCTGTGACAAGGCCAGGGGGCCTGACACTAGAACTAAGTGCTTTGTGGTCCACTCCCCTAGATTAATGGTCTGTTTGAATTGCAGCCCTGCACCTCATCTCCCACTACAGAGTGGCCCGTGGCATTGGAGGAAGTCTAAAGAAAAAAATGAATTTGCTCATTGTCCAAAGGTTGCAGAAAATACAAATATTGCCACGATATATTCCTGCTGCTTCATCCTTGTATTTATTCAGTTGCCTACCTAGCTGCATGTGGAGACAGTTTCATTTTGCTTCTTGGTCTTAACAGTGTTTCTGAAAATTGCCATTATCATTAATTTACCATTTTAACATTGTAATGGCCTCTCCATATCCTTTCATCAATGTTGATTAGAGGTTGGAAAACAGGTTCGTTTTTGTTTTGTCTTGTTATTTTAAAAGACTATTAAGTACACATGCTTGGTCATTATCTTCTTCATGGAATATTGTGAAGTTCTAGAGTTTATCCTCACCCATGCCAAGACCTTTAGGGTTCAGTTCTACTCAATCAGGGCCTACTATATGCCGGGTGCAATGTTAGTGTCTGGGTTTAAGAAGACCAAAACAAAACAATGCCTGTCCTCAGGGGGCTTATATTCTACTGGGGAAGAATCTGACATGATTGTTAAAAAGTATAGTGTGAGGTAGGGAATTGATAGAAGCAAAGGAGAGACCCAGACAAAGTGCTTTCTATTGACATTTGAGGGAGAGGGAGCACTTTTGAAGGCAGGAGCTGACAGATGAACTGAGTCTTTAAGAAAGATAACGGTTCAGCAAGGCAGAGGCTAGAATGGATTGCATTCTCACAGGTACTGAGCACAGCTTGTGCCTCCATCTAGGAGGTGGGATCACGGATCTCCAAGATCAGAATATCTGGTAATAAGGTTTGGAACATCAAGCTAGAACATCAAATGTGCGAATTCAATTTATTTCAGTATTAAGTGCCTGCTAAATGCAGCTAGGTGGTGCAGTGGATAGAGTACGAGATCTAGAGTCAGGAAGACTCATCTTCCTGAGTTTCAATTCAGCCTCAGACATTTAGCAGCTGTGTGACCCTGGGCAAGTCACTTAACCTTGTTTGCCTCAGTTTCCTTGACTCTAAAATAGGGATAATAATAGGGTCATTGTGAGGATCAAATGAGAAAAGATTTGTAAAGCACTACATTAAGTACTTAGCACAGTGCTTGGCACATAGTAGGTGCTTTTTCTTTCCTTCCCTTGTTATTCTCCCCATAGAGACAATAAAAAGAAAATCAAGTTCAGGACACAAATAGACTAGTTTGGAAATGTAGAGTATGTGAAGGAGAATAATAGAAAATATATCTAGAAAAGTAGGTGCAACCTAGATAATGAAAACTTTAAATTCTGACTAAAGAATTTATATGTTATCCTAGAGGCTATAAGGTATCACTGAAGATTTTTGAGCAGGGGAGAGTGGCATTGTCAGATACAGCTATTAGGAATATCAATTTGATGCCTAGGCACAGGACTGATTGGAGAAGATCTGTGAGCCACACACTGATGGATCTTTCTTTGAGAAAAGAGACAATGACCTGGAGACTAGTAGATGACTGTGGTGTGAACCTCAAAGGAGAAGAGGTGGCTGAGAAGTGAGGGTAGAGGGAGCATCTTGAAGAGGCAGTGAAAAGGAATATGCCTGTTCTTTCTCTAGTGCTTCCAGGTGGAACATGAAAGAAGAAACACACAGTCCTGGAGGGGCTGGCCAAAGATGTCATATCTTTTGGCAGGCACCAGGTTTCCATTAGTTCCCAAAGACAGAAAGAGTATGAGCTGAAGAAACCTAGAATGAAAGGGATTTTGTTAACAAAAGTGCAGGTGTTTCAGATGGCACAATGGTGTGGGCAGGTAGAAGAGGATATAGACCAGTGGTTCTCAACCTTCCTAATGCTGTGACCCTTTAATACAGTTCCTCATGTTGTGGTGACGCCCAACCGTAAAATTATTTTCATTGCTACTTCATAACTGTAATTTTGCTACTGTTATGAATCTATCTGATATGCAGGATGTATTTTCATTGTTACGAATTGAACATAACCCACGGGTTGAGAACTGCTGATATAGAATGTAGAGGAGTAGGGCTAAGGTAGATAAGGAAGAGAACACCAAGAGGGGGCAAAAGGGAAGGGATTTTCACTTCAGCACATGGTAAATATGAATTGCAGAGTTAAAGGTACCAGAGTCTGGGAGTTTGCCAGTCCTAGGATGGGGAGAGGGAACCAGTTAATTAGTACCCCCATTCTTCAGGGCTTGAGATGACTGAGAATGGTGTCAGTATAGGAGTGGTGGCTTCTGATTCCACATCTGGCCACCAAATACTTCAATACTGTCCTTGGGTGATGCACAATATTTTTTTAAAAATTCTTCATTGACTATAGTATTCTTTTACTTGCAACTCTACAATATCACTGAAAGAATGTTTATGTTTTTAAAAATGAGTTACTGTTATAGGGAAAAACTTGGGATCGTTAAAAGAACCTTATTATTTCCCAAAGGCAATCCAGACAAATAAACTGATCTCTTCCTGTTTGCTTTTG
Organism: Pseudochirops cupreus; assembly: GCA_028627135.1. Lineage (NCBI taxonomy): Eukaryota > Metazoa > Chordata > Mammalia > Diprotodontia > Pseudocheiridae > Pseudochirops > Pseudochirops cupreus. The sequence goes on from CM053581.1 coordinate 197,932,331, forward strand.
CAGTTCATTGGCCAAGATATATGTATTGATAAATGAGCTGCTTAGGTTATCTATCCAATTGAACATCATAATCTTGGCAATAGGTATCCTTTATAGCCTTGGTTTTTCTTGTTTTACTAGTAAGACCTAACTCCTTGGAGTAATTATATATGCCATATATTATGGATATCATTTAGGAAGTTCTACAATGTTCCTGGGCTTGATAGAACATACAATCTCATTCACAAACAGTAGCATCGGTTCTCAACCTATGGGTTATGTTCAATTTTTAACAATGAAAATACATCCTGCATATCAGATATTTACATTACAATTCATAACAGTAGCAAAATTACAGTTATGAAGTAGCAATGAAAATAATTTTATGGTTGGGAGTCACCACAACATGAGGAACTGTATTAAAGGGTCGTGGCATTAGGAAGGTTGAGAACCACTGATCTAGAAGGACTCCCTCTTGGGCATGCAGCCTATTATAGATATTTTCCACAATAGTGGAACACCTTTTATAAGGACTGATTTTCATGTTTTATGACATATTTGATATCAAATAATAATCAGAGACTCATTGAACAAGGTATCTCTATTATTCTGTCTTTGAGGTTAGATTACATGATTTTTACATATGATAAGGAGATACTTTCTTGGAGAGGAGTCTTTGAAGTATTATTTTTCTCCTCTGGATCAAATGCTTTTCTGTAGTTAACAAATACAATAATAAGGGCAGTGGGAACTTATCTCCCCTCTGTCTCAAAATAAACAAAGTCTGATGTATTATTTGCAAAAATCCACTCTTCATTTCTCAATAGGATAGTACATAGATTATTTTCCAAAAAAAATCGTAGAGATAACAAAGTAGGCATGAGGTTGGCAGTGATTCGATTGTTTGGGTAACTTTGACTTGGTAATGATAGAGTCAGAAATTCTCTGTTCCCTCCTTTAGTACCTTTACTTCTTTCAGATACCTGTAGAATCAAGCCCTCAGTACCTTCAAAACTGGTGAATTCCGTATGGACCCTTCTGTACATCCTTGGTCTGGTCCAATTGCTTTTCTCATCTGTTTTCATCAGGGGCATTTTTACTTCCTAATGCAACATGTTTGGGACTGTCATGTTAGAGTTCCACTGTGGTGGTTTCACCACAATTGAAGGTCTTGCTAGGAAATTTTTCACAGATTTTACATTAAAAAAAACAAAACAACATTCTGGATTTTTTTTTTTTTACTTTCCCGTTTCCTTTTAAAGTGCCTTCAGCATAACTTTATTTACTTAGGGTTTTTAACCCAGTTTTCTTTTTAATGCCCTCATCCACCCCTACCCAGCTTCTTTCTGGTTTATGAAGCAATGCTGTTGGCAATTGTCCACCATTCTTTTCTGAAATAATTTACAATCAGTTTCTTTTTCAAACGGGAGTTACCATTGCCTGCTAAGTCTCTTGACTTATCAAGATTGAGTATTTGTTAGCTGAGGTGGTTTTAAAGTTCTTTGGGGTTTATTCTCTGTGACAACTGATTAAAAATACTTAAATTTCTTTAGCAAATTAGTATAATCTATGTTGATGTATACTCCTCAATCTATTTTCTGCTGTTAGTCATTTGTTTAAGGGTTCAGATTGGAAAAATCTTAATTGCACATCATAGCTTTTCTTCTTTTTCTTTGTTTATTTTTATACCGAATTGTATTCATCTTGAACTTTCTCTAAGAACTTTCTCTGTTCTGACTGCACACAAACACCTGGTTTCAGAATGGTTTCAACTTCAGTTATGAGTCATCTCCTGTCCAGATATACTCAATCTCATTTCCTTCTTAACTGATTCAATGCTAGTTATGTCCCGCACCTTCCAATTTTTTATGGCATGTGTGAGGCTTCTGGGTAGTCTAGAGGCCTCTGAACTCTCTTATCTCTAGATAGAGAGATAAATCAGTTATTAAGCTACTTACTATGTGCCAGGCATTGTGCTAGAGTTTTCCATGAAAATTTAAGCAAATAAGACAGTTTCTACCTTCAGAGAATTTACACTCTAACAGGTGAAGATAGCATACAAAAAGAAGATGGAAAGAGGGATTGGATGGAGGATGCCTGTAAGGGGGAATCTCCAGTTGTCCTGATCTATATCTTGCCAGTGGAACCTGATAGCTCCAGGGTAGAAAGTGAGGCTGGTGAATTTTCACAGCCCTCTCTCACTTAAATCCAATTCACTTGCAAGTCATGGTGTCACCTCCCTGATGTCATTCTTGCCTTCTTTGAGAATGAAGGACAACAACACCTGAGCCCAGAGCTACTGGTAAGGAGGTAGAAAAATCCAGAAAGCGAGTCAGGCTGATGATTATGCCCCTGCATGGAATGTTAACCTGGGTTTTGCCAATCTGGACAGTGAGCCTCAGGGCTATAACTCCTGGACTATATTCTCCAGCACCTTTTTTTCTTTATCCTCCCTATATCCCCCTAACCCTTCTAAGTAGATGTAAATTTAATTTGGAGGACTTTTTAAGAGTTCTTCATCGAGTTTCTCTACTTTCACATCCTTTGCAACAGACATTGGTGTAAATTGTAATCATTATCAAAATGATGTCTTTTTGCAAACACTCACCATGAGCACTACAATCCAAGATGACCCAAAGTTTCATCTCTTGACTTTTTTCACTGTCTTTCGATGTAAAGTAAAAGGAACTCTACCAATTCCTTTATTTGTGTTTCTAAGAAGAACCTATGAACTATATAGACTGGGAAGATTTAATTCATCTCGGAATTGAGTAAATCTAGCTCAATGAAGAAGGCTCTCATATTTAGAATACCAAATTAATCAAAGTGGGATAATACATGTTTATATACAAATATAATGCAACATATGATTGCTAAATGCATAAGAGATTTATGAAAATGCTATGAGAGTTCAAAATCAGGAGGAATCCCTACTGGTAATAGCAAATAAGTAAAGAGTTCATGGAGTACTGTGAGCTGGGCCTTGAAGGATGCTTAGGAATTCCGATGAGGGTGAGGGAAAGACTAGAGCAGAGGGGCATTTCAAGCATAGGGAACAGAATGACATGATAATGGAGCATACAGAAGACATGTTTGGGGAACAGTTAGTAATTTACCTGGAGTCTAGTTGTATGAATTAAAAGTTTAAAGTTAGGAAGGTAGATTGGATCCATATTTTGGAGGACCTCAAATTCTAGGTTAGGGAGTTTGAATTTTATTCAATACAGAATGGATAATCTTCTAAAACTTTTGAGCAAGGAAGTGGCATGATCAGGCCTCTTCATTAGGAAGATTTCAGCAGTTATATGAAAGATAGATTAGAGATAAGAGAGACTGGAGGCAGGGAGAGAGAGCAAAGATGAACCTTAGGAAGGAGCATATGTTAGCAAGAAATAGTTTTACCTAATTAACCCATGACTTTTATTTGTTATCTAATGAGAAAGACACAGGACAGTTCAGTTTTGATGTGCTAAGAGGAATGTGGAATGACTGCCAAGCTGGTAGTCTTATGGAGGAGGGGAAGTTGCATCAGTTAGAGACGCAGGTTGGGAAAAAACAATGAAAAGCACCAAGGATTGGGGGACAGCACAAAGATTAAATTAGTTTGTTTTACAATTTTGCCCAGGACTGACACTCAGGAGTTCTCCATGGAACAATAACAACCAAAAGGTATAGTTAGAGAATCTATTTAAAACAGGAGCTAAAAAAGGAGAGAGGTTGTTACAAAAACATCTTTTATAAAGATATTGATATGAGTGGGTCATGGGAAGATTTACTTAAAGAATATTGTTAAGGTTGTCTTTTTTTTTAAGGTGGGATAAAGCGACTAGCTAAGCAGAAAAAGACTCTTGGAGTCAGATATTTGAATAAAGTGTTTGCTGCAGAAGGTAATACAAATGATATAGCGTTCCTTTGTAGTCACTGGCTCTTTAATTGAGTAGACTGATGTGTCGCTCATGTAATGGATCTGTGGAGCAGGCGGAGTATGAGGCACTGTTATTTTTCCCCTCAAAGCCATGCATCTGAAGTGTAGGTGAATACAAACCATTTAGGAAATAATTGGTCCGACCCAGTAGCAGAGTAGCCATTTTGGCAGCAGGAAGAGAGGTGTTACTCAGGTGACAGAAGACAATGAGCAGAGGAAGAGAGAATGCAAGAGATGCCCAGTTTTAAACCTGTCAGTGCAGAAAAGAAAGGATTACAAACAAACTCCTTCCCCCATTTTTGATTCAAGTCTCTCAGCAAAAATCTTCTGGCTCACCGATTAACTAAGTTAATGTTTCCTTTGGCAGCCATTTGTAATCGGAGGTCTTCTCCTATAAGAAACCCATCTCTACAAGTAGGGGGAGGGGAAGGGGAGTAGATGGATGTACTAAACCTCAGCCAGGGAGGAAAACCTAAAGAATCCTAAGATTTCTTCCTCATTTTATTTCTGCTCTCATGCTCTGAAAAAGGATTAGAGAAATACCATTCATTCCTTCATTCATACGTTCAGCAAACAGTTTTTAGAAGTCTTGCCATAAGAAACCATGTTAGTTACTGTGAATTAGATTGTGTCTGAGGTTCCTAAAATACAAGTTTCTATATCTTATCCAGCCCACATTTGGGAGGAACCAGCCATTTTTCAAATTTCATTAAGCTAGAATAGGGATAACCAACCAAGATAGATAGCACAATATTATTCTGATAGAAAACCGGTCAGAGACACAATTCAGTGCTGAGGACATGTCCACTCCCATACATCCTCCAGTCATTCTGCCCTCAGCATCTTTATTCAGGGGTATGCCTGGCACATGGGGTACTCTAGCAAGATGACTCAATATTCTCTATTCAGTCCATAAGTCCAAGCCTCAGTGCTTGGTCAACAGCCTGTTGTTTGCAAAGACAACCTCTTTCTTTCAATGTTTCAATGATCCCAAATGTACACAGACAAATGCTTCTCCTGCCTCCCCTCATGTTGCCCCTAGAAGCCCAGAAGTTTTCAAAAGTTTACATCTTAAGTTGGTCTAAGTGATTGGGATTCATATATTGCCACCACATAAGACGAAAGTCACTGGGAGGGACACCATTCTCGATTCTAAGACCTCCTCATTCCTCCTTGTTGAATCCTGAGCCCACTATCCTGATGTCTGGGTCCCAGTTCTCTATGGCCATCACCAGTAAAGTCCACCAGATGGGGCTGTTTTCTCCCCTTCTACTCTCACGTAGCCCTGGTTATATTCATTTTCTCTATTTCCCCTTTATTTTCACTGTATAGCAGTTGGAGGCAGAACTCTGTTGCACAAATGAGGGACAAATGACCAGAAATACTTGTGGTACACAATTAGCATTATTCAGATCCGTGCCTTAGTGGTGAAGTGATCCACATTTCTAAGCACCTGACCATGGATCAACCCTTGGCAAGAGGCAATATATAAAAGTGGAAAGAATATCAGCCCTGGAGTCAAAGAGCCTGGGTTCAAATTTTGCTTTTGTAACTTATTGCCTTTGGGGCACTGGACAAGTCATTGCTCTGAGACTCAGTTTCCTCATCTGTAAAATGAAGGGTCTGTATGAGATCATCCCTAAATTCCTTCTTGGCACCCTAGATGATACATCTGTGATGTAGCACAGATGACAGAAAACTTTCATTTGAATCCAGGCAGTAGAATCTTGAGTAAATCATCTAATATCTCTGTGATCCAATTTTTTTTTCACGTGTAAAACAAGGAGGTTGAGCCAGATGACTTCTAAGGTTCCTGTAACTTCCAAATCTTATGATACTACTTACTACCTGGGTCACCTTACCTTCTCTAGGTCTTGTTTTTCTAATACATAAAATGAAGGGTTCAGACTAGATGGCCTCTAAGTGTTACCTGTGTGATATTGGGCAAGTCACAGCTTCTTTGGGCCATCCTTCTATACTAAGTAAAAGGAGGAAATTGGACCCCCAAGGTCCTCTCCAGCTCTCAATCTTATGAATGAATAACTATCTAAACCATCAAGAGTTAATAGCATAATTAAGGGATTATCACAAGCCTTCCCATTTGCATAAAATGTTTGGCTTCCTTATGAAGGCTAATTTGTGAAAGATATACATTTGACTAATGTAAAATTAAAGTGCTCCCTTGTCAGAAGAGAGACATGTCAGTGGAGTTGTTCACATGGTATTTAGACATCAAGTTTTCCTGACTATCTCTTCCTTCAGCTCTGGTCCTGGCCACATTTTAGAGTCATTCAAAAGGCAGCCAGCAGATCTTGGATTTCTGACTTCATTCAAATTGGAAAGATGTGGTAATGAAATCTTTCCTTATAACATGTTTCAGGTCTATTAAATAAGCACATTGAAGAATTCCTGTTCCATTTGAAATGAGCTTGTCACGTTACCCTAATTGCAGTGTCTGTGTGGGTAAGGAGTGCCAGGGCCTGCTTGGGATGATTTTAAGAATTAATTATTAAAGTTTCCTATTTCCACTTAATAATCTCTACAGATTACCACTCTACACTTACTCCTTTATGATTCGCAATATTAGCCTAATTATTGTTCTTGGTACCTCCATGCATGACACACTGAAGTGTTCACTTCAATCTACCAAAGGGGATTGCTGAGCTAGGGCATCTGTAGGTAAGAAAACTTTGTCGGCCCAATTTACTAATAAAACTTGGCGTGATGCTCCTTGCAAAGATGCCAGCCTGTCAAAGGCTTAATCAGGGAGAATAATCCTGGTATCTCTCTATTGTATTGGGGAAAATCATTGTTTATGACTTTAGGGAGCACCAGCTTGTTAATTTTCAAGATGAGTGGGAAGGGAGCCCTTTTCTAGGAGCAAGGAGGGCAGTCAGGACAGGAAGGTTTATTTGGGGTAGTTAAGCTTTCCCCATGCATCTCTTTCCAGATGCACCATGACAGAGTCACTGTAAAGAATTGCAAAGATTTTTCAAATTGGATGAGAGGGGTGTAGAAAGTAAGTATAAGCATTTATTTCTCAAGTTGGGCAATTGTCTTCAATTTCTCCCAGCTGCTCACATTTCTCTGACGAGTGGCTATTCCAGTTGCCATGGGTATTTTGGGCCAGTATTATAGAGGAGGCTCCTTAGGTTAGGTAAGATTGACTTGTGTCTACCTTTATTTTGAGTAAGACATGAGAGGATTACTTTTGTAGTTTGTTTGGGTAGTTGCTTCTGTCAATTTTCTCCTACATCTAGCACGCATTGCTATATAATCATGTATACATAATCATATATACATACATACATACATGTATCTCTTACCTATATGGATGTGACATGCACATATACATCTTGTATGTATCCTGTGGATTTAATCATGGCATCATTTTTTGTACTCATTATGGCAAAGGAGAAGTATCCATTTTTGCTATTCAAGTGCCATTGGATTTCAGGGAGGCACTTGACCTCACTAGGTATTGAGAGTGAAGCAAAGGAGTTTGTGTCAGACATAAATGACTGTGCCAGCATTCACACTTGAGTCTGACCACTTCAGTTCGGTTGTGGTAACTCCAAACCACAGGTTCTTAGGATCATGGTGTCATAGTTGGAAGGGACCCTTAAGTAAGGCCCTGGGATCTAATCCCCTCATTTTACAAATGAAGAACTAAGAACTAAATAGGTGAAATGACTTATTTAGGAATATACAAAAAGTAAATAGCCGAGTGAGAAATCCAACCCAGGACCTCAGACTCCAATGTCCATGCTCTTTTTTCTGTGAAGTACTCTCAATCGATCACACAGGAAGAGTGAAAGAAACTACACGAATAAAAAATTCTGATGGCAACTTAGAGGAAATGAATGAATCAATTGTACTTTGTGAATTGAGATTCATTTCAATGTAAATAGGAATGAAGCAAGTTTAAATGCTTAGCATTGATATTCAATGTCATTTCTTATTAAATATTGAATTAAAAAAAACCCTAATGTTCCCAATTGAGCCAAGTTTCCCCTAGTGACTAACATGAGGAAAACCTTTAAGGACCATTTCAAGATCCCCATGAGAAACAGCAGTAACTAGTCATTTATCTTGCATAACTTGATGCTCTGAAGCATAGTACACTGCGTCCTCCCTAGTGCTCTTGGTCATCTGGGATCCTCTGCCTAAAAAAGCTTGAGATCTGGCTTGGGAACGTTCTCATAAGGCCTTTGCACTGCTCATTTGGCCAGGGAGGCAGTGGGCAAACCTAACTCGCAATCTTACTTGGCTCTGACTCTTGCTGCATGACCCTAGATCTTGGCTTTCATAAATGAGCTGCCTGTCAAGTTCCCATGTGGTTAGAATTTGGGGAAAATCCAATTCCAATTCGACTCTCATCTTCAGGACAACCTAAGAGATGAACTGCACACCAAAGTAGGATAATCCAATCCTTTACAGTCTTCCTTAACCCTCATAACTAAGGAATCACAGAATCATAGGATATCAGTATTGGATAGAGCCTCAGAGGTAATCTAATTTGACCCATACCTGAGCAGGAAATTAATTTCCATATATATAAAGACGTGACTAAATAAAAACATACAAGCATTGTATACAGAGACTCAAATCTCTATGACATGCCGTTTGCTTTTAAATGTGTGAGAAATTTAACTTAGCAATATCGAAATTGTCTTGAACTTTCTTCTTTTCTCTTCTTTGTATTTAAAAAAGAAAGTTTCTTTAGTGCTCTTTTATTTCCTTTGTGTCTTCTTTTTTCTGTGTGGAGGAAGAGGCAGTCTTAGCATTACCCTCCCACTCCCCCTAAATCTCCCCTCCTCCCCCCAAAAAGGCTCTCCTCTGAGGCAAAACAAATCTATTCACACTTTTATTGTATCTGAAAATGAATTTCTCATTCCATACATTAAAAAGAGCTTGGGTTCTAGAGTCAGAAGATCTAAGTTGAAATTCTCAATAAACCTCAGACATATGAATCTTCAGAATGAATCTCAACTTATTCCCCACAATTTGGGACACAGTACACCAGAAATTCAACAGTCCACCTGATCATCTGGGATGACTTTGGGTAAATCACTTAACCTCCCTGTTTGTAAAATGGAGTAGTTGGACAGAATGGTCTGAGGTCACTTCCAGCTTGATAGCTATGATCCTATGATTACTTTCATCTTTTCTGCTTCATGCTTGGTTCAATTCATTTCAGTCTACATTGGGCAGGTTGTCTTTACTGAGTTCTGATTTACCTGCTATCTAGAGAGTCAGAAAGGTCTATAATATAGGCTTGCCACTGGTCACTGAATTAGCTCCACAGGTGATTCTGAGTACATACACTGTTGTTCTTTGTGACCAGAAGAAATGCTCTCAGGAATGCCAGCTTGCTTGGTAGCACTTTTTTGTCCCCTCTGGGAGGCGATTTGTTGTAACATTGCCAATTGCCTGTAACTGACTGCCAGTTCTTGAAATAAACCAGCACCACAGTTTACAAAGCACCAAGCGGGGAGCCCTGGATGCCTGAGAGTTGGCAGCAAGAGGTGGAACCCGCCACCAGCCTCAATCCAACCAATCCAAGGTTAATCGTCATGATGGGGGAGTAGGAGGGGGGAGTGTTGACCCATGTGAGATGAAAAATTGGTCTCCATCCAATACCCTCTTTGGATAATGGATCTCTGTCTTTGGTGCTCAGAATATGGCACTCTTCCACAGCACTAAATTTCTCTTAAAATTTATTTTTTCAAACATTATTTTTGATGTTAAACACCCCCAAAATGCATTTTTCATGTTTATGGCTGGTGCATAAAATTACAATGGGCGAACATTTTTACCAGCATACCAGGATCACGCTCCATAATTTAAAAGGTGACTTTACTGTTGCAATAAATTTCATGAGACACTGAAACCTCTGTGGAAAATATACAAATTAGAGGCTGGCCATTTAGCATTTTTTGGGGGGGGTTATGTGGTTAATTACTGTATCCACACCATGAAGGAAGCTGGTAGGTGGGGTATAAAGAGTGTGGGGTTCTCCATAGTGGATGGGAGGTACTGGTTGTCAGAAGCGGAGGCATGTACAAGCTCTCCTTTAGGAGGACTGCGGTGTCATTTAGGTGAGGCTGTGAGAGTGATGGAACTAGGGAATGAGACAGATGCCTTGAGAGAGCTCTCTCCCTATTAAAAATGGGGCTTCCTTGAGTCTATCAGGAGGTGAGTGCTGTGAGTTTAGTGCGAGACTATTAGCTCACGCTGGCTGAGTTTCACAGTTTGAAATTAATTTTTTTTTGTTTATTTTAGCCCTCCTGATGTCCTGACCAATTGCCACTTTGTCAGTGAGCTGTTTTAATTTTCAAGGAAGGTAGGTGGTGTCTGCTACAAATCAGTTGCTCCTTCTGAGCTGGCACCTGCATGGCTTCTCTCTTCCTTTTCTTCCTTCTTTCCCAAAAGGTATAGGAGGAGCACACTTGGAAAGCCAAGTGAATGTGCAAACAGGCTGATAAACTGATTTTTAGTGGAGCATGTTAGTGGTCTGAAGCTTGGCCTAGAAGTTGAGCAAGGAGAGTGGGACTTGGTAATTGACATAGTGGTTCACTGGCCCTTTCTGTGTTCTCACAGGGAGGTAACTTAAGACAGGGCAGTAACTGCCAGATGCAGGGCTTTAATGAAGCCACATAAATTAGCACATCCCTACAAGTCATGGGCCTGAGAGAAATCAGACTGTGGAAAAGTTAAGATCACTCCCCATGTTGGTACTACACTTATTGAGGCTAATGATACCCATGGTCATCAGAGGCACCACAGTTATAAACATAGTAAGTAGAGTATAGAAAAGCCTGGGGGAAATTTGGTCTGCCAAACCATTTTGGGGCTGCTAGATTAAAAAAAAAGGTCTATCAGCTACATTGCCTTTGGCATGTAATACATGTTCACCAATAATCTAGTATCAGAGAGTGAGCAACAATTTACCAAATTATGCTTGTGTTGATCCTTCTGTTCAAAACATGATGGTTTGTTTAAATGATGGCAACTTTTCTTCAGCTCATCAAAAGAACACTAAGCTTGTCAAAGTGATACAAAGCGATACTTTTATCCTCAATGATTTTTAAAAATACCTTTAGATTGACTGTATCTATTAAATAATTGATCACATAGCTATCAATAGAATCATATCTATCAATAAAATATTTATCAATATTGTATACAATTGATCACATATGTGTCAAAAGAATATTTTATACTTATTTGGAGGGATGTTTTAAGTGGTGAAAAAGGGTAAACTCAAGGAAATCAAGGAATCACCTAAATTACTGCTTATAATTTTTTTTATATTAAGGTATACATACTAGCTGTGTGACAGCAGGAAGTCACTTAGCCTCTCAGTGTCTTACACATCTTGCTAACCCTCTCAGTTGCAAAGAAGGTACCAGTCTGCATTGGTAGAGGGAGTTCCCTGACCTGGAGTTTTCCTGTACCAGTGGAACTAAATGTCTAGTGTTTTACTCAGTCCCTAACTTAGGTCATCACATAAAATTTGTGTGAAGTGATAATTATAGACTATTCTCATCTTAAGTTTTCTGAAGGGAAAGATTATTACAACTCCCCTGCCCCTTCCTCCCTTCCCTGCATTGTTACCTTAAGAAGCAATCACTAGGGGCAGAGTCAAGATGGTGGTGTAGAAGCAGCAAAACTCTGCACCTCTCCCCATAACCACCTAAAATACCTATAAAATATGACTCTAAACAAATTTTAAAGCTCTAGAATTCACAAAATGACAGAGTAACAAAGCTCCTGCTGAAGGCAGCCTGGCAGGCAGACAGGAAGGGGTTCATTGCAGCAGGCTGGGAACCCAGACCAGGACCACATGAACCTGCGGCTGGAGCCCTCGGGCTGCCAGAACAAGCTGCACCTGGAGCATGAATCACTGGCAGCTGTGGTGTTTTCCAGAATTACTAACCCATAAGAAACAAGAACTAAGTGAAAGGTCAATGGAACTTGGATAAATTTGGGGGAGAGGGTCTGGCTGACTGCCCCAGGGCTGGAAGCAGCTGAAGCAGTGGCACTGCAGCTCCCTGCATGTGGCTGCTTCAGAAGCTCCCAGCCTGCAAATTGCAGGGAGGTCAAGTGATCATTCAGAGGCTAAGTGTTCTTGCCTTGACTGGATTGGGATCACAGTCTTGGGTGGTGGTCCTGAGGTGTGTTTTCAGTGAACAAAACCTGTTGGGAGCTGCAGAAATGGTGGCCTCCTAATAGCTCTGGCAGCTGCGAAAACCCCAGCAATTTGGAACAGAGCTCTCCCCTCCGAAAGCAGAGTTCTACTGAACTTAAAAGTCAAGTAATTGACTGGCAACATGAGTAGGTAAAGGAAGCAAAGAAAGCCCAGCAATGCAACTTTAGATTGCTTTTTTGGGGACAAAAAGGACCAAAGCATGGAATGGGAGGAAGACAACACAGTGAGAACTCCCACACCAAAAGCTTCCAAGAAAAATGTAGACTTGTTACAAGCCATAGAGCAGCTTAAGAAGGATTTTGAAAACCAAATAAGAGAAGTGGAGGAAAAATTGAGAAGAGAAATGAGAATGATGCAAGAAAATCATGAAAAGAGAGTCAACAGCCTGACTGAGGAAAATAACACCTTAAAAAATAGATTAACTCAAATGGCAAAAGAGGCCCAAAAAGCCAATGAGGAGAAGAATGCCTTAAAAAGTTGACAGATGGAAAAAGAATATCAAAAGCTCACTGAGGAGAATAATTCCTTCAGAATTAGAGTGGAGCAAATGGAAGCAAATGACTTTATGAGAAATCAAGATACTATTAAACACATCCAAACAAATGAAAAAATAGAAGGCAATGTGAAATAGCTCCTTGAAAAAAC
>CM053581.1:197945594-198065283 GCA_028627135.1 Pseudochirops cupreus
CTCCTTCTCTCTCTCTCTCTCTCCCTCCCCCCCCTCCTTCTGTCTCTTTAAGTGATGACTAGGTTTCAATTTTCCCTGTTCTTCAACTCCCAGAAAACTAGATGAATGCTTTGGCCCAATTAGTTACCGAGCCTTCCTTTTGAAAATGGTAAACTATCATTCTTGTTTAACAGAATTTGAACAACCACTCCTTGCCCTGTATCTGCCACAAACCCTGCTAGCGGTTCTATACTTCTTTTACAGATTACATACCTTTGTCACAGTTTCTTACAGCCCCTTGTTACCCGACTATTTCACATTTGTCTAAAAGTATAACTGATAAGGTGCTCGGATTTTTCTAGTGGTGCTAATGATAAATAAATATGGCTCAGATGCACAGGTGCTTTAGAAGTATTATAGATTTAAGAGTCATACTCACACCACCTCTCCCCAACACACATCCAGACTTTCACCTGCTAAATGAGGACACTTTGACACTTACATTAGCACAAAAAGTCTTCAAATGAGAAACTTCTCTTATTTCACTTCTCTCTCTCTCTCTCTTTCTGTGTGTGTGTGTATGTGTGTGTGTGTATGTGTGTGTGTGTGTGTGTGTGTGTGTGTGTAAACCTCAGCTTCTCTAAAAGTTGATTTCTCCTCCAATAAATATATCAGTCAGGCAGAAACTCCTTTATTTTTAATATCAACCAAATTCTTAGAAATGTAAATCGTTTGCTAAGAAGGAATTTTGTTCTTCATTCTTAATGCCTGAATTGGCACCGGCGGAATTAGACCAGTTGGCAGAACTACCAGGTTTTAATAATCATTCGTGATTTTTCAGTCCAGTTAAATATGACATATGACTGTGTTGAATCACCTTCAGTGAACACTAGGCTTCACTGCTCCTTCCCACCTGCCTTTCACTTGCAATCTGGTGAACATCAATCCAAAAATATAAATTGTATGTGATTATAATGTGTATATGGATTCATACAACCTGTATCTTTCATTTCTAGCTCTGTGAAGGATGTCTTTGCTGTGATCTACAAATCAATGTTTCTTCCTACCTTTGTCTGGGAATACTGGATCATGGTATTTTTAATACCACATAATTGCCATCTGAGCGGGTCTCTCTTGTGCACTGGTTAAAATCAGACAAGATTCCTTAATAGATATGATAAATGACGTAACTTTCTTCAGTGATAGTCTGATTATTCATAACAAGTGAAGCATAAAACAGGGAAGTGCTTGCTTACCAAAGATGTTTGCCACCATCATGGAGGAGGTTCAGCTCTGTATCCAAATGAAAAGGAAATTCTCCATCAACAGAAAGCTCCTCCAGATGTTCTTCTTTTGAGGTGATGTGCTCATTGAATAAAGTATCGGAATGTTTCAGGACCTCTCAAATAAGATGAACAGTAATAAGTAACATTTATGTAGTACTTTAGGATTTGCCAAGTAACTTATACGTATCTCACTGGCTCCTCACAACTACCCTGGAAGGTAGCCACTATTATTATTCCTGTTTTACAGATTAAGAGCCTGAGACAGACAAAGGTTAAGTGACTTCCCCAGGGTCACACAGCTAATAAATGTTTGAGATCAGATTTAAAATAAGGTCTTCCTGACTAAAGATCCTACACTCTAGCCTGTGAGCCTTTTAACTTCCTCTAAAAAAATCACTGAAAGGAGTTCAGCTTAATGTTTCATATACAAAAACTAAGTGGGTAAAGAATGTCTGCAATTCAGAAGATGGTGATATACAATTGTACTGACTGTCTGTGGAGCTGCTCTATTGGTACCTATATCTAATGCAAATGGACGATGAGCTACTTCAGAATTCTATAGGAAGATGGGACAGAGTAGAATTGCATTTAGAAAATCATGCAGCATTTTTAAAAATCCCTGACCTCTCTGAAGCAAACAAAACTTTTTTTTCATATTGTTGATACAAAATAACTACGAAACATGGAATGTCACAGTCTCCAAAAAACGAAACCAAAAACAATATGTATTTTCAACTTCATGGAATTTTTATGAGGACCAAATGACATAATATAGGTGTAGAGCGAGGGTAAAGTTATCTAGGGTGCTTTGCAAAATTTATGATGGTATATAAATGTCGGTTATTACTATCAAGGAAGCAATCCAATCTCTCAAAAGCTATGAACGCAGTTTTTGCTTAATTGTTTTTACTTTGTTGACTTTAAAGAGACAACCTATTTAAGGGGGGGAAGGGGAGAAGACAGATTATTGAGAAGTAAGTGATATTAAAAACCAATCCCTATAATTCAATAAAGTATGACAAGAAAAGTTCTGATAGTAGCAGGTCTAATTTCTGCCATTTGCTACTGGGTTAGAAAAGCTTTGATTATGGGTCTAAGAACAGACTCTTCACATGTGTCACTGAAAAACCAGTGTGCGTTGGCCATTACTAGATGAATTTTTCAGCCATGGCAATTCATGAAATTGGAGGTGTGCAGGTCATTCTGCTATCAAAAACATGGTAGGTTTTTAAGTGTCCAAGTCCATCTGTCCTGCAGAAGAAAAATCTGATATATTCTATTTTGCCACAGAGAGCTGGAGTAGTAGCACTGAGCAAGAGGTCATAGGGAGTAATTAGAGAGATTAAAAAACATTAGGGGAAAAAAACCTAAAAGTAATGAACTCCCCATCCCAAGATGTTATTCAAGCTAAAGCTGGTTAATCACTTAATGGGAATGTTACAAATGGGACTTATACTCTAAAGAAGATGGCCTCTGTGATACCTTCCAATTCTAAGATTTTATTACTCTAGTCAATGTCTTATTTTGGTTTTGAATACTAAACTGTACCAGTTATGGTAGCCCAGTAATTTAAAGAGCCGAAGGTCTCTGTGCTTATCAAAACCCTTTTCCATTTACTGTATTTAGGTCTTTTACTATGGCAAAATTGATGGGACAAACTGAGCTATAAAACAATCCTGCCCCTCCACTGTCATGGAAATGACTTCTCTTCCCCACTCTTTTCTGCCTTCCCTTCTTTGTAAAAACTAGATTATAGAGAATCATGAAGAAAATGGAAAATAAACAAAAATCTACTACTCACCTCTACAAGTCTGTAAAAAACCTTTTCCAATTTTTAATGAGTGTAGCTTGGGCTTGGGGCGAAGGTTGGTTAGTTTTTCCATCTTTGGCAGTGACATGGTACACACAGCCTGCCCATCGTCAGCCTAATCATGAATTAATTTGGGGGGGGGTGCAGAACTCTGAGTTTGAATATGAAATCTAGTTAGGTACCCAGCCGCATCTGGCTCATTGAAATCTCAAGGGGCCATATGTAAAGAGAAAACCATTTCTGTTTGTCCAATTCCTCATACAGAGATGCCAGCATGAAGATGTAGCCACAAATTAAAAACAAAACATTGGCTTGAATCTCATCTCAAATCCATCCACAGTTTAGTGTTACGGCATTTGACTGGCAATAATTGACCATTTTCTCTTGTCATACTTTATCTGTCAACAACTATGGTCACCTACCTTTTTGAGTACCCCATTTTCCCCCTTTCCTCTAAATCTAGTGTGTCTTTCATGTAAATTATCATAATATCACTAATACCACCACCAGTTGTGTATGGTGGTATTATATATAATATATATTAATGTATATAATATATAATATATATTAATTATAAATACAGCAGCTTGGATTTAAGTTGTATTTTTCAGTTTAATAAGGACTTTTATATGAACTTGATACTCATTTGAGCCTTGTAAGAATCCCACAGAATCAAGTAATATGAGTATTATCACCCGCATTTTGCGGGAGTAGAAACTGAAACTTGAGGATCTTGCCTAACCCATAGAAAGGTAGAATCAGAGAAAAGTAGAAATGCCCTATTCATGAACTAGACGGATTTAGAGTCAAAAAACCTGGATTCAAATTCTAGCTTCTCCCCTTACTAAAAATGGAAACTGGTGAAACTTAGCCAGTCACTTGATAATATTAATAATCAATCTTTGCATAGTGAAATTTTGCATCAGAAATTTTTAGTGTTTTATACAAATAATTTCCCCTAAACCTTATAAGAACCATGTGAGATAGGTGTAATCCTGGGTGAATCACTTAACCTTTCTCAGCCTCAGTTTCCTCAAATGAAAAATAGGGTAATCGTACCTACCTCATAAGATTGTGAGGATCATATGAAATGCTAGGTGTAAAGTGTTCTGCAGAATTTAAAGTGCTCTATGAATGTGAGCTATGAGGCAGCAAGGGGGCACAGTGAATAAAGCACCAGCCCTGGAGTCAGTAGGACCTGAGTTCAAATCTGTCCTCAGATATTTGACACACTTACTAGCTGTGTGACCTTGGGCAAGTCACTTAATCCAATTGCCCTGCCTTCCCCCCTCCAAAAAAAAAAGACAAAAAAAAAATGTGAGCTATTTTGCATTTTACAAATGAGGAAAAGGAGTCTCAGAGAATTTAAATGGCTTACCTGTTTTCAATTATCAGAGATTGAGAGCAGGAAGAGACCTCAGGAACCATCTGGCCCAATTCCTCTTTACAGATAAGAAAATGAGGGCCATGGAGATTTAGTGACTTGCCCAAACTCACAGAGTCAAAAGCATCAAAGACATGATTCAAACCCAGGCCCTCTGCTCCTTCCCCTATATTCCCCTGCTTCCCCCATGACAATGTGACTTTCTATGGGTCACTTTGTTAGTTAGTGAAGAAGCACAAACTCAAAAGTAGGTCTTTGAATATGAAGGCCAAGCTTTTTCTACTTCAGCACAGAGCTAGCTCACAAACACTGCCATTACCTACTTTCCTTTATTTCTGAATGACTAACCATGTAATACCCAACTTAGCAAATACAGTGAAGTGCTTGGCTGGGAAGTGAGCGGAGGAGGAGATCCACATGACCAATGAGATCAAAACTGTTTGGAAGGCCACAGTACAACTTTTAAACACGCACACACAAAAATCCATGTCAACTGGATATGAGAAGTGAATTTTAAAAATTTCACCCAGCCCACAGCTGCCAATAGCATAGTCCCTGAGGGCCAGAGCAGTTTAGCCTACAGTGTTCTCTAAGCTAAGAAAATCAAGTGTCTAAATCCATATCTTCACCTTCCCTAAAAATGGAAGGCTACGTAAGCCGATTTCTATTTTTGGTCAATCAACCTAACTTGGCCAAGGATGAGCTCCAGTTTTAATATAGGGTTTTTCCAATTAAAACTAAGTGCTTTATGATGACTGTTATTGTTATTATCAATTCATTCTATTGGGAGCTTTACTGTCCCTAAGTAACCTTTTGGAGGTAGTGCTGTAGTTTATTTGAAGAGAATATATTTCAATTTATTTCCAAAGTAAAGTGAGCTGGTGCTGGCTCTCTCACAGTGAAAACAGAATATGCAAAGACAATTTATGATGGTTGATTTTTTTCCTCCAGTGAATATTTAACCAAATAAGTGTCCTTATGCCTCTTTTCATCATGAAGGAGGAAATTTGCTATTTGCCACATTCACGCCGACTTTTTGTGTTATAAGAAGTGCCTTCTAAGAATGGAGAGGCAGAAGCTGTAGAAGGACAAATTATGGTCCTATGTAAGGAAATTCTCCTTACAAGTAGTTCTTTGGAACAATGGATAGAGTGTTTACTTGAAATCAGGAAGACTTGAATTAAAATCCTACCTTGGACCAATTCTAGCCTATGTGACCCTGAGCAAGTCACTTAACTTCTTCCTATCTCAGTTTTCACATCTGTAAAATGGGGGTGATAACAGCACTGGTAGGCCTCATGGGGTTGTTATCAACCTGTGGATTAAATGAGATAATGTATGTAAAGCACTTTGCCATGCAAATATTATTACCTATTGTTATTAACAATTAGATCTGTCTAAAACTGCAATTGCCTGCCTGGAGAATAAAGGGGTTCCCTTTCTGTAGAGGCTTTAAGCAAAGATTGGATGACCACTTGTTAAGGATGTTATCGAGAGGATTCTTGACTAGGTACAAACTGAACTAGAAGGCCTCCAGGGTCCCTTCTAATTCTAAGATTCTGTGGTTCTGTGACTTGGTGCCATCCCCCCCAATTAGAAGCTAACAACTATGTCCCTGCTGGGGTCCCAGGTGGTAGTGGATACGATTTGAGGTTCTCTCCCCAGATAAGTGATGATTCTCTGGCGCCTGGGCAGAGACATGCCAGTTCTTCTCTCTGGTATATGAAGTTGCCAAAGCATTGTCATAATCAGGAAGGCAGGGAATTGCATTTCTCAAGCAGGAAGGCAACAGTTATTGCCAAGAGCCTGAATGCAGGCGTTAGCCTTTCTCTGTGTCTTACTCTGAGGTCAATTCTAGGCAACAGATAACAGGAGAGGAAAGGCCAGGCTTCTGAGCTGGTCTTCCCTAATTGACCCCTTTACTGTGACTATAAAGTAGACTATATGCGCTAGTAAAAGAGCCAGATTAAACTTCTTTTTGGAAGAGCAATACACCTCAGAGAAGTCTGGATATCAGGTCAGTTTGCTCAGTGTTTCAGTGTTTGTGTTTGCTGGGAAGTCTTGTGCATTGGGCTGTAATATCAGCTACCAAGGGTCTTTGGCATGATATATAGCAAAGAACTGGGCAATCATGATTCAATTTCTCAAGAAGATCCATAACTGGGGATTTTTGCAACTGGGATAAGCAACTTGAGGTAGGAGAGGAAGAGGAGAAGCCTGCCCCAGGACACCATAAAGTTTCGCCATTACTGGAAGACTAGCTATTGCTGGGGAGAAATAAGTAGGGGTATTGTCTGGCAAGGGAGTACACATTAAGTTGGAGCTCTTGGTGTCCTCTGCATTTCTTACCTTGGGTCAGGGTTCCAGTGTCTATGCCCTAGTTACAGCTCTAGATAAAAGGTCAGTGGCAACTGTCTCCTTGACATTTCTTTATGGGTCCTTGCCTAGGCTCCAGGACAAGTCTGGGTGAGAGATTGATCAGAGGTTGTAAGATCCTGATGTTGTTCAGTTGTTTCAATTGGGTTTGACTCTTTGTGACCCCCTTTGGGATTTTCTTGGCAAAGATACTGGTGTAGCTTGCCATTTCCTTCTCCAGTTCATTTTACAGATGAGGAAACTGAGGCAAACAGGGTTAATACAACTACTGAGTATCTGAGTCTGGATTTGAGCTCGTAAAAATGAGTCTTCCCAATTCTAAGTCCGGTGCTCTATTCCTTAGCACCAGGTAGATATCTGCTTAGAGTAGGGTACTTGTAATGCCAAGCAAAGGCAACTTCTAAGGTACAGATTAACAACATAGCAAACCCCATTCATTCAGCAAACATTCACAGAACAGAGAAAGCCAAAATACAGTGTAACTTGTTCATTCAGGAAGTAAGTTCTCAATTCAGTTGCAAAGTACCATGGTCCAAGTATCCCAGCCCTGGCCAGTACAATAGTCAAAGTAGCCCATAAATATAAATTTATCATAATTTCATAAATAAAGTACATTCATGTAGTCAATCATAGAGCACAAAAAGGCCAAAGATTTCCCACCCCTGGACACCACTGAATTACAATACCATCCATTAACACCAAGCACTTTCTCAAAAGGGACAGGAGAGCTCAAAAGGCCATCCACCTTTAAGTTACAACAAGGTTAAGATATCATCTCAGCAATGAAAACCCAAGGAGAGGCCCTTCTTTCATCTTCACTTGAGGCAAGCCCTCAGCAATCTCAGCTCCTGGGGAGACAAGGCTCAACAAAGCATAGCCAGTGCCTCACCAAGTCACTCTCTGCCTGTAGAACAGTCCCAGAACCCCTGAAAACATCAGCAAGGCCCTCTTCCAGGATTTCTGTGAACATACCACAAGAAAATCCTCCTTCAGGGCTTCTGAACCAACAGCAAGATTCCAGGACCTCTACAACAGCAGCACTGTCCTTCACCAGCAGGTCAGCAGGTGAATCTGGCAAAACAACATCAAAACAGACAGACAAAATACCGGCATCACAGCCATGCCTCCTCAGTTCTTGGCAGCTCTGGATGGCCGTTCTCAAAAGTTCTGAGCAGCTCCATCTGGCCCTCAGCAGTCTTTCTCTCAGCAACTCAGGCTCCACGATACTAGATACTGCTCTCCAAAAGTCCTTCTGGCCTTCTCTCGGCTTGGGCCTCTCTCCCAATTCACGGCTCCTCTCAGTTCAGCCCTCTCTCTTCACGTCAACATGTCTATCCCACAAGTCGGATTCACAAGCTCTGGATTTTAATGTTCACCCCAAAAACCAAGCCAATACAGGGGCATCTCCAAATTCCATTACCATTACAATACTATGATGATACATAATACTGGCCAGATTTATATCCTCAAAAATTCAAATATGCTGTCCTCTTATGCCCTTCCCCTACAATCAAAATGTGTCTTTTTCTGTTTTATCATTCCCTGACTTAGTGAGAAGAATATTGGTAAGATTTCTGTGACCTGAGTTCAAATCTCATCAAGAAAGTCTTTTAACCTCCATAGCCCTCCTTTTTCTCATCTCTGTCAGTTAATGGCATAACCATGAGGAGATCATTTTAATCTTTCAGAGTCCTAGTTCCTGCATCAGCAAAATGGGAATAATTCTCAATCTACCTATAGCACAGTTATCTACAAGGATCAAAGAAGAAAATGTATGAGGAAGCATTTGTAAACTATATAAAAGTACTATATGGTTAGTCAGGTGTGGTGGCACATGGCTACAATACCAGCTACCAGGGAAGCGCTCAGACTGGTGGATCTCTTGAACTCAGGAGCTCTGAGGTACAATGGACTGAGAGAATCTGGTGTTTGCACTCTGTTTGGCATCAATATGATGAACTGATAGGAGCAAGAAACTGGAAGGGGTAGGGAAGGGTGGGGAGAGGATTGCCAAAAAAAAAGGACAAATTGGCCCAGGTCAAAAATGGAACATATTAAAACCCCTGTGCCAATCAGTAGTGAGATAGATCCACTGAGTAGCCAGTTGAGACCCAGTTTTTTTAGAATAGTATCAATATAAATCATTACTACATTTGTTCATAACAGTCATGGAGGATGTCCAGATGGAAGAAGGATTCCATATAGATATGGATTCTCAACCTTTTTTGTGTCATGACTATCTATTGAAGCTTATTGATAAATGAATAAAAAATAAAATACTTAGGATTACAAAGAAAGCTGATTATGTTGTATTAAAATTATCAAAATATTTTAAAATCAAGTTTACAGAAACAAATTCAGAAATTCTGCAGTTGGCAAGGTCCTCAAAAGATCATTTTTTGAGGGTGACATTATACTGATTGCATCTAGTCCTGGAACACTGAACAACAGCCTAAATGAGATCTGTAATTGCTCAAGAGAGTTTGGCCTAACTATCTGCAGGGGAAAAACCAAGCAGAAGAAAAATGGCTATTGCTCAGGCTATTATGATGAGTTGATTGGACAACTCATGGAATCTGCAAATAGAGAGATACATATAGAGATAAACAGAAATAGATATGTATCTATTATATGTCTAGTCTATCTATAGATAAAAAGCTACATTGTTACCTATGTTTATCTCTATCTATCTATCTATCTATCTATCTATCTATCTATCTATCAGCTCATGCTGGAAAAACACTGCAAACTTGACAATAAGCTGAGATCAAAACTGAATAGAAGGAAGAATGGAGATCCAGATTGCCTTTGGAGAAATATACAGTGCTTTCTAATTATCTCAATCCTCTACCTAAAAAAAATGCATTTTTAACACCAATATTCTTCCATTAACATTATGTGGCTGGGGGTCATGGAATACCACAATCTTCAGAAGCATTAAGGTTGCTGGTTCCCCAAAAGGCAATAGAGAGAGAGAGTGACAATATTGATTAGTTTCAACATTCAATAAGTGGAGAATTGTCCACTAGAAGTTGAGTAAAAGAAATAAAAATGACAGTAATCATCATAGCTAATATTTATATAGTGTATACTATAAAAAATCAACAAAGTGTACACCTAGAAAGGTAGGGGCAGTCTGGTCAAGTCAAGTCACTAAGCATTTATTAAGTGCTTCCCAACATTATTAAGATGTTCCCAACATCATGAGAAGTGCTATAAATACTAGTGTAAGAAGAACGAAATATAATCTCTGGCCTCAAGGAGCTTCATTTCATTGGAGAAAGACAACATATAAAAGAGGGCTGAAAGCAGGAGCATTACAGAGAAAATCCAGGAAAGTCAGGAGTATTGCCTGGAGAGGAATGAAGATATGACTGCCTGTAACAGCAAGCACCCTAACATACCCAGGATGGCCTGCTAGTACAGGTTCTTTGATCTACTTTACTAAAGGAAAGCAACTTTAAAGGGGTCAATAATCTTTAATTAAACATATGTGTGTGTGTCTGTAATTCGCTTGGTTCAAAGGGAAAAGTCAGCACCCTCAACTTCAGAAAACACAAACAGAAATTACAAGCAGACAAAAAATGCAGACAGAGAAAATAACACAATTCAACAAGCCAACAGACAGGGCTTCTATTTGTCTGATTATTACATATATATACATAGTTAGTTACCAGAGAGAGAAGCACCAATATCTGGGTTTTCAAAGCTGGGGGGCTCAACAGCTACCAAGTCTCATCTGAGCAAACCACACAATTCTTCCCATAAGTAAGCCCCAAAGCAAAACCTCACCTCAGAGTATATGTACTCTTCTTCAGGGTCAGAGGACAGCACAACCTTTGCAACACACTGCCTCACTGCAAAGTAACAAATGGTATGGACCTTCCTGAAAAACAAGCCTCCCCCCAATGAAATCCCTCCTATTTGGTTCTACCTGAGGCCCATTAAGGGGCAAGGAAGATCTTCAAATTCTCTGGGCCTATTAAGAAGCAGGGAACATCTTCAGATTCCCTTACCATTACATTGCCCTGGTTGCCATCCTCCTTAAAATGGAGTTTGGGGAAGGAATGAGCCAATCAGAGGAAAAGACCACAACATTAGTGTTTACTTCCAATATATTAAGTCCAGGTGTGGATGAGCTTCCAGAGTGAAATGTTTCTGGGCTATTGTAAAGAAAATCCAGGCCAGTCAAAGAAAAGAATATAGCTTTGTCCTTATACAGTTATCCCTTCCACATCACAGCTTTCTTCATCACAGTTTCGATATATTGTGGGTCAGCATAAGAAATTAAATGGGAATTTTTGGGGAGTTTTGTGGAAGCTACAGATGCCATATAAAGACCAGTAGATGACATTAAAAAAGTTTTATAAATGCATAAAATATATATATATATACATACATACATAGTATTATATAACATCAATTCAAACTTTACAACAAGGTACTGTAAACACCCCATAAAAATAAAATAAAAATTCAGATTTTTTTTCTCTGGTGCAAAAGGAGGATCAAAAAATTTTACACAGATTTTTGAGATCACAGGGGCACTATGCCTCTAACCTCAGCAATGTGAAAGGGTAATTGTAGTTAGAGCAAGGGGCAACAGACATATAACCCCTGTGCTCCTTTGTAACATTAAGAAATAATGAGAAAAGTCCCCAGCACACTGGGGAGGCGGTCTATCCCTTGCCCGCAAAGAGTGTTTTCAGAGGACATTGGCAGGGATCACATTAGCTGAAAAGGAGTAGATGGGTACTGATCATCATCGTTAGATACCAACACAACTATGAGACCTAAGAACTTCAACAAGGGCCCATGATGTTGTCATCCAGAGATCCCTGATAGGTCAATAGTAAACTAACAGTTGATCTGGAAAATTGTTAGAGGAAAATTATAAAATAAATGTCATCTGGTAATTGGGAACACTGGAAAAGAGTTCTGACTTTGGAGTCAGTGTATGTGAATTCATATCCTATGATGTTAATAACAATGATCTGGTGCTAATAACCTTCCTAGGACTCAGTTTTCTCATCTCTAAGAGGACTGGATTAGAGGGTCGCTGAGGGCCCTTCCAACTTTAGATAGATGATATTTGGTACATACCCTGTGTTAAAAAATGAGGAAAATTAAGACTTGGAAATTTAAACAAGGAAGAGTACTCAGCTTGGAAAACAGTAATTAGGAGCAAGATATTACAGGATAGCAAATTAAGAGCTAGAAGGAACCTCAGAAGCCATTTAGTCTATCCATCTTATTTTACAGAAAAGGAAGCTGAAGCCCAGAGGGATTGAGTGACTTGTCCAAAATCGAGTAGCTTATAAGTGACAAATGTGGGTTGTAAACTATTTGGCTACAAATTCAGCACTCTTTCCATTATACCACACTGCCTATACACTGTTTCAGAAGTCAAGCTCAATCAGGATCTCAGCATGGACAAACAATAGGAGGTGAATGGTATCCAAAAGGGAACGTAGTTTTTTTTAGGAGTCTAAGAGAAAGACCATAAATCAGCTGGACTTGGGAGTTGGACAGAAGAAGCCAGACAATAGCATCTCAGGAGGACTTGCTGCCTGGGGTTGGGAGGCAGTGGAAGGATCATAGAGCCCACTGATGATATGTTTTTGGTGACTTCAGGAATACTAGCTTGAGAATGTTTTGTTATGAATGACTTGTAACAAAGAAGGGTCGGGAAGATACCAGTGTAGGGGCAAAGACTACATTTCTTTTAACTTTTAAAATGTATTTACATTCACAAGTTTTTGTTATCTTTTCCCGTTGCCCTTCACCACCATCACCAATCGAACAATTAAAAAAAAACCCCTCACTAACAAATATAGATATTACAGCGAATCAAATTCCCCTACTGGTCATGTCCAGAAATGCATGTCTCATTCTGGATTTTAAGTTCATCACTTCTGGCATGTTTCATCCTCAGTCTTCTGGACTCCTGGTTGATCATTGCACTGATTGGAGTTTTAAAGTCTTTCAAAGTTGTTTTTCTCTATAATGTTGTCTCGTGTAAATTGTCTTCTGCTCACTTCACTCTACATAAGTTCAGAGAAATCCTCCCAGTTTCCTTTGAAACTATCTATTTCATCACTTTTTGTGGCATAATAACATACAAGGGCCATATTTCTGAGACCATGGGCCCTGGAAAGAATCCCAAGGCCTGAGTTAGTGACAGTGATGACAGAAAGCCTTCACAAAAAGCCAAAAGCCTCCATGAAAAGCCACACAAAGTTCATTGGCTCCATTGTCGCAAAAATGGTAGAAAAATCTGACCTCCATCCTACCTTCATAAAAATAGGCTGGCTTGGTTTTGAATGAGCTCTGGTCATGAAATGCATGAGGGAGGGCAGAGCAGTGCTCCTCAGCCATCTTTGGCGGTCACATTTCAGAATAAGATGTGCTCACTATTGACATCCCAAACAAAGCTCCTCTATATGTGAAAGAGAGAGAGAAAAATCCTCCATTGCTATTCATTCTGTTGTCCTCTCAGAAAACCTTTAGTTCTCATTACCTGCTGACCAACAACAGGAGTCAAAGGGATGTGTGGAAGGGCTGAAAGGGAGGAGCAGAGAGGAGGAACTGTAACAAGGTAATATTACCTGATAGTACATGTTCTGAAGCTTTCTGGCCTCTTGATACTTCACAACCCAGAAAATGAAGAGAAGAAGCAAAGATGAAGGTACTCATTTAAATCCTAAATAAAATGGCAGTAGTCTATTTCTGTGTGTCTAGTACGCCTTCTCTTTCAAATTGCTACACTTTTAACCATTTCCCACAAGCTCAATGGATGCCAGAGGCAGCTTTGTTACCTAAACAGTTGCCCATTCATGAACCCCATCTCATTAAGGATGTGTTTTCTCTACCTGAACCAACAGGCCAGAAATCAGAAAACATGCGCCCTATGTTAGAGAGAGATGGGGAGATACAGAGAGAGAGACAGAGACAGAGAGACAGAGACAGGGAAGCAGAGAGACAGAGAGAGAGACAGGTACAAAGAGAGACAGAGATAGAGAGACAGAGACAGAGACGCAGAGATGGAGAGAGAGAGAGAGAAGAAAAAGAGAAGAGAGAGAGAAAAGAGAGAGACAGAAAAGAGAGAAGAGAAAGAGAGAGAGAAAAGAGAGAGGGGAGAGAGACAGAAAAGAGAAGAGAGAGAAAGAGATAGAGAAGAGAGAGAGAAAGAGAGAGAGAAGAAAGAGAGAGAGAAAGAGAAAGGGGGAGGGAGGGAAAAGGAGAGGGAGGGAGGGAAAGAGGGAGAGAGAGAAGGCAAGCTTACTATCTTGGTACACACATCATTATTTTATATAAATTTATAATGGCATTCTTGTTTGGTGCTTTTCTGTTGGAACATGGTCATGTGTGTCCAAGTTAGAAAATAGAAGGAAGCCATGTGCTTTTTTCTCTATACCCAATCAATCACTCACTCTCACCCCAGAGCACTTTACAACAGAAGAGAGCCCCAAACAAAAGCAATAATGGCATGTAGTAAAAACAGAGCTAAGAATAAAGGCCCTCAGCTTCCACTAACAACACACACACACATACACACACATTCATATGCTCACAAAATGCCAGACAAAGCGCACCCCACCTCAATACACTATTCTTAAGTTCAGGGGTAGGGGAATTGCAACAGTAAAGACCTACTCAAGATGGATGACTAAGAGGTAAATGACCAGGGCTGGACAAACGGAATTTTTCACCTATCCCCACAAAGCAAAAAATCTGACATCCAGTCATAGAAAAGGAAACAAAAGGAAAAAGGAAAAGTTGATTCAGTGAGCTTGGGGGGTGAAAAGGTTCTGACTGGAATTTGTCAATGAATACCTCCTTAAAAGAGTGGCCCATGAATAGCAGTCAGGGAGGGAAGAAGAGGGCAGGCTATTTTATAAAACCTTAAGAGCTTGAGGTCACATAAATTGACTCTGAGACTTTTTTAAAGCA
This sequence comes from Pseudochirops cupreus, assembly GCA_028627135.1. Lineage (NCBI taxonomy): Eukaryota > Metazoa > Chordata > Mammalia > Diprotodontia > Pseudocheiridae > Pseudochirops > Pseudochirops cupreus. Next base: position 197,960,383 of record CM053581.1, read on the forward strand.
TCTTACCAAGAATGAGATTTTAAACCCTATGTCCCCAAACCTGTACAAAGATTTATGCACATAGTTCTGAATCCTAGAAAAGGAGTACTTTGTTTTTCCAACCACAGGTCCTCCTGGTAATCCAGCAGCATCAACTAATTTTTTTTTGTATATCATCTTTTTTTTAAAGAAAACAAGTCAAATTGTTGAAATCTCCCCATAAATCCACTACAAAAAATCATATTGAGTGAGAGAAGAAAGAGGAGGAGAAGGAGGAAGAGGAGGAGCAAGAAGAAGAAGAAGAAGAAGAAGAAGAAGAAGAAAGAGAGAGGGAGGGAGGAAGGAAGGAAGGAAGGAAGGAAAAGAAAGAAAGAGTGAATGAATGAATGAATGAATGAATGAATGAAAGAGAAACAACAGCAGCTTAGGCTATTTTATTCTCTCAGATAGCTGGTCCTAATTCCCTTTTTTTGCCTCAGTAAAAACTTCAGTCAAGTCTTATTTTGATGTCTTTCATTTCATATTCATCAGGTGATAAGACTGCTCTAAGCTGATACATTCAACTGGGGCCACAGCTGATACATTCAACTTGGGACACATCAACGGAAGAATGGACTACTCTTCTTGTTTGGAAGCTGGAGTTTGGACTCAGTCCCGAGCCCATCACCCAGTCTCAGCATGCACCAGTCTGCTTGCATTATTTCAGCTGGCAAAGTCAATATAAGAATTAATAATAGCTTTCCAATCTACAAATAAAAGTATGCCACTTTAAATTTTTGGCAGTGAGCTGGCATTTTGTCATTTAATCATTTCACATCATTACACTGCAATATTCAATGTGATGACATGACACTCCTAAATGACAAACACTTGGCACTTCCTGTCCTGGAAGAAATAATGTAATAGGAGACAAATTATATCCTTAAAGATCACCAGAGTTTCACTCCCACAATTTGGGATTTTGGTCCTTGAGCAGATGCAAGGTGAAGAAAAGGAGAACCTTACCTATAGATATCCTGGATGAGACACAAGTTTTCATCATCTAGAAAAAAGATAGTCACCCACTGACCGTTGGAAAGAGTTGCCTGCCAAATAACTCACTTTTATCTTTATATTTTCTGGTTGTACCTGGATTAAGGCAGTGCTTTTCCAATTTCCTATTTGAAAATTCAATACTCCACAGAGTTGGAAAGGAACTCAAACAACATTGAGTTCAACTCATACCTAAGATGGAATTTCATCTATAATATCCCCAATAAATGAGCATCCAGCTTCTTTTCAAAGACCTTCAGTGATGAGAAGCTCACTCTCTGTTGATAGAACTGACTTTGTCACCCCTAAATGTTAGTAAAGCTCAAATTATTCTGCCTGAAATTCAAGACCTTTCACTCTCTGGCACTAATCTACCTTTCCGACCTTTTCTCACACTTATTCCTCACCTCCAAACCTTCAGCCAAACAAGACTACCCTCATTCCCAGCCATACCTTTTAGTCTTATTCAAAATTATTTTTTTAAATGACAGAAATCTCTTTACTCTCCCTCACATTCTCCAAATTCCTTTTTAACAAATATGCATAATTAAATAAAATAAATTCCCTCACTGGCTATGTACTAGAAACAATATGCCTCATTCTGTACTCTGAGTCCATCACACCTCTGTTAAGAGGTGAAGGGCATGACTTTCCTTTCCCTCTGACTTTGTTTACATCATTCCCTAGATCTGGAATGCCTACCTTTGGCATTACTACAAGATCAGTTTAGAAATTACAACTTGGAATTATTGAAGATCAATCCAAATGCCGCCTTTTTCAGGAAACCTTTCCTTATTCCATTTCCCTCACATAAAGTTGGGAATTACCTTCCCTCCCCCACCCCATGACTCTCATAGCACTGATTTTATAAAGGCAAGTCAGTAAGTATTTATTAAGCAAATCCTATATGTCAAGCACTGTACTGAGAAAATCAAAGAGCCCTGCTCTCGAGAAGCTCACAGTCTAATAAGGAAGACGATATACAGGGCACATTGGAGGTAATCTTAAAGGACATCCTGGGGACTAAGGAAGGCTTCTTGTATAAGGTGGGATATTAGTTGAGACTTGAAGGAAGCAGGGAAGCCAGGAGGCCAAGAAGAGGAGGGAGAGAATTCCAGGTATCAGGGACGGTTAATAAAAATGCCCAGAGTCAGAAGATGGAGTATTTTATTTGAAGAACAGTGAGACCAATGTTACTGGGTCACAGAATATTTGGAGTAAAGTGTAAAGAAACTAGAAATGTAGGAAGGGGAAAGATGATGTTGGGCTTTAAAAGCCAAACAGATCTTGAGGAAAATAGAGATAGTTGCTTCTGGAGCTTATTAAATTGGTGAGGCAGAATGGAAGGTGGAAGTAACAAGGCCCTACTGTTGCTTTAGGAAGATCACGTTGAGAGTTGAGCAGAGGATGGCTCAAAGGAGGGATGGCCCCGAGGCAGAAAGACCAACAAGAATGCTATCAAAGTAGCTGAGGCATGAGATGAGGTCCTGCATGAGTGTGGTGGCATTATCAGACAAGGAAGGGGGAGTATACAAGAAATATCGTGAAGATAAGTCAACAGGCTCTAGAAACAGATTGGATGTGGGAAGGGGGACAGCGTAAGAAAGGGTAGAAAGGGAAGACAGAATAGAAAGACTAACAACTGAAGATATCATCTCAGTCGTGAACCTGGGTAATCAGGATAATGGTAACCTCAACAGTAATAGTGAAGTTAGGAATGGGATGAAAACAGTTTTGGACATGCTGAATTTAAGATACCTACAGTAATAATGTTGAAATCAAATAGAAACGGGGCCCAATAAACTACACATAAGGTCCCTGTGAGATACACATTGGCTTAGAAAACAACATATTAACATTATCTATGTTCTACTGATTTTTATTTATTTTGTTAAATATTTCCCAGTTACATTTGAATCTGGCTCCTACAATGGGAAGTGATGCCTGCCTCGTGTTTGACATCTAAAGTCCCCAGGACATACAGTGTAAGGTAATTGGAAATGTGAGACTTAAGGTCAGTGGAGAATTGAGAATCATCTTTACAGATGAATCCATGGGAGCTGATGAGATCACTAAGCAAAATAATATAGAGAAAGAAGAAAAGATGGTCCAGGACAGAATGTTGGAGGATGCCAAGGGTCTTCCCAGTTATGATCTAGATAAAGATCCAGGAAAGGAGAATGAGATGAAGCATAATTTTCTAGACATCTAGCATGGTAACATTTAGCTTCCTGCTACACTATGAACTCCTTGAAAAAAGAGACCGAGTTTCATCTAAACTTTGTATTTCCCACACACTAAGCTCACTATTCTGAGCATGACAGAGATTTAACAGAGGCTAGTAGTATTTGTATCAAGAACACATTAATTTCATTTCCTTTTTTGACATAGTTTCTACACTCTTGGATCAGAGGAATGCCACAGACATGGAGTATCGTGATTTCATCAGGACATTGGACAAAGCTTCTCCCAGTGTCTCTGTGGTCACTATGAAAAGATGTGGACTGGATGACAATATAATTAGGTGAATTTGGATGTGCTTGAGTGATCAGACTCAAAGCATTCTGATTGATAGATTAATCTTAAACCTGGTTAGATATCTCTAGTCAAGGGTTACAAGGCTCTTTGACTTTGTTCTATTAAATGTTTTCGTCAAATTTATTTGGATGAAGACATAGGATGCTTGTCAACTTTATAAATGGTGAAAGCTTGGAAGAATAGGTAACACATGAAAGACAGAATTGGGATCCACAAAGATCAATGGATAGAATAGACCAAATCTAGTGAGATAAAATGTAGTAGAGATCTTCATTTCATTATTCTACACTTAGGTTTAAAAAAGTAAATGACGTAAATACAGGTGCAGAAGACACAGCAAATGATATCTTGTCTAAAAGAATCTGATGGTTTTATTGGACTAATCATTCAATATAAGTGTGACATAGCAACTGAAAAAAAAAACCTATGCAATTTTAGGCTGCCTTAATAGTAGCACAGGGTACAAAATTAAGAATGTGATAGTCCTACTTTACTCAGTTCTGGTCTTATCTGGAGTATTTTTGTGTTCAGATCTAGAGGTCATTTTAGGAAGGTAATTGTTGACAAGTTAAAGCACAAGTCAAGGGAAAGTTGCAAAAATGGTAGGGGAAATGAAAATCATGACATGTCCGGATCAATGAAAGAAAATGGGCACATTCAGCTAGAAGTCTTAAGAGCCATGTGGTCACTGTCTTCAGTTATTTGGAGGGTTATCATATGGAAGATGGATTAGATTTGTTCTGCCTGGACCCAAAGGAAAGACCCAGGAATAATGTAGGGAAGCTCTAGAGAAGGGCTTCTTAACCTTTTTTTATGCCATGGGAGCCTTTGGCAGTCTAGTGGAATCTATGAGAACCTTCTCAGAATAGTGTCTTTAGAGGCATAAAATTTTTAAAGCGAGAGAATTGCAAAGGAAACCACTAAGTCAACAAGCATTAATTAAATGTTTACTATGTGTCAGGCTCTGTGCAAAACACTGGGAATACAATACAAGCAAAAAGAAACATAGTTCTCACCCTCAAGGAGCTTACATTCTAATGAGGGAAGAAAACACATAAAGGGAAGCTGAAAGGGGTAGTAGGAGGAGAAGACAAACACCAGTGAGGGAGCATGATAGAGAATTACCGAGTGCATCCTGGTGAGAAATGAAGAGATGACTGGTCTAGGCTTCTTCCTTAAATAAAGGTTCTTCGAAGAGTCATCCAGTCAGAGGGGGAGATCGCAGGGGCAGAGGGTACTGATGAGGTATGAATTCCAGAGCTGAAATAATCTTTCAGGATGAAAAGGTTTCTAGGACATGGCAATCACTACATAAATATATGTCTGTGTGTGTGTACATATACACACACATATACATATACATTTGCATGTGTCTATATATGTGTGTGTATATGTATTTCATATCTATATACCTACATCCATATGCAGATACAAACAAAATGACTCCATGGGCTACAGGTTAAGAGTTTCCTCACTAGAAGTAGATTTGGCTTCACTAAAACAATAATACCAACATTTATTCAGGCCCTACTGTGCACAGAGCACTCTGCCAGGTGCTGATGGAGAAGCATGGTTTGTATAAGGCATAGTTATAACCTTCATGGAGGAAATACTTGAGCAGCGAGAAAACAATACAACATATAAAACAATGCGACCCATTCAGTGGCCTACAAGAGAAAAAAGAATGGATTTGAAGGCAGAGGATATAATTTCAAATCTTCATTCTGCCATTTGCTACTACTTTTGTGACCTTGGACAAGTCACTTAACCTCTGGTGCCTCGGTTACCTTTCTGTTAAATGAGGTCATTGAACTAGCACAGTAGTTCTCAGAGGTGGAGTATAAGTTGTCACTATGTCTTTTTGGTCTCTAGAACCCTTTATACTCTTAAAATTGAGAAACCCCTCCCAAATAGTTTTTTTCTTTAAAATGTGGGTTACAGATATCAACATTTACTATATTAGGAATTAAAGTATCTTAATATTATTGTGAGAATAATTTTGGCCTTGATACCCTCAGGGTCCCTGGGCCATGCTTCTAAAATAGCTGAACCAAATGAATTACACTAAATTTGTGATCCATGATCTTTAGAAGTACATTTGAGTTAACAAACTAAAATGTTCTATGAAGTCTAAAGGCTAAAGCCCTTTCAAAAGAGGCTTCCTGGAGAAGGTGGCATTTGAATTAGTCTTTAATCTACAAATTTTACAAGAATTGCAAATGAGAGGAGAGGAGGGGCATTTTGACATAGGAATCAGGCAAAGGATGAAGGGAGAAAACCACAGGACATGCCTAAAAAGGAGTTATACAGTTTGACCACAGAACAGAGTATGTGGAAAAAAAGTAATATGAGATAAAACTATAAAGAAGATATGTATCTGATTTGAATGCCAGGAAGAAGAATTTGAACTTTTTTTTTAGTAGGAAATGGGGAGTTAGTGAAGATTTTTTTTTTCAGGAGGGGAATAAGATTATGCCTGAGAAAGATTAGGGCAGATTAGAAGAGAGAGAATGAAAAGAACACGTGAAAAGAGGTAGGTGAGTGGCTCAGTGAATAGTGGCTTGCTGAACTTGGAGTCAGGAAGAACTGAGTTCAAATCTCACCTCAGACACTAACTAGTTGTATGATCCTGGGCAAGTCACTTAACTGCTGCCTGCCTCAGTTTCCTCAGCTGTAGAATGAGGATGATAATAATAGCACTTACCTTCCAGTGTTATTATGAAGATCAAATGAGACATTTGTTAAGGGCTTGGTGCAGGGTCTGGTATCTTAACTAAGCCCTTAATTAATGACTATTTTCTTCTCTGTCAAGGAGGATACTGCAGTGGTGCCAAAAAATGGTATTGGGGGCCTATTTTAGGTGGTAGAAATGATAATATGAAGGAAAAGAGATACAGGTTATGGTGTTAGAAGTTTACAGGACTTAGTAGATGAGTGACAGTGAGAGGTGATGAAAAGGAAAGTCAGAGATGATCCCAGGGTCATGATTATGGGAAACTGTGTGAATAAAGAAAAGAGACAAATTTGGGTATAAGGATGGGTTGAGTTTGAGGTGATGGTAGGACATTCAGGTGAAGATGAAGTTATTTTTTATTTTATTTTTAATTTATGGAATAAAACAAGTGGTGGGTAGGGGGAAGATGGGGAGAAAATTTGTAACTCAAAATCTCATGGAAATGAATGATGTAAACTAAAATAAATAAAAGTTTTTAAAAAAAGCTAAAAAAAAACAAGCATTTCCATAACATACTATAGTAATAAAAGATGATTGCGCATGAAACTGCAAATCTATTATGTACAAGAAGATGAAGTTCTAGACCTCAGAAGAAAGGTCAAGAACAGAAGTATAAAGTTGAGAATCACCTTAATGAGGTGGGAGCCAATGCCAGGGGAGTGAATAAGATTTCTCTTTCATCCTCTATTCTCTCCCTAAGCAGATAATCAAGATAATACAGATAATCAAGATAATACAGGCTCTTGGGAAACACTTACATTAATGGTTTGAGAAGATGAGGACCTGGTAAAGACAGAGAAGGAATAGTTGAAGAAGCAGGAAGGGAAGCAAAGTGAGCATCTCAGAAGCCAAAAGAGAAGGTAGAGTTGCGAAGTCAGTGGTGGTCCAAAAGAAAGGACAGGGGATGTTACTGAGAGAGTCTGAGGAGCTGGAGAGGAAAATTAATAGGTTTCACAGTGAATGTCCTTAATTTCCTCAGTGAAATAAGCTACTGTCATCTGTCAAATTGTGGTAGGTAGGGCTATGGTTAGTGATAGAAAGAGAGAAGAAAAGACTGGAACAGCTCCTGTGGGGAGTAAGATAAGGAGATGATTTGAGCAGGATTGTCACACAGCAGCAACAAGGACCCTGCTGAAGCTATGTAGTAAATGCTTAATTAGCATAGTACTTATTGACTAATGAATCAGACTGATTTTTTTAGCTTTCCCAGTAATGCTTGGTAGCCCTGACACTGGAAGAGAGATTTGTTTGTTTGATTTGGTTTTGTTTTTTTGTATTCCTAGCATTTAGCATGATTCCTGGCATATAGGAAGGGCTTCATAAATGTTTTCTTGCTGACTTTAATGAGGGAACGTTCAGGAATAGCAGAAGGTCAGGGAGGCAAGGTATGCTAGGGTAAACTAGTGCTTGAACTGAAACACTTAAGTAGGAGAAAGTCTGAATATGGAGGCAAGAGCAAGGGACGGGGACTGAGAAAACAGGAATGGATCAGGAGATACGAGGAGAGTAAAAAAGAGATTGGTATGAGAGGGAAAAGAAGCAGGAAAAACGATGGGGAGGGGGGCTGGTGGTTAAGGAGTCAAATTTCAGAATTTGAAGTTTTAGAGATGGCATAATCCCGAGGGATTGGGAGGTGTGATGTGCCATCCCGTTACTGTGTGGCTGAAGTGAGATGGAAGTGGTCATTGTTAGCTCATCAAAAGTGAGGAGTGGTTGGATCAGAGTGTGTCAGAAAGGCTGACATTTTGATCTTTGGAAATTTCCCTGATCACGGGTTCTTGATGAGACAGATTAGTCTTGTTGATGATCCCTCCTCTTAGTGATCGACCCCTTTAATAGTAATATATTTTAAAATTCTTCTAGGAATAAAAGTTAAACTCTATGCTTGTCTATAGTTTAAAGAATTTGCCTTTTCCTCCCCTACTTTTTTAAAAATCAGTACATCTACCCAACTCCAATCCTAAAACAAATCTCTCATTCTCCAAAATTTTAAAATGTTATTTATAGTAGTTTGCTAAACACGTTGTTAAAATTAATAATGATTATGATGATGACATAGTAATAGCAGTCGCTATTCATATCATATTATAAGATTTTCAAAGCACTTTACGTACATTGCTTCCTTTGAGCTTCACAAGTAAGCTGTGAAGAAGGAGATGCAGGTATCTTACCCATTTTCATTATTATTGTTGAGTTGTTTCAGTCTGGTCCGACCCGTTGTGACACTATTTGTGGTTTTCTTGGCAAAGAAACTGGATGGCTTGCCATTTCCTTTCCCCCAGATTAATTTACAGATGAGGAAATTGAACCTCAGAGAAGTCAGTCAGTAAGCATCTATTAAATGCCTCCTGTGTGCCAGGCATGATGCTTAGTGGGGCAGATGCAAAGAAAGGCAAAGTCCCAGCTCTCGAGGAGATTGAGGTCTTATAGGGCAAACAACATGTAGTTAATTATGTACAAGCTAGATACATATGGGATAAATGGAGATAATCAACAGAAGGAAGGCACTAGCATTGAGGAGAATTGGGAAAGGCTTTTTGCTAGGAATTGGAAGCCATAGAAGCAAGGAAATGTTAATGAAGAGGGGGAACATTCCAGGCATGCAGACAGCCAGTGAGAATGTCCAGAGTTGGGAGCTGGAGTCTCTTGTCTGAGAGATGACAAAGAGGCCAGTGATACACCCCTGTCACACAGAGAGTAATTGCCAAAGGTAGGATTTGAACCCAGGTCTTTCTGACTTTGGGTCAAACACTTTCTCCAGTATACTATGTTTCATTTTTTTTGCACTCATGAGAGAACTGGACTTGATTACTTCCTCTGACATTAGCCATATGACTTTGGGCAAATCACTCAACCCCTCAGATTCAGTCTCCTGTTCTTAACAAATGATAATAATAACCCTTGCCCAACCTACCTCATAAGGTTAATCTGAGGAAAGAGTTTGAAAACTTTAAAGTGATGCATAAATTTGAGTTATTGTTATTATTCTTCTCTAGGTTCATCTGGACCTGGTGACAATCTGAGTAATAATTCTTAATTTCATCAGCAATATTCCATGTTGAAAGTTATTGTTCCATTCAAAAAAGTTCAGATCTGAAGGAAAAAAAGATGATTGGGGGTTAGAGTATTTAGGGATTTTTTTCCTTTTATTTTTCTCACAACAGTACCTAGGCCAAAGCTTACTGGGTAGAAAGGAAGGACAAGGTGGGTCTTTTGTATGCATGGATCACCTATTAGATGAGTGCTATCCCTGAGATGAGAACTGTTTATACATTAGGACAGCTAGTTTTGGGGAGGGAAGTTAATGGATCAGATAACTAGTCAAGGAACTCTAAGCCACAAAAATAAACAAAGACATAAACAAGAAAAGGAAGGAAGGAAGGAAAGGAGGGAGAGAGGAAGGCAGGGAGGAAGGGAGGGAGAAAGGAGGAAGGAAAGGAGGGAGAGAGGAGGGAAAGAGGAAGGAAGGAAAATCTAAAATAAGTGAGTTAGTGCTTGCTTCAGGACTTCCAATATCTCTAGGGAATCCCTCCTCTTAGCAAGATGGTAACCCAGGATAAAACATGATCCATGCTGTCAAAGAACTCACATCCTAACTGTGGAAATTGTTACATATTCATACACTACATACCTGTTTTAAGAATATAAAAAGGAAAAGCCAAAAACAGAAAACTTTCGAATGAGGAATATAAATGATAAGTGTTTGTGAGTTCATAGAAGGGGAAAATCTCTCAAGCTGGGGTGACTGGGGACGGTTTAAGGAAGGAACTAGAGTTTGGGCTAGGCTTTGAAGTTTGAAGTAGCATTTTGATGGAGAGGGATAGGGATGGAATTCTCATGAGAGGAATGGTATAAACATGGCACATTTGAGTTGCTTGACCATAAAGGATTAATGATAGATTCATCTGTTTAATAATATGTGGGCTCAAATAAATGATAACAATTAAAATGTGTTTTTAAAATAATATTTTCTGGTTTCATGTGTTGTCATGACCTAGGATATTATCTACCGGTAGCCAGACTTTGGGGAAATGAGCCTTTCTGCACCTAGCTAGTCTGGGTCTTGGATGACAGTGAAATACCAGGCTCACCCATGAAACTTTCCCAGTTTGTACATACCTGCCAGACCAAGCATTCTGCTTGCAGAGCCTTTGAACACTGAAGGTTGGCTCTACCCAACACAGGTTTAGCAAGAAGAGTTTGGGACAATTTTAATGAGAATTAGTCAACAAACAATGCGTATCCAATGCAAACTCGATGCACAAACAATATTTTTAAAAAATCAAATATTTTTACTGCCTGTTTAGGGCTAAACAGAGCATGGTTTAGGGGCAAATAGTACATTCCTCCTAACCCCCAAAAGACACTGAAGAAGATTGCTATCATAGGATCATAGATTTAGAGCTGAAATTTAACTTTGAGGCCACCAGTTACAAGTTCCTTATTTTACAGATGAGGAAACTGAGGCACAATTACTTAAGCAATTTAACAACACAACTAGTAAATGTCTGAGATGGGAGCTGAATACTCAAAGACCTATGTATTACTCCTATCCCTTACTGACTCTTGTTAGAAGGGATATCTGTTCCTTAGGACTTTCTTATTCAGTCTCCACCAGGTCTAACTGAGGTCAAGAACCAGAGAAGAAAGATACACCTCATAAAAATGAGAGAGGATAGTGCTTTGTAAATATTAGCTCAATTGCTCTGGTCATACATATCTGTGAGTTACACTGATAAGGGATCTGAGAGCTTGCCAACTACATATTCAAGGAAAGCGTAGAAAAAGTGGAGCTGATGGTACCCTTGATCTGATTTTCCTTTAAGTACATCCTCATAAATGTCTGCCTTACAACCCAACCATACCTCACTGGAAGTTTCCCAAAACCCTTGGAAAATAGACATGTGCAGGTGGAAAGATATTTACGAAAATGAACCATCCACGAATGAAAAAAAAATCTGTGAGCAAAATAGATATTCTATCTGTCATTTATTCATGGAAAACGATCCATTAAATCTCTTCATTTCATTCTGCTACTGTTTAGTGAAAGTACTTTTAGCTAAATTTTCATTAAAAAAAACAACTCAGTAAGGAAGAGTGGAGACTTGGTAAATACAATAATAATTTTTTGAAAGTCTTGGCAGTGATCTCTGAAAATACCAAAGCGTGTCTTGTTGCCAGTGAGTGAGCGTCCATGGAGAGGGTGAGCAGCAGCAAAATGGTGGGACTGAATGCATGTCTGAAGTCCAGTAGCCAAGTCCTGCTGAATGATAATGCATCTTATTTTGATCAAAGTGAATTTGCATACTCACCAACTCAGAGAGTGCTATATTGGGTGCTATTGTCGTCCATCAGTTACTCAACAGATGTTTGCTGGATTTGTATCACATGCAAGATGCTTTCCTAGGGACTCAGTTCCCCAAACTCCTTCCCCATAGTTTTCAGCCTTTCCCTAATTCCTCAAGCCCCTAAATGAACCCCATCTCTCACATTTGTATCAAATGAATCGGCTTCTTATTTTACTGAGCTCAAGGCCATTTAACAAGGCCATTTTCACTTCTCAAAACTTCTCAGGATCATCACTTAACTCTCTCCCCTCCCCTTGCCTCCTGTCTTAGAGGAAAAGATAACCCTGCTATCGCTGTCAGACATTGAGGATAAGATGGGGCTAAATAGAAAAGGTTAAGAATAGATGTTTGCCTGTGCCTATAGGGAGCATGCAGCTGACTCATGATTCCCCAAGCTTCAGGACAGACCTGACTTTGAATCTTGCCTCCAACGATCTATGCTGAAGCTATATGATGCACTATGTTACCAAGAGCAAGTCTTTTAAGCTCTCTAAGCCACAGTTTCTTCATCTGTTAAATGGGGATAATCATACTATAGAACCTACTTTGGGGAGTTGTTTCAAACATCAAATGAGATATTAAATGTGTCCCTTTGTCATCCTTAAAGGACTTTGTTAATACCTGCTGTTAAGTCATAGAATCTTAAGGAACTGATAGTCTGGTGGAGAAAATAGGTAAGTTTTTGTCCATGCATGTTCCAATAATACAAAATACGAAAAGAAAAATACCAAATAAGGGACACAGAAAGGAAATGCCAATATTTCAGAGAAGAAAGGAATGTCTTCCAGATGGGCTATCAGAGAAGGTTTCACAAAGGAGGGAGTGTTTGGGATGGGCCTTGAAAAATAAAGTAGCATTTTACTGATTAAGAGACAGTAGTCTACACTGGCCCTGGAGTCAGGAGGACTTGAGTTCAAATGCGACCTCAGACACTTAACACTTACTAGCCATGTGACCTTGGGCAAGTCACTTAACCCCAATTGCCCTCAAAAAAAAAAAAGGCAAAAGGAAAAAAAGAGAGACAGTAGTCCAGCCATTTGTCTTCCTTGGGCCTCCATTTCCTCATTTGTAAGATATGGGAATTAGACTCAATGGATGTTAAATTCCCACTCCAGCTCTAATCTATGATTCTGTAACCTTATAATCTAAGCAAATGTTTTTTTAAGAATTGCTGTAGCCTAAAAAATCCTGCATCACTGGGTGGCTAACATTCTGGTAAAAAATAATACAAATTTACATTTACATAGCACTTTATAGTTCAGGGTAGGCAGTAGCTGATGCAGTGGAAAGAGTTCCAGGCCTGAAGTCAGGAAGGTCTGAGTTCAAATTCAGCCTCAGACACTTACTAGCTGTGTGACACGGGGCAAATCACTTAACCCTATTTGCCTTTGGTTTCCTTATATGTAAAATGAGTTAAACACAATTGAAAACGAGTAAACAAAAAAAAAGCTCATTTTGATCAATGTCAGTTTTCATACTTACTAACTCAGGGAGTGCTATGTTGTGTGCTATTGTCATCCATAAAAATGCTTCTCCCACAATAACTGAGTTAAGTACTTGGAATCTTTTGTGACTTGACATAGAAATCGCATTGGTTCTTGAGTCAGAGAATGTAGATACAAAATGTACTTCTAACACCTACTACCCATGTGACTTTAGATAAATTTCTTATTCTCTATAGATCACAGTTTCCTCATCTGCAAAATGAAGTTATTGAACGAGATGGCCCCAGAGGTCCTTTCTAGCTCCAGATCTGTGTTTTCATCAATGTGAGCATTCCCTCCAATGATACAAATCACAACCTATTCACATCTTCTTAATCTCCATTAAACTTATCCATGTCCTTTTGAAAATCTCTTATAATAGGGGAAATATAGCTAAAATTATCATCCCATTTAACAAATGAAAAACTGAGACTCAAAGGCAAATTGTTTTGCCCACCATAATAGAGTGAAAAGGGGTCAGATTGAGTGTTTATTGGTTTCAGTTGTGTCCAATTTTTTGTGACTCCTTTTGGGGTTTTCTTGGCAAAGATACTAGAGTAATTTGCAATATCCTTCTCCAGCTCATTTTGTAGATGAGGAAACTGAGGCAAACAAGATTAAATTATTTGCCCTGGGTCACGTAGCTGTCTGAGGCTGGATTTGAACTCAGGTCTTTCTGACTCCTGGCCCCCCTCTATCCGCTGTACTACTTAGCTGCCCAAGAGGTCAGAACCCAGACTCAAATCCCCTTCCTCCTCCTCCAAGTCCTATGTTCTCTCCACTCACCAGGCTTCAGCATCCATCACCAACCATTGACGTATAACAGCTTTCATCATGCTCAACAGAAAACAAAGCCACTGGGTGCCCAAAGTAGTGCTTGTTGTTACATTTAATTACTTCTCCTCTTCTCCATGCATTTTAATCATTCTTACGTTGGCTTGTTCTCTAAGATGTAGGAGAGGCAGAGAGTAATTGGATGCCATGAGTCATTCTTACAGAAAAGGGAGAAAGATAAAGTGGAGAAGAGAGAGATGCGCATGTGTTTGTGTTTCTTGGTTATCCACAGGATGATTAAAATGTTTCACAGGACAGAGAGGAAATTTTGCCTCTACTAGCTGTCATCACTAAGTGTGTCTGTCTATAATGAGATGCATTAGAAAAGGCTCCATAACGGCCTTCTCAGATACAGCCCATGCCTGAAATTCCCTCTCATCCTGGATTACTAAAATGGCTTCCTCCCATTCTTCAAAGGACTCTTGAGAGTCTACCCACTCAGAAACATTTAACATATTCTACCTGGCATGGTGGTGTTGTCATGTTCGACTCTTCTTGACCCCCTTTTGAGTTTTCTTGGCAAAAATACAGGAGTGATTTGCCATTTCCTTCTCCAGCTCATTTTACAGATGAGGAAACTGAGGCAAACAGGGTTAAGGACTTGCCCAGGGTTACACAGCTACTAAGTGTCTGAGGCTGGATTTGAACTCAAGAAGATGTGTCTTCCTGACTCTAGGTCTGGTGCTCTATCCATGTTGCCACTTAATAACCCACCTGGCATAATAGGATCACAGAATAGTAAATTTAGAGCTGAAGGAAACTTACAGGTCATCTAGTTTAACTTCCTCATTGTAAAAAAGAGGAAACTGAGGACCAGAGGAGTAAAAAGATTTACCCAGAGTCATAGAGGTGAAATGACAGCTGTAGAATCTAAATCCAGATCCCCTGACTCTGAATCCAGCATGCTTTCCACCATGTCACACTATTACTCATTTATATGTCTTCCTTCCTCCTAATGAACTATAAGCCATGTGAGGAGAGGGGCCACCTTCCGTTTATTCTGTACTTTCTTCCCTCCTTCCCTCCTTTCCACTCCCAGCCCCTACTCCATGAGCAAGTGCCCAACAGAAGACCCTCAACAAAAACGTTTGCTGTATAAATGCATGCCACTGTTTAAGCTTTCCCCAGAAATAGTTAAAAGAATGATTCCACCTAAAGTCCTGTCTTTACTCACCATGCTACTTACCGAATAGACCCCATTTCTTATACCTGTCACAAGAGTTTATACTTAATTCCATAATGAAGGAAGCAAATTATGTCATACATTCTATCCACACCAGAATTGTGTGTTTTTCAGACTGTAAGCCCCTAGAGGGCTGGCTCAAATCAGTTGACTTTGAAAGAAAATGAGATCTAAGGATCTATTTGTTTGGATCTACACACTGGCTATCAAATGATTCCCCCATACTTAATATATTTATACTTCATTGTTTTAGAAAACGGAAACTCTCTACTAGATCTATTTTTTTTTCCAAAGGAGACAAAGAAAATGACAAAAAGAATCCTGGCCCGCACAAACTTCATAAATTGGAAATTTTACCTGCAGTGAGGTTTCTGGATTTATTTAACTTGTGGATGTTAATAACAAGTTAACACACATTTATGAAGCATCTGCTATGTTCCAGAGACCACGCTAAAACTCTCAGATGCCAAAGAAAGGCAAAAACAGTCCCTACCCTCAAGTCGCTTCCATTCTAGGGGAGGAGACAACATGCAAAACACTGTGGATACGTGAGACAGAGACAGGGTAAATTGGAAGCAATCTCCAAGGAAAGGCATAGGACACTATTATTTAATTGAAACTTCTATTTAGATCATGTCTACATATGAAAATGGGTTTCCTACAGAGTCTGGCAAAGTGGTGCATTGTATGTTTGTTTGCTTAATTTTTCATCACTGTAATTACCCATAAATTTTGTTTTAAAAACACACACAACCTTTGGATATGATAAGTATCCTAATGAGGACAGTTAATCAGCAAAATAAACAAATCATTGATTTGGGAACAGAAGTGTTAAGACAAATTAAATTTGCATGGTGGTAGGCAGTAGCACTGTTAATAGACAATAGTGGTGATGATGTCTTCAGCTATAAGACAATGTGGTGATGATGTATTTAGCAATAGCATACTGATGGAATACATGCATATATGCATATATGTGTATGCATATATGATAGTCATGTACACACATACATATATACAGAGAGATAGATTGCTGTATTGGCATCAGGGAGATGAGGGTTCAAACATCCCTTCTGACAATTACTAGCTCTGTGACCGTGAGCAAGCCACTTGTCCTGGCCTCAGTTTCCTCATCTCTAAAATGGGGATAATAATGATCTAGCATCTCTTCAGTAGGATTGTTGTAAGATTCAAGTGAGATAATGTATGTAAAATTGACAACATGCAAAGTGTCACATAAATGTCAGCTGATATTATTATATAAACAGGAACAGAGACCAATCATGATGTCACTGGTTTAGGCAACTTCTGGACCAACTCCCTTTACCAATGCAGGGCACCACCCTCTCTGAAACTTATAGTCTTAGAGAATGGCCTAGAGCCCCGGGGGGTTAAGTGACTTCCCCAGGGCCTTGTGTCAGAGTTAAACCTTGAAGTTTTGACCAACTCCCCATCCACTACAGCAGGCTGTCTCTATCACTATCATTATCATCTTCATCATTTTATTGGCATGATTTTTATGTAAATATGAGATTATAGTTACGTAAATATCACATAAATATGTTCATATTTATATAAACATATAAATATATCTAATATACTATAGTTCTATTATTCTTAAATTTAAAAAAATAAAATATTCACTTTTATGGTTCTAGGTCTAATGTATAAAAATGCTGGCCTTTAGAGTCAGAAAGATGTAAATTTGAATCCTGCCTCAGATACTTCTTAGCTGTGTGGCCCTAGAAAAGTCACTTAATCTATCCCAGTCTCAGTTTCTACATCTGTTAAATGGGGGAAATTATAGCTACTTCCCACATTGGGTGGTTGTGAGGATTAGACAAGAAAACATGCTTTTAAAGCACTTGACAAACTTCATATAAACGTTATATACTCTTAATATAAACATTAGCTACTAGTTCTACCACCTTTCATTTTTATGTGACAACAGAGGTGACCTTGGTTCCTATTTTAAAATGTTAAAGCCTGTCTTTAAAAAAGGTGGGGAACAGGGGGGTAGCCGCAGTACTGGAAATGGCCCAAAGCCAGCATGTTGTGGAAAAGCTGAAGTTATTGGAGATGGAAGCTGAATCTTCCATTGGGACTCTTTGTTCCCTTTAGGGCAGGTGGCAAGACTGCAAATTAACTTTGGGGGGAAGCATCCAGACAGACTAGTTCAAGCTAAAGCCAGGAGATAAAAGTAGCCCATCCATCACGCAGCCACCTCTGCCCCAAGCTGCTGCTATCTTTGCTCATCCAACCCCCTAAACTGACAAATTCATCACCAC
This sequence comes from Pseudochirops cupreus, assembly GCA_028627135.1. Classification (NCBI taxonomy): domain Eukaryota; kingdom Metazoa; phylum Chordata; class Mammalia; order Diprotodontia; family Pseudocheiridae; genus Pseudochirops; species Pseudochirops cupreus. Next base: position 197,977,803 of record CM053581.1, read on the forward strand.
CCCATGCAGAGTTTCTCTTCTGTGCCAGGTCACCAGTGAATGGCCGCCTCTCTGGATGAAGGCCTCATGTTGTACATCTGTGGACAAGGAGGGGGGAAACTGGGATCTCGAGATCCATTTGTCTTGATTTGCCCAGTTACCATCAGGGAATAATGCCAAATGTTACATTTTTTGAGTGAGGGTCCCACGTGCCAAGATTCCAGAACCCCTTCCAAAGCTATGGCCCATATCATTATCGAGCACCCCTCTGTGAACAGAGCTAAGCCCAGATATTGATGAAATTCTAAAGGAGGAGAAGTGTGTCTTCAGTGCCCCCTTTTCTCTCCTTTCATCAGTCTCTGGGTCCCTTAATCACAAAGCCCAGTGCCATCAGGATCCATCACTGTGGTACCCTTTAATCTGGTCTGCATTCCCTGTTCTAGGCCCCTACCTCCTCCAAACACAGCAAAACATCAGTTCTAGGATTCGTTTCATTGAGATCCTTTTGGATGTAAGTTCCTTTATAACAAATCCTCTCTAGTCTTTGTTTCTGTATCCCTAGACTAACCAAGTAGCTAGCACATTATAAGCCCTTAAGAAATGGCTTGTTTTGGGGACTAGTGACCAATCTGATAGACTAGTTCAATATCACCCATTAGTGATTGATAATAGTACTATGTTTTCCCTTCCAGATTACATTGGCATTCCCTCTTTGTCTTAACCCAAAATAGTAACATAGAATGTCAGATGTTATGGTAAGGCTATGGGGGAAGATATTTTGAAGAATGGAACTCTTTCACAGTACAAAGCAGACAGGCAACAGACTACTCTGCCCATGAGGAGTTTATTTGGAGAATTTCAAAGGGAGGGGAAGGCAAGGATCTCAGGGCTTGAAGCATCTCAAAATTCTAATACTTCAAATCTCTTCTTTGACAAATAGTGAGTAGCAAGAATAGTTTACCCATAACTGACATCCAATGACATTAAGCAGTGGAAATTAATGTAAACAGCAAAGCCAGGCTCAGGATCTAGGAGATGGCAATGCCTGTCTGATGAACATTGACCTTTGCCCTCACCTTTCTGTGTTACCTCATTCCTAAATTTGGAGCCCTTCTGGGATTATCCTGTGAGCTGTTTACCTATTAAACCATATAAGCAGAGTGCCACTGGCTTAGTGTTGGCCATTTCAGGAATCTGAGGGTAAAATGACACCGGAACATAGTTTCTACAGAAACAGTGGAAGAGACACCATGTTGGAGAGGCCTGCGTCTGTCTTGTGATGTCGTCTAAGATCTCACTGGACTAGTAGGCCCAGGTTCTAACCTTCCCGTACATGGACATTCACGGAATCGCTAGCTCTGAACACCAGAACATAAGAATCTGTCATTCTGGTCACTTTTCAGAGTCTCATACTTAGAGTTGGAAGGTTATAAAGTGGAGGGTAGAGTTTGCTTTCTAAGTTGTTCCAATTGTTCCTACAATTAGGGAGGTAGGACAAGTGAAAAGCGAGAAGGAAGTAACTGATTTGAGTAACTCTAAGAAGAGCTTTGAACTCTCTTTTGCCCTCAAGGACTGCTCAGATCTCTGGGCTGGTCTTCTCTAAATGATGGCTACGGAGGTGAATGTATTGAGAGGAAAAAGAGCAAGAGAAACCTTTTTTTGAAGTGGAACAGTATGTACCTCTGGTTAATCTGGCTGACTTTCCTTATGTCCCAGGGCTATGTTCCCCTGTGCTGTGTGTCCCCCAGGATAGTCTTGTGCATTGGACTAAGGCAGGGTTGGGGAGCTTACAGCCTGGAAGCTGCATATGGCCCTCCAGGTCCTCAAGTGCAACCCTTTGACTGAATCCAAACTTGTTCTGTGAAGTTTGGATTTGGTCAAAGAATCCCACTTGAGGACCTAGAGAACCTCATGTGGCCTCGAGGCTGCTGGTTCCCCACTCCTGGACTAAGGTATAATCTGCCTGAGGTATTAGGCCCAGAGTACACTAAGGAGTTGGGCAGAGATAACTTTGTGTCACAAGCCCAGTGACAGCTATGCCCCTAACACCTTCCGAGCCCTTTTCTGTTCTCTTGGACCCACATCACTGGACTCCAGTAAGTCAGCAGTCACGGCACCCCGACATTAGACTTCACAACCAGCAGAGGCATTTCACTGTAAGAGATGCTTAGCATTTGGTTCCTTCAGTAACAACCACATCTTTCCAGGAGCCACCGTGAAGAGGTATGCTTCTGAGGTTCCAGATCTTCCCACTGGCAGGCCACCAAAGTTTGCCCCAGATTTCTGAGACCAACACAAGCACTGCCACGTGGCTCTCCTACTTGATAGCTATAATCCTGCACATGAAAGCAGACAGAACTCATAACTATTATTTTAGATGACATCCTCCTTTTAACTTTAAGCAGTGTTCTTTAAACATTTCTAAACTTTTCCTATTCCTTCCCAATACCATGCTATGAATTTGCTTGTCACCAAAAGCTGTACACAAAGAGAGAGGCATACAGTGAGCACAAAGCTATCAGGAAGTGGTTTTCCTAGCAACAGTAATCATCGGAAAGATCCCAGAACATCCTCTCTATTCATCCAGCATTTTGTGTTTTGAATAGTGCTGACAGATGAAGTGGATTCATAGTATTTAATACAAAAAATATTGCTGTGGATTGGTGCTGCACAAAAGCTCAAATATCCATACTATTCATGAACGGTTGAATTCACTGTTTTTATAGCTCTCTGGATTATTTAGTGTGGCACAATTGCTAGAGCAAATACTCACCTGCTTACCCAGTGACTAATCCGACGTGTATTATGGAAATTCATATTCCCAAGACCTCTTTCAGGTGACTGAGACACATCCCTAAACCAAGTCGCCCTCTCTGTAGGCATGGGCAGAGTTGTCTGTAGTTTTGAATGACAAAAGGATGTGCCCACTGTCAGGTCCCTCAGCAGACAGGCCCAGCTTAAATAAAAATGAGTATATACTATTGACAAAATCAGCAGACCCAAAGGACCTCTGCGGAATTACTGTTTAATGCTATCCCAAATAACTCCCACATCCCTTCCTCCAGCTCTCTCAAGCAATAGCCAAAGCAATTGTTCCCCTGGAGGTCAAAAAACTTTATTTCTATCACACTAACACAGAGTAAAAAGCTCCAGTTGAAGACATCCCCAAGTAGAATGCCAAGTAACTATTTCCACAATTCTCTAAGAGGAACTTTCCTTGGGCGGAGGTGTTTAGGCCTCCCAGCCAGATGACAAAAGGAATCGATGACAGTTTTGTCAACATTTCAATCAACTACATTCGCGCCGTCTCTTTTATTCATCAGCATGTTGAGCTAGGTGCTAGGGATGCAAAACAACGTATTGCATGAACGCTAAGCTGCATTCATTTCATTGAAGATGCTACTGTGTGACCTTGGGGGAATTATTTCATTTTTCTGTGGCTCATTTTAGAATCATACAGTTTTCCAGCATCCTCAGCTATATAAAACAAAGGGATTGGACTAGATCATCTCTAAGGTTCTTTCCAGATCTAAAACTTTGTGTTCATAGAGTTACAGCTGGAGAAAATGTCAGAGGGCATCTAGTTCAATTTTACAGAAAAGGAAACTGAGGCCCAAAAGGACTAGGTAACTTGCTCAGGGCAACACAAGTAGTAAGGGGAAGAGCTGGGGGACCTGTAATGAAATTCTCTGACTCTAAATTTAGCACAGATGGCTTCCTTTCTATGGATATGAGCAAGAGGTATGCCCCTCTCCAGTCTTCATCTGTAAGAAGAGCAGATGGAATAAATACTATTGAAGTGACTTCTCAGTTCCATGAACTATATTCCCTGAAAGCATGCATATTAAAAACAAATAACAACCTGAAATAGCATTTACAGTTCTCTAAGTGAATGACTGACTGACCTTATACTTAAGCAGCATGAGGTTGCTTGTGGGCTGTTTTCTGAGAGAAGGCAGGTGTTCCTCACTGTCTCCTGCCTTGGACTGCCAGCCCTACTTCTTATCATTTTGCTAACATAGCCTTAACTCTTTGTACCAGAAAGACTCTTGGGTATGTCAGTCACCTATTAACAATGCAAAAATTCGTGTTAGAAGTCACTTCTTAATTCAACAAACTTTTCAATTCTTCACCTTATTCACTACCAATTTAGTTATTTGTTAACTCTTTAGAAGGGATGGGATATAGGAAAAGTTGGTAGGGGGAAGGAGCAGGTCTCTACATATAAAATAGAGAAGGTCTCTAATCTAATTTGGCCATGGAGTACTTCTGGATCTTTAAATAACAACCACAATGAGGGCAACAATTATGGTGATGGTGATGAGAGCTAGCATTTATATAGCACCATAAGGTTTGCAAAGTATGTAGTACTTCATGTGATCTTCACAACAACCCTGGGAAGCAGGTTTTGTTATTATTCCCATTTAGCTGATGAAGAAACTGAGGCCTATAGAGGTTAAGTAACTAAGCCAGTGCCACTCAGTTCATTCATGGCTAAGGTCCTCCTCACTCCCAGCTCAGCGTTCTAGCTACTGTGTCACCTAACTGTCCCTAAATATATTACTGCAATATATAAAGGCTGATTCTCAGTAAGGTTATGGAGTACTCTAAAGATGTTAAATTTTCAGGAAAATTATGAAGAAAGATATAGAAAGCTATGGCTATTATCACACTCATAAGTGAAGAGCATTCTCTGACACTGTTGGGCCATACACCTATGGATGGTGACTTGGCTCATACCATCCTAGTAAACTCACTGGTCTCGGAGATTTCTTAGACTGGTTTAACCTTGAATATACCTCATTTTTTTTGCAACTCTCCAGTTCTGCATACTTTCTTCATGTATAGTCTACCATGTCTTTGACTTAAGCTAATACCTTTGTTTGCCTGTGCTTTTCACGTCTCTTTCTTGTCCTGGTTCCTGTGGCGCCTGGACCCTTCAACAACAGAACCTGTCATCATTGCCTGAGTCTGTTTCCAGAACCAGGGACTAAACACCATTGTGAGACCCAGCTATCTTCCCTATAAATTCCCATCCTGTATCTTCTCTTCAGAATCAAGGGGGAAAGAGCCTTTCTTTTCATACTGTCCCTGGGAAATTATCTCTTGCTTTAAAATTGGGGCATAGGATAATCCCAGTAGAATCAAAATAGCAGTTGATGGGGCAATATAAAGACACGTGGTGGGTATGAGGAGGCTAACTTGGGTGATGGAACCTGGTGTGTTCCACGTGACTGAAGACAAGTGTCTCCTTTGTAGCACACCAAGGTTGAATGCTATGGGCAGAGAAGCCCAGGGCATATGCGAACTATACAATTGCCTTCTTGACTTCCTCTCTTTCATTTTTATAAGGTTGGACTAGTGTGACTTTAAAGGTGAATACGGGTTCAGTGATGACATTCTCTCTCATCTTTATTGACCTCTCCCATTTATTTACATGGCAAACTTAAAATCAGGTGGGTATAGTTCCCATAATTCATTGTCCCCTCTGCTGCTTTTGGTACAAGGTTCATCCCCTAAAGTGAGCACTAATTCAATCTATTATATTCATTCCAGACTAACTCTACCTCCCCCAAAACACTTATGTAAAAGACAATCATGATAGCAAGTAAACATTCATCTAAGAAAGTAATACAGCAAAAATCATGGGAAATTGTATTGATTGGGATAGATACATAAGAGTAAACAGGCTCTTCCTCTCAGGAGAGAGAGAAAATCTCAGCTGAAAGGAGAGAATGATTTCAGCAGAGGAGTCCACTTTTAGCAGTCTCTAGGGGTACAGTCCTAGGAATGAAGGGAAATGTGAAGAGGCCAATTTTCTCCCCACATCCTTGAAGCTCTTGATATTCCCATTAAAAAGCTGCACCTTCTATCTCCCAGCTCCCCTAAACACTCCTTTATTCTCCTTTACATTTCAAAATTCCTCCACATGTGTGCAACTTCATAGGTTCAGAGGTCTCTCAGCCAATCTTTCTCCATGAACAGTTTCTTGGAATTTTTCTTCAGGAAACTCCCCTAAAGTCTTCCGGAGAAGAGTGTTACACTTACATGTGAGAAGTTGCTTAAAAGGCATCAAGGACTTAAAGGGCTTGGGTGGACCGATTATGTAATAAAAGCAAGGCCTAATAAATGGCCTCCCAAGTGTTCCACTGGTGACCACAAAGTATTCAAAGACCCAGGGGAAGACTTTCAGAGCAATGAGAGGTCTGATTATGGTACACTCCTCTTTTCTTTCATGCCATTTCACCTGGTGGTGCCATCAGCTCCCAGGGTTCCAAAGATCATCTCTACACTGATGAATCTCAGATACATTAACATCTCTCCTAATTCCCAGATTCTGGTCTCTAGCTGCTTATCAGACATCTGGAACTAGATGACCTGTAGATAGCTTAAGCTTCTACTCCAAATCCTTCCCCCTCCAAAGGGCACTATCATCCTCTCCATAGATGATAGCTCACAAGCCAGTGTCATCCTCAGCTCCTCATTCTCTTCTACTTACTTCCCCATATCCATTCTGTGGTCAAGTTCTGTCAATTTTACCTCTGTAACATCTCTTATATAAGCCCCCCTTCTCTCCTCTGTCACTGTCATTACTCTGGTATAGACCCTTATCCCTTCATGCCTGGACTACAGCAATAGCCTGTTGCTTGGTGGTCCTGCCTCAAGTCACTCCCCACTCTAGTCCATCCTCATTTCAGCTGTCAAATTATTCTTCTTAAAATATGTCTGACTATTACACACACACACACACACACACACACACACACACACACACCCTCCATTCAATCAACTCCACTGGATTCCTATCCCATCCAGGATCCATTATGATCCAAACTTTTCAGTCGTCTTTCACCTTATTCATCTCCCCACATAATCTACTATCCAGTGACGCTGGCTGTCTTGCTGTTTCTTACACGAGACACTCCATCTCCTCATGATGCATTTTCATTGTCTGTCTCTTCTACCTTGCATTCTTTCCCTCTTCACCTCTTCCTCTTGCTTTCTCTGACTGCCTTCAAGTCCTAACTAAAATTCCACCTTTTACAAGAACCCTTTCCTGAACCTCCTTACAATACCGGTGCCTTCCCTCTGTTGATTATCTATATCTATACATACACACACATACCCACACACACAAATATATGCATACTCATACACACATAGATACACACTCTCTCTTAAGAACTTTGGATATTGCATGAGATGGGAAACATTGGCACAGGACTACCCAGCATGGCATGCCCTCACAGGAGAAGGTACCATGCTCTATGAGCAAAGCAGAATTGAAGGAACTCAACAGAAATGTGAGATGTACATATTTAGAGAATCCACCCCAAATGTTCACACAGACTATTTGTACCTGACCTCTGGTAGATCATTCTGGGCTTGTATTGGTCTGATCAGCCAGTTGGACACACTGTAACTTGACTCTAATATAGCAAGGTCATTTTGGTCCCCTCTGAGAATGAAAGACAACAACTAATACATAGATGGATAGATAGATAGATAGATAGATAGATAGATAGATAGATAGATGGATGGATAGATAGACAGATAGATAGATAGCCAGATAGGCAGACAGATATAGATAGATAGATAGATACATAGACAGATACATAGATAGATAGCCAGATAGCCAGACAGATAGAGATAGATAGATAGATGAATAGATAGATAGATAACCAGATAGATAGATATAGATGTAGATATAGACAGATATAGATCTAGAGACAGAGACAGAGATCATATGTGTACACAGTTGTTTGCATGTAATCTCCCCCATTGGGCTGTGAACTCCATGAAGGCAATCTGTCTTTTGTCTTTTTTATATCCTCAGCACTTTAGCTCAGTGCCTGGTATATAGCAGGTCCTCCATAAATGCTTGTTGACTGACTGACTGATAACACTTGGAAAGAGCGTTGCCATGCAGATGAGATCACAGAGCTTTTGAAGTGTGGGTATTTCATAATCCCCTTAGTCATAGCCTATAGAATATCAGGGTTCTGTGGAATAGTTAAGGAAACACTTGTTTAGAAATATACAGGTAGAGTAAATAATAATGATAGCTCTACTGTTTACAAACTGCAAACTTCACCAAAACACTGCGAAGAAAGAAATATAGGAATGACTCTTCTGATTCTTCTAGATGATGAAGAATGGTGTAGTGGATAGAGAGCAGGGCTCAGAGTTGAGAAGACTTGGCTTCAAGTTGTGCTGTGAATACATTGCAAGTCAAGTGACTGCGCAAATCACTTAACCTCTCAGAGGCCCAGGCAGCTCTTTAATTAAAACTGTGAGAAGAAAAGAAGTTTCCAACAAGCACTGGGAGAAGGAATAATTTCCTGGGAGCTCCCCACCCTGAGGAGATCACATCTACTTTAAAAAGGAATGAATGAATGGATAGATGAATACACAGAAAGATAAAATCAGGAATCTGAAGTCTAGAACACTTAAATTACCTCTCCAGGGTCACACTTAGTAGAATCAGAGAGAGACAAGACGCAGAATCCAGGCCTCAAACTGTAAGACTAATGCTCGTTTTCTTTCTTTGTTTCTTTATTTCTTTCTTCCTCCCTCCCTCCCTTCCTTCCTTCCTTCCTTCCTTCCTTCCTTCCTTCCTTCTTTCCGTTCTTCCTTTCTTCCTTTCTTTCCTTATTCCTTTCTTTCTTTTTTCCTTATTCCTTTCTTCCTTCCTTCTTTCCTTCCTCCCTCTTTCCTTTCTTTCCTTCTTTCTGTCTCTATTACCTCCTTCTTTCCTTCCTTTCTTTCTTTCTCTTCCTTAATCCTTCCTCCTTCCTTCCCCCTTTGCTCTCTCTCTCCCTTCCTTCCTTCCTCTCTTCTTTTCTTTTGTTCTTCCTCTTGAGCTCAAGATATCCCTAAGTCTCAGCTCCCACCAAGCCCAGCATAGTGCTATTTCTAGAACTCTGTACTGCTTGCGTCATTTACTAAAAATCTGTAGCAAAAGCAAACAGTTTTAGGTCTATAGTCTCCAAGTACACCTCAACAACTTCCATTTCCTATCTCATACTTCATTGAAGGTACTTGTCACAGAAATACAGACCAATGAAAGACATAGAGGTCATAAACCATGATCTGTTTTCCCTTTGGCAACTCCAACTGAATGAGAGGATTAGGAATGAGAGGGTTAAGTGCTCCCCCTCTGACATCTTTGACCTATCACATTTGCATAGATGCCCTCCTGTGACAAGTATACTTTCCATTTCATCTTGGTAGAGGAAAGGTTCTAGAGGACAGATGCTGAAAGTACTTTACCCAAGTCCTAAAGAAGAGCTTTTGGAATTATTTTTCTTGTTCATTCTTTTTCTTCTTTTCCTCTATTTTCCTATATTTGTTTCTCTGTCTCTGTCTCTTTGTTTCTCTGTCTCTGTCTCTTTCTCTTTCTTCTCTTTTCCTCTCCCCTCCTCTCCTCTCCTCTCCTCTTCTCTCCTATCTTCTCTTCTCTCCTTCCTTTACCTCCACTTCGCTCCACTCCTCCAGGTAATTCTCTAAGAATATAAGTTGTAAAGAAGGTGTCAGTCAACTCCCTTACTGGGAGGTCCTTCTAATGAGAAGAATCACAGATCTAGTTGTTTTATTTTTGTCATTGTTTTTAATGAAGAAGCAGAACCCCAGAGTACTTAAGTGACTTTTCCAGAGTCACACTCAATAATAGAGCCAAGACCCAGGATTTCTGACGCAGGAAGTTCAAAAGTTGCTTTTAAGGAGATAGGTTGGTGCAGTGATAGAAAGGGCATGAGATCTGGATTTAGTCTTAGAGATTCAACACAATATCTGCCAAGCTTTAGCTCCACTGCTTACAAGCTGTGTAATATTGATCTAGTCACTTCTCTGGGCCTCAGTTTCCCCTCTATAGAATGAGGGAGTTGGACAAGATAAAGGGAAGAAGATAAGTATTCATATAGCACCTTATTTATGCTAGGTAACATGCTAAGAGATTTTACAAATATTATTATACAAATATTACAAATTTTACAAATATTTTCTCCTTTGAGACTTATGACAACCCTGCTAGGTAGGTGCTATTATTATCCCTATTTTATAATTGAGGAAACAAGCCAAGATTCTAAGTGACTTACCCAGGGTCACCCAGCTTGTAAGTGTGATGCTACATTTGAACTCAGGTTTTGCTGATTCCAGGCCAAGTGCTCTATCCACCGCCCCACCTAGTTTCCTCTTAGATGATCTCTAAGGTACTTTCAAGTGGTTACCTTCAGTGATTCTATAAGTTACCTATTAATACAAAATTTTGTGAATAATGATTTATTATGAACCTTGGAACAAGAAGGTCAGGACAGAGCCAAGCCCTGAATACATACTGTGGGAACACAGGAACATTTACTTTAAAATAATCTAGCTGGCATTTATGTAGCACTTTAAAGTTCACAAAGAAATATATGTCTATTATTTAATGTGATCTTTGCAACCCTCTGAGGGAGGTAAGGCCAAGTTTTATAATTGCTACTTCATAGATTAGGGAAGGGAGGCTCAGAGGCACCAGCTGTCCCCATGCCTGGAATGCACGCTCTCTTCCCCTCCACTTCTTGGAAGCTCTCTTGTCCTTGGAGACTTAGCTCAAGCACCTCCTTCTGCAGGAAGTCTTACCTATGCCCTCAGAGGTCAGTGCTCTCCCTTTCTAAACTCTTTAGAACTTACTTTGTCTTTGTTCAGTACATCCTTATATAGGCAAACATCTCCCTCATTAAGGAGTCTCTTTAAGGACAAACATGGTTTCCTTTTTTTCTTTCTATCTCCATTACTTAGCTCAGCACAGAGCTTGGCACAATCTTACTGATTCATTGATCATCCAAGATCCCACAGCTGAGATTTGAATACATGTCTTTTGAGTGTAAGTCCAAGGCTCTTTCTATCTGCCACAGATGCTGTGATGAAGTATGCCTTTTTCTCTGGTCATGCTCTGGAAGATGCAGTGTATGTTCTTTCCTGTCTTATGTGTGACCTGTCCCTTACTACTTAAAGTCAAAAGACCTCAATTCAAATCCTGTCCCTGCCGATCACTGCTTGTGAGATGTTTGGAAAGTGGCTTAAGCCATTTGGGCCTTAGTTACTTCATATAGGGACTTAGACTAGAATCAAAGGTTAGCAAAGTTCAGTCCATGGACCAAATCCAGTCCATAGCCTGTTATTGTACAAATGAATTTCCCTTCTCAGCTCCTGGGCTGTACAAAAACAGTCGGCAGGCCACATTTGATCCATGGCCTGTGGTTTGCTGGCTCCTGGACTGGCTCGCTAAAATCCTTTCTCTCTCCATTGTCAAGGTCCTGTGCTCCTTCCTCAACCTCACCCTTCCTCACTTGTGTCAACTCTTATGTCACATCATTCTCATCATGTCCCAGCTTTGGAGTTGCTGCTGTTGCATTTTGATAGAAGAGGTCACAAAAGGCACTTTGGGTGGTAACTCAGGTGTTGTTACTTACCCTCTTACAGTATACTATCAGTAGCTTTGCTTTCAGATGACTAGCCTAGGAGTAATACTTTGCAAATGCTGAGTCCAAGTCATTAATAGGACAGCTTCCAGGTTCTCTCTCAAGGATTGGAAACAAATTCTCTTATTAAGGGGGATTTGTTCTGTGAAGTTTGGATTCAATCAAAGGGCTGCACTTGAGGACCTAGAGGGCCACATGTGGCCTCAAGGCCCCAGGTTCGCCACCCCAAGACCTAATCTATTTAGAAGTATAGACTTTTTTAGGGGACAGAGGTCTCTGATTACACTCTCAGAATTACGAAGGACTTCTAAAGTCTTCATCTCCATTCCAATACCTAAGCAGAAATCCCTGTTAGAACATCCCTGATAAGGGGCTATATAGTTTCTGCTCAAAGGTCTTGAGGCATGGGAAATTCATTCTATATTCTCCTCTCCTCTCAAACTCCTTGTCAGTGTGTCATAGTACTGATCACACCTTGCCAAACTCCAGGCCTGGATTACACCCACCATTTATCTCACACTATTGGTCACCTTCTTTTCCTAGAAACTCTATTTTTTCCCCTTGGTTTTTGTAGCATTGCTGTCTCCTACATCTCCTCATAGGTATCTGGTCACTCAGTCTCCTTTGCTGGATCTTCAGCTATGTCATATCCACTAATCACAGGTGTCCCCACCCCCAAGGCTCTGTTCAGAGCCCTTGTTTCTTTTCCCACTTGTCTATCCTGCTTTGTGATCTCATAGGTTCTCATAATTTCATTTATCATCTCTAAGCATGTGATTCCCGGATCCATATATTCAGCCCTCATCTCTCTCCTGAGCTTCAGCCTCACACAATCTACTTCCCTTTGAACATCTTGAACTGTGTATCCTATAGCTATCTGTAAAGCCAAGCATGAGAAGCTTTCCAGAGGACTGCTGCTCTGAATGGCTTTCAAGATTCTGATTACATAGTAGAACAAACTCTCTATTCAGTAACAAATCAGAGCAAAACATTCACAGAAAATCAAAGTACAGCATTCACCATATCACAACTCAACAACTTATGACTAAAATGGACACATAGCTTTCACCAAAGTGGTCACATAGTTTTGAACAAAGAACAATCATTTAGTAACTCAATCATTCAATCATCCTTGAGGAGGCTTGACAAAAGTCAAAGTACTCCACCCCTGGGGTGCAACTAAATTACAATATCAGTCACTACTCAGTACTCTCTTAAGGGGTAGTAGAAAATACATAGGCCATCCACCCCTAGATCACAAGTAAGTTACAATTTTATCAGTCACTACTCAGACAATTCCATCACTCACTACTCAGTACCCACAGAGAGGTCTTTTTATGTTGACTTGGGGCAGATAGCTCCTATCTGAATCCACCAAACTGTCACCTGGGTTCAAAGGCAGACAGCTCCCAGTTCCTTGTCTAGCTCTCCATGCAGTTCCTGCTCCACATTGTAGTTCACAAAGTCCAGTCCATCTGAAATCCTTCACAGTCTCTTTTGCTGGGAAGACAAGGCTTAATGAAGCCACAATAACATGAATGTACATGAACAAAGCCACAACAACATTTGTACAAAATAATGGCACCACAGTCATGCTTCCTCACTCTTTGGTAGTTCCAGCTGTGCCTTGGAAGTACTCAGCATCATAAGCTCTGTTCTCAAAATCCCCAGCCTCCACATGGCTTGCTCCAAGAAATTCTGTCTCGGTTCTCAATTCTCATTCCTCTTCTTAGTTCTTCTCAATTCTCAGTTCAGTCTTCAGTCCAGCAGCAGTTGCCCTGCCTCCACAATGCTTATCCCAAGAAGTTCTGACTGTCCAGCTTGTGATCTTCCTTATATACGGTATAGCTCCTCCTTGTTCAGCCTCTTCCTGTCACTTCAGCAACAGGGTTCCCTGTTCAGCCCCTTCCTGTTATGTCAGCAACAGGGGTTCATATGTCCTGTTTCTTTACAGAGGCTTAATTTGAAACTAGGTGCTAAGTACTTGTCAGCTTTCCCATACAAAGGGATCTTCAAATTTCATTACCATTACACTATCTCAAACTCAACTTTCTCCACAACAAAATTCATTATCATTATCTCCCTCTCAAATTCTCTCCTCTGCCAAATTTTTCTATTACTCTTGAGGATAACACCAATCTTCCAGTCACCTAGACTAACAACCATAGCATTCTTCTTGACTCTACACTTCACCTCACATATCTAATCTATCATCAAGTCTTGGCATTTTTGCCTTCACAATATTTCTCATATATATCCCCTTGTCTTCATGTACAAGGCCACCACCCTAATTAGGCCCTCACATTATCACTTGCTTTAATTATTGCAATAGCTTTCTACTTGTTGGCCCTACCTCAGCTTTCTTCTTTCCTCACTCCAGTCTATACTCACACATGTGCAAGAGTTCTTTTTCCAAAGCAAATATCTGATATTGTCACGACACACACCTCTCTTAGTATACTCCAGTGGCTCCCTATTATCCTTGGGATTGAATATAAAGTCCCCTATTTGACATTTAAAGCTCTTCACAACTTGGCATCTTTCTACCTTCCTAGAGTCCATACATTTTACTCCCCTTCATCACTCTATCATCTAGCTTCATTGAAATACTTGCTGCTCCTTGTATGCTTTATCTCCAAGGCATTTAGGTGGTGCAACAGAGTGCTGCACTTAGATTCGAGAATAACCAGGTTCAAATCTTGCCTCAGATGCTACTGTGTGACCCTGGGCAAGTCATTTAACCTCTGTCTGCCTCAGTTTCCTCATCTGGAAAATAGAGATAATAATGACACCTATTTCCCAAGCTTGTTGTGAGAACAATATTTCTAAAGTATTTATCACAGTTCCTGTCACATAGTAGGTGTTTCATAAATGTTAATTTCCTTTTTCATTGTTTCTTTCCAGTTCCTTTGCTTTTTAACGAAAGCTGCCCTGCATGTGTGGTGAGTCATTGAATGTCTGCTCTTCATAGCACATTTTAGTTTCTCTCATTTTCTGCAAAATTCGACTCAAATCCCAAATTCTTCAGGAGGTATCTCTTGGTTCTCTGCCCTCCCTCCACCTTTTTCTGTTACTTCTTTTCCTCCAAGATTTTTTTCCATTTACACTGTATACATTTTATATATACCTCATTATTTTCATGTTTGTCTATTCCATTATAAAGTGAGTTTTGGGGAACTAGGATCATCATCATCATCATCACGATCATCATTTCTGTTATTACTGTTATTATTATTAACTTTCTTTGTATCCCCAGCAGAGTGCTTGGCATATAGTAAGTACTTAATAGGTGCTTATTGACTAACTCCTAGGCATTCCATCTGGGCAGCTAGGTGACACAGTGGATAGAATGCAGGGCCTGAAGTCAAGAAGCCACCTCTTCCCAAGTTCAAATCCGACCTCAGATACTTGCTATCTGTGTGACCCTGGGCAAATCCCTTAACCTTGACTGCCTTGCCAAAACAAAACAATGATTGGGAAATATTTAACAAAATAAATAAAAATACAATAAAACACAGATAATATGAATGTGTAGTTTTCGAAGTCAACATGTGGTCCACAGGGGATCTTTATGTATGGTTTTTGTTATGGTGGTTGTTCAATCATTTTCAATCATGTCCAACTCTTTGTGACCCCATTTGGGGGTTTCTTGGTAAAGAAACTGGAGTCGTTGCTGTTTCCTTTTCCAACTCATTGAAGCAAACAGGTTTAAGTAACTCATCCAGAGTCGAATACATAGTAAGGTCTGAGGCCAGATTTGAACTCACAAAGATGAGTCCTCCTGACTTCAGGCCCTGGTACCCTACCCACTGAGCCACCTAGCTGCCCTACATATGATTTTGTGCCTACAGTGCTCTGTGTGACCCTGGGCAATTCTTCATAGGCATTCCTTCATACCACCACTAACACACTATCTAAACCTTCCTATCAACTTATTCTTCTTCCCAACCCTGTCAGTATTCCCTTTACCATCTTTAATAGTAAATGTACAAAAGAGAAGCTACTTAATACAAAATCATAGGAAATTCCTGGAATAAAACAATAGCACAAGATAACTAAAAGGAACTTTGGAATATAGACTACTCAAGGTAGAAAGAACCTTAGAACATAGAACAAAAATGTTAGAACAAGATAGCACCTTCTTAGAACATTCATTAGAACAAAGACTGACACAGCTGTAGGGGGTCTTACAGCATAGAATTTAAGAGCTGGAAGGAATCTTAGAAATTATCTACTCATGTGACCTTGGACAAATCATTTCCCTCCTTTAGATTTCGATTTCCTTTTCTGCAAAATATAAGGGTTGGGCCTTGATGGCCTCTGATGTCTCTTTCAGATCTAGAAATATGATCCTACCAGTTTGTCCAAGAATTTCATTTCATAGATGGGGAAACCAAGGCCTAAAGAGAGGAAAGGACTTACTTGCATAAGCTCACAGAGCTGTTTAAAACCAAGCTAGAGCTACAACTCAGGCACCTTCCTCCTCAGTCCAGCGGTCTTGCCCCTATACTGTGCAAATCACCACCCCCTCCTGTGTGCTCTGTAATGATCAGGAAACCCAGGCTAGAAAAAAGAAAAGGAGAAGAACAAAGCAAACCCATGAAAACAGGACTTTACATGAACTTTCAGCTTTGCCTTTGCCCACTGAGCATGGCTAATCAATGAGTGATGAAGATTTAAGCAAGTATTTATTTGGTTGGTAAAGAAGGACAAAGGTGGCCATTACTCATATTTTAAAGGTCTTAAATGGCTATGAAGTGACTAAAATTCCTAACCCCCTACCACCATTGTAATGGAATCTTAGCTTTTCTGAGCTGGAATGGATGTTAGGATATAATCCAACCTTTTGTAGCAGAGGGTGCTGAGTCCTAGACTTGCAGTATGGAAGGAAGGAAGGAAGGAAGGAAGGAAGGAAGGAAGGAAAGGAGGAGGGAAGGAAAGGAGGAAGGAAGGGAGGAAGGAAGCAAGGAAGGAAGGAAGGAAGGCACCTGTGTTTTGATTCCTATTCTGCTAAATAGATAGTTTACTAAGTGCTTATATGTGCTTGGCACTATATGAAATGCTGGGGATATAAAAATAAGGAAACAAGATAGTCTCTACTCTCAAAAAAACTTACTCTAATGGGGAGAAAGCAACAGATAAAATCATTGTAGAAAAAGAAGAGCAGGCTTTGAACCATGTCAAAGAGACTTGAGTAGATGTTGTAGAGACCTGGTTCCTGGCAAGATGAGGCAAAAAGCTTACCCATCAGAGTTGGAGGTAAGTGGGTGGATGTATGAGGAGAAAGCCAAGGGCAGAGTCTAAGTTGCTGATGGGGTGAGGGTGGTCAGAGAATGGAACCCCGACCAGAAAACTACAAGAAGTTTGCTTTATTTAGCAAATTTGCCTTCTGTAGACCAAATAAGTAGTATATTTCACAATGTACATTTTTATTTCCCCAATGTCTGAAGATGTTATTGTGATAAACAGAATACAAATGAACTTTAAAGCTTCACTGAATTAATTGCAGCTTTTTGTCAATCAATGGATGTTAATAGTATGACTATTATCATGTGGGTGTCCATGAAACTTGTTACTGTTAAAAAGATTTGTTTATGCTCAGAAAAATTGGGGACCACTGAGCTAAATTATTTCGAGGGTTTACTTCTAAATGGTTAGTGTTTTTGGAGATATGTGTTTGTGTATTTATTGTTCTTGAAAGCCACTTGCCCCAGGTTAGATTTCTTTCTTTCTGTGCTCTCTCTCTCTCTCTCTCTCTCTCTCTCTCTCTCT
This sequence comes from Pseudochirops cupreus, assembly GCA_028627135.1. Taxonomy (NCBI): domain Eukaryota; kingdom Metazoa; phylum Chordata; class Mammalia; order Diprotodontia; family Pseudocheiridae; genus Pseudochirops; species Pseudochirops cupreus. Next base: position 197,995,019 of record CM053581.1, read on the forward strand.
CTCTCTCTCTCTCTCTTTCTCTCCCTCTCCTGCTCTCTCTCTGGAGCACCAAAAACAAACTAAGAAGGACTCTTTGGATAATCTCATCCTACTATAAGCCCTGGTTTTACATTTTTTAAAATGGTCTGCTGCTTTGACTTTACAAAGTTCCCTTTTAATATGACAATGTATGATGTATCCCTGACCATGTCTAGTAAATTCTGGTCATTTGACTGACTTCTTGCCATAAATGACTTGGTTATTTGAGCTGTAAGTTTGTTTGTCGAGGAAAATGTGTGTGTGTGTACTTGTGTGTGTGTGTTTGTGGTGTTTGTGTGTGTGCGTGTGTGTGTGTGTGTGTGTGTGTATGTGTGTGTGATTATACCTAATGGGTCATGTTAGCATGAAACCTATATCATATAGAGAGGCAAGCCTGGGTTCATCACTCCTTTTTTTTTTTTTAGCTCTGCCCTCTAGCTCCTGGATTTATTAGTATTATGTCAGAAGTGAGTGCTCTGTGTAGCACAACCCCCATGTTGCTGATATCCTTCCACCAAAGGAAGAGGCTGGGAAAGTAATCCTGCATCAGAGCCATGCAAGGTGATCTGTTTCAATCCCCCTGAGAGAAATAATGGTGGAAGGAGGTATGCGAGAAATGGCAAGACAGCCTTTTCATGCAATGACTACAGAGGTACTTAGGATGATGACCATAAAAATAGACGTTTCAATACATTTAATAGGAGTTTTCAGTTTTTATCTGAAGGCAAGTGGAATGATAAAAATGATGGAGCCCCAAAAGTTAAAAGGAATCCATTTTAGTAAGCAGACACACTTTCGTAAAGTGCGGATCTGTTATTGCCAGCCAACTCTTATTTAATAATTAAAGCAGTCACCCATCTATCTGCTAACCAGGACAGCCTTGCGTGAAGCTATTTATTGATCCAGGATGTCATTTCAGATAGCATACTCATGTCCTGTCCTTCTGCATGTCTTTCAAATAGCACCTGGCACTGAAACAGAAAGTCAAAATGGTACAAAATGTAAACCGAGAGCAGATTTAACGTGATTGCTGCCCATAAAAGAAATTTGAGGGGAAAAAAAGAACAGAAAAGGGAGACATCCCATCCCATATTGAGCAATAACATGGCACAGGGAAAAGAACAAGACTGGGGAGTAGCAGACCTGGGTTCAGGTACCCGCTTTGTCTCTGACTAGATTGTATATCCTTGGAAAAGTCATGTAATATCTGGAATTGTAGTTTCTTAGCTGTAAAATGAGAACCTCTCAAAGGAGGATTAGGTGATCTCTAAGGCCTCATTCATCTTTAACACTCAGTCTATAATTTTATTTCCTAAATCTGATATTCTTGTTTTTTATTGCCTTTTGAAAATTTAGAGCTTAATCATAGAATATCAGAACTGGAAGGGACCTCAAGAGTCTTCCACCCAACCCTTACTAGAAGCATGAAACCCTTTTACAACATGTTTGATAAGTGATCAACCAGCCTTTTACATGAATACTTTCAAAGTGTGAGAACTCGTTACCTCTGATGGGCAGCCTATTGTATTTTTAAACAGCTTTACATTTGCTCTTAAAAAATAGATGTGAGGGGGCGACTAGGTGGCAGTGAATAGAGCACCAGCCCTGGAGTCAGGAGGACCTGAGTACAAATCTGGCCTCAGACATTTATCACCAAAAAACCCCCAAAACTAGCTGTGTGACCCTGGGCAAGTCACTTGACCTCAATTGTCCTCTAAAAAGAAAAAAAAGATGTGATATTTTGTTATGACCTAAATATGGACTAATTTCTTCCCTCCTGAGGATCTCATGGTGTCATTGTTTATAACCAAGCCCACCCAGAATATGCTCCAAACTTAACCAAATTTTATCATTCAGGACAACATTGATGAGATTTCAACCTAATAATTAAGTTCAGCTTCAATTAAATAAATACTTGCCATTTCTAGCATGCACAAAGCTCTTGTTCAAGAACTAATTGATGCAAAGACAAAAACAAAACAGTCTCTGCCCTCAAGGAACATATGTTCTATGGAAAGATAATATTAGCCTAGTGATAATTAAGAGAGAATACACAAGAGAGATATGACAATAATAATAATAAAAATAAATGGAAGAACTCTAGCTAATCATTTAGGAAGGTCTTACAGCTTCATAAAATTTTCAGCAACAGCTCTTTCTATCTCCATTCCTTCCTGCTAACCATAAGGAGTATCATATGCTGTTAGAGTAGGGATAGACTCTAGAGGTCATTGAGTGCAACCCCCTGTAAAACCAAGCACATGCACCTTTCCAGAGCACTGCTGCTGTGGAAGGTTCTGATCACATATTAGAGGGAACTCTCTATTTATTCCACAGTAAATTGAAGCAAAACATTCAAGAAACCAAAGTACAGCATTCACAATGTTATAATATAACAAGTTATAACTAAAGTGATCACATAGTTTTCACCAAAGTGGTCACATAGTTTTTAAACAAAAGATATTCAGTAAGCCCTTAACTCAATCATCCTTAAGGAATAAGCCTCTTTAAGGGACACAAAGTAAAAAGGTCAAAGCTTTCCACCCCTAGGTCACATTGTATTAATCTCTGAGTCAAAAAGTCTTCTTTCTTTTTAATTGGAGATTAGTTTCCAATCATCCTTAACTCAATCATCCTTAAGAGGTACAAGGTATATAGTACAAAGTTCTCCCACCCTTAGATCACAGTAAATCATGAACTTGTCAATCAGCACTAAGTACCCAAGAAGTTTTTTCATCTTGACTCAAGGCTGGTTCTCAGATTCCATGGTTCCTCTTCCATGGTCCCAGCTCCTGCCTGAATCTACCCAATTGTCACCTGGATTCAAAGGTAGGCAGCTCTCAGCTCTTCATCCAGCTCTTCATGCAGTTCCTCATCCAGTTCCCATTCCATACTGAAGCTCACAGTGTCCAGTCCACCTCCAGTCCTTCACCATTTCTGTTTTTGGAAAGACAAAGCTTAACAGAGCCAAAACAACATTCATTCACATTGCCAGCACCACTATCAATTCACTATCTGCCTTTGAAATCAACACAGACCCACACACAAGGTCTGAGAACTCAACACAAATCTCAGTACAGTCCCGGGACTTCCAAATCCCTCCTCCAGGACTTCTGAAAACAGACAACAAGAAAATCCTCTTTCAGGGCTTCCAGTAAGGTCCCAGGACTTCTGTAGAAAGTATCACAAACAAAAATCAACACAAACAGAACAGACAAACAGAGTGCCTGGCCATCACAAACTTCCTATTCTCAATTCTGCTCTTTTTTAGCTTGTGCTTCTCCTTATATATGTTTATTAGCTCCCCTCTGTTCCACCCCTTTCAGTTGCACCAGCAAGTTCCTGCCATTGTGGGGTTCACAAGTTCTGTTTCTTAACAAAGACTGGATATAATCATGGGCAAGGCTTAAAAGAAACTTGAACTGAAACAAGGTGCTAAATAATTAAATAGCTGAAACAAGGTGCTAAGTACTTCCTTGCTTGCCATTACACCCTCCTCATTTCACAGAAAAAGGATCTGAGATCCAGAGAAAAATAGCAACTTGTCTAAGGCCATACAACTAGTTATTTACCATGATCTCTCATCTAGTTTAGTGTTCTTTCTCTCTCTCTTATTGTCTCTCTGTCTCTGTCTCTCTGTCTCTCTCTCTGTCTCTCTCTCTGTCTCTGTCTCTCTCTCTCTGCCTACCCTTTCTGTCATCCCAGCCCATGGCATCTGTGAATGCATGGAAACAAAAGTGCATGCTCTGTTAGAGTAAATTGGAGATTGGATCTTAGAGTCCTAGCTCCCTCATATGCTTTGTGTTTTGTTTCCTGGTTGTAAGTGACCTAGAAGCTACCCTGGGATGGACATTTCTAGCCTCAGAGGACACCTCCTGAGTTTGAGAGGTTCAGAGGTGCTGGATCCTTTGGTTGCACCTTACTAGTTGCTAGAGGAGGATTACCCATCAAAGAGGATACCATCAATAAGAGGAGGAACTAAACTCCTAACCAAGACTACGAGAAGACTTGGACTGGATGGAATTGTTTAAACAGTACAGAAGTGAGGTAAAATGTAAAATGTCAATTTAGCGTCTGTAATGTTAATGGGATATAAGATCTTTCCTGCCCGTTAATAGACCTCATGTGGAGCCCATTAAGGAAAGCTTGCTTAGGGGAGGCTTGCTTGTGGGAAGGCTTTCACACCTTTTGCTAATTTTTAATTAGTCATTGAGGGTCCTGATGCCTTCTGGCTCTGAGAACTGTACATATACTCTGAGTTGGTATTTTGCTTTGAGGGATCGCTTATGAGAAGGATCTTGTGATTCCATGGTTGAGAATCTGAGTGGCTGTATGTTCAGAGCACCCTGCCTGCTTAGATGTAAAGGCTTTCTCAATCCAGGGATATATGTAAAGTGTATAGTTGATTAAGGCAGTCAGAGCCCTGTCTGTTGGTCTTTTTTCTCTGCTTGTATTTTCTCTGTTTGTATTTTCTCTGAAGTTCAGAGTACTGACTTTTCCCCTAAACTAGTGAATATAATAAAAAAAGACTGTTGACCCCTTAAATAGTTATCTTTCCTAGTAAAACATATTTCAGAACCGGTGCTAGCAGCCATCCTGGGTACACCAGTGTGGTTGCCACTACACAGTCCTTCAAAGTGCTTTATCTTTTGGTCATTTTACATCTCAGCCTCCTGAAAGAATCGAATAGTAGTTGTTGCAGTTGCTTGTTTTTAGCCTTAGCTAATAAGTAATTATGAGAGTTTTTGTATTAAGTATATCTTTTGAATGCAAGAAATAGTTGTTCCATACTTATTGGGACATGGTGTACATTGAATACGTTAAAGTCTCCACTTAGGAGAAACTTATATTTGAGACAAATATAAGCTTTAAGTATTTTTTCCCTGGAGTAATGAACTGGGCGTGTAATGAACTAAAGATCGTGGGAAAGGGATTTTGACCCTTCTTTTAGATAGTTAGACTATGCCAGGACTGATGTCAATCCATTTCTATATATGAATGTAAGGTTAGAGGCGCCCTTTTGCTATGGAGAAAAATGGTGAAGTACCCCCAGAACCTTCAGCCTAGAAGTGACATGAATAAAATAGCATTCCTCCCCTCATGGAGCTTATAGTCCAGAAGGAGAGATAAGGCACATATTGGTTGGTCGGTTGTTGTCCTTCATTCTCGAAGAGGACCAAAATGATGTCACTGTACTAGAACCAAGTTACCATATGGCTGACTGTGGCTGATCAGACGAATATGAGCTTGGAATGCTCTACTAGAAATAATCCATGTGAACATTTGGGGCGGATTCTTTAAAATTGTGCATCTCATGTTTCCTTTAAGCTGTTTCAATTCTGCTTTGCTCATAGAGCATACAGCACCTTCTCTGATGTAGGCATGCCATGCTGAGTGGTCCTGTGCCAGTGTCTCACATGTCACACAATCAATTCCAAAGTTCTTAAGAGACACCTGAAGAGTGTCTTTGTATCACTTCCTCTGACCACCATGTAAACACTTGCCCTGTGTGAGTTAAAATAGTCTTTTTAGGCAAGCATACGTTTTGCATTCAAACAACACAGCCAGCACATCAGTTACGCTCTCTGCAGTAGAGTTTTAATTTTTGGCAATTTAGTTTGAGAAAGGACCTCAGGGTCTGGTATCTTATCCTTATATACAAATAAGTACAGTAACTACTTTTATGACTGAAATATGTGCATGAAGGTGGTACAAAAACTGTTTGGAGACTTTGGAAGATGGAAGATTCATTTCATCTTTAGGTTACTGAAGAAAAATTGATGGAAAAAGTAGCATTTGATGTTCAAAGAAATGGTGAGATTTCAAAAAATGGAAGGAGGTAGAAAATGAACTGGAATTCTGTGAGCAAAAGTGCCAAGGTAGGAAAGTATAGGACATGACTGGACTATGTGCAACAACTGTTACATGTGTCATCTTATTAGGTCCCTGTATCAGTTGGTTTTGATGAATGGATTTTCTTTGTGACAAGAGAAATATTAAGGCAGGAAGGACAGAAACTGCAAATATCTATGGTGCAAAAAAAAAGGCACAATAAAATAGGGAAATGTGTAGGAGATGTTCAGGAAATCATAATTAGTTTGGTTAGATAGATTGTAGGGTAATTGACAAGGAATAAAGAGATAAAACTGGAAAGGTGAATAGCAAGTGAATTATGGAAGGCCTTGAATGCCAGGCTAAAGAATTTAGAAAGCATTCAATACATACTATTGTTTCCAAGAGAGTCGACATTTTATGGAACAGTGATTTCTTGACACAGTGCCTTTAGTCCAGCAGTTCTCAACCTGTGAGTTATGTTCAATTTGTGACAATGAAAATACATCCTGAATATCAAATATTTACATTACAATTCATAACAGTAGCAAAATTACAGTCATGAAGTAGCAACGAAAATAATTTTATGGTTGGGGGTCACCACAACATGAGAAACTGTATTAAAGGGTCGCGGCATCAGGAAGGTTGAGATCCACTGCTTTAGTCCAAAGAAATGACTCCAAAAACAGGGAAAGCAGGCAGTAACAAGCCAACACACTAAGAGTTGGGACCTTGTGAAAACTTTCGAAAGATTCTGAATAGACAATCACATCATTACCTAGTTTCCTTTGATCGCAAGATGTTGGAACTATAAAGGATTCTAGAGAATATGTATTTTAAGCTTCACATTTTACAATTAAGTAAAGAGTCACCAAAAGAGGAAGTGACCTGGTCAAGCTCATATAAGGAGTTGGCGTCAGAGTCAGGACTGGAATCTAGTCCTCCTGACTCCTATCAGATCTTCTCTTCAGCATTCTGATTGGACTTTGTTCCAGCTGGATATGTGCGAACTGCTTCTTGTTGTTGTTGTGACTGTTGTTGTTGCCGTTTTACCATTTTTATTCTTGGAGTGAATAATTTCTCCTTTCCTCCTTGTCCTCGTCCTTGTCCCTGTCTTCATTCTCATCTTCCTCCTTCTCTTCCTTCTTCTCCTCATTCTTCTTCTCCTTCTTCTTCTTCTCCTCCTCCTCCACCTTTTCCTTCTCCTCCTCTTCTTGTTCCCCCCTGCTCTTTTTTCTGCTCTTTTTAATTTTCCACCCAGAGAATGGACTCCCATCCTGAGTTCTCATTAGTGAACTTTCCTCTTATCTTGCTCAAAGATAGGACTGCCATTCTACTTCCTAACAGTCTTATATTCCCTGAGTTCCCCGTCCTCCACCATCCAGAAATCATATTTCCATCCTTAGGATACACTTTCCAACTGTAGCTCTGAGAACCCAATCATATTACCACTACCATAATTGCAAAGAATGTGCCCTTAACTTGGCACTCCCCTCTGGACACCACCCCCTGTATCTGTTGTCTTTCCCTATTAAAACACAAGCTTTTTGAGGGCAGAAACTATCTTGCATGCTTGTATTTATATCCTCAGAGCTCAGCATAGTGCCTATTGCATAGCAAAACCTTAACAAATGCTTCTTCATTTATTAATTCATTGTCCAGACCAGCAATTGTATTGATATGGGAAATTTCCTCTACTAATATGATTCAGCAGCTACTCAGCAAAATAGAAACTTGGAGATTTGGCTGGGACATTGAGAGGTTAAATGATTTGCCTAGGGTCATCCTGCCAATATGTGTTAGAGGTATTTGAACCAAACTCTGCTTGATTCTAAGGTCAGTCATCTATCTCTCATTCCATGTTGCTTTTCTTTTTCCCTATTAGTAAAATTTAATATGAAATTGAAATTTTGATTCAGAATTTCATTAATTCATCATTTACCTGCTGCAGTGAGATAGTAGATTAAGTTGGTTCTATCTGAACAAACAACACCCTCCTGGTTTTAACCTTTCTTCCACCAGGGGATTTGCTTTTACCAAGGAAGTCAACTTTGATTTGAATATCAGTAACGTTATGATAGTAGCCAGAGGTATGGCAATAGGGCTTTCCACAGGCTTTTATTGGCACTTTTGCTAAAGGATTCTTTCAAATTAGCTTCAGTCTTTCTAAGGCATAGAACAGTAGAATGTTATTTCCCATTTGTAAACAAAATGGTGACCTAGCACCATTTCCTTATACTTTACTCACGTTTCTCATCTTCCAGGTATGATATTGAGTAATAGAGGTAACTGGGCAATCTATAGGTTTCATCAGCTTTTCAAAATAACTAGAGACCCTGTCACAATTCCTGTTGAGTCTAGAAGATACAGATTGAATTCTTCAGATTGAAACTATACGGAGAATTTAAGGATCTGTATTTGTTATTGACAAGAACTCAGATATATCATGAATTCTTCCTAATTTCATTGTATGCTTGGGTTATGTAGAGTGGACATAACCCAGAAGGTAGCAGTACCAGATGTCAAACTATACTACAAAGTAATAATCATAAGAGCAATTTGGTAGTGGTTAAGAGTTAGAGAGGTTGATCAGTGGAACACATTAAGTAATCAACATACAGAAGAAAAAAGTACCACAGCAGTCTAGAGTCTGATAAATCCAAATATATCAGCTAGTGGGAAAATAAATCAGTATTTCACAAAACTGCTGGGGAAAGTGGGAAACAATTTGGCAGAAGCTAGGTACAAACTGACAGTTCACACCACATACTAAGAAAAGCTCCAAATAGACAGTGATTTAGATATTAAAAGTCACACCATCAGCAAATGAGAACAAGAATTGAATTATCTTTCCCTGTTATGGTTAAGGGAAGAGTTCATGACTAAAAAGGGGATTGAGAAGATCATAGAAGATAAGGTAGAAAATTTTGATTATGTAATATTTTTTAAAATTTTATACAAAGAAAACTTAACGGTAGCTAAATTTAAATGAAAACAATTAGGAAATATCTTTGCCATAAGTTTCTCTGATAAAGGGCTCATGCCTAAGCTGAATAAGAAATGTTCAAATGCATAAGAATTAGGATCATTCGTCAATAGATAATCAGAGGATATGCCTAGATAATTCTCAAAGAAAGAAATCCAAGCTATAAATGGCTATGTGGAAAAAAAAATGTTCCAAATCACTAACAATTAAAGAAATATACATTAAAACATGTCTCACATTCTACTTTACATCTATCAAACTGACAAAGAAGACAAAAAAAGGAAAATGATCATTGTTTGAAGGCAGTGGGAAAACAGACACATTGATGCACTGTTGTTGGAGCTGTAAATTTGGCCCACCCATTCTGGAAGGGAATTTAGAACTGTGCACAAAACATTACTAAACTGTACATATCCTCTGACATAGTATCAGCACTACTAGACCTATACCCCCAAAGAAATAAAAGAAATTGGGAAAGAATACATATGTTATAGAGAAGAAGAGGAAAGAGGAAGAGAAGGAAGAGAGGAAGAGGAAGGAGAGGAAGAGGAAGAAAGAAGAAAGGCTCATTGAAGCATTTAACATATTCACAAAAAGGAAGTGAAGGAAATTCTGAAGAAAACACTGACAAGTAAGAAAGGCTTTGAAAGGAAAATACTGATTACTGTAAACTTTTTTTAAAATTCAGCTGCATGTAATAGAGATTTCCAGTTTCACATATAATCCTCTTATTCTATTCTACCTTATATATGGAAATGTCCCTTTGATATTTTTAAAATTCAGACTATTTTCCTAAGAAATTAAAGGAATAAATATTTGCAATTAAGTTAAATTATTTTTATTTTCAGATGAAAGGACTGTATACCTCAAGAGTCAAAAAGATAAAAAAAAAACAACAAGCCAACACACAACAAATTGAAGGTAATAAATGACTTAAATAAATGAGTAGATTGAAAAATAAGCCAATAGAAAGCATTTGCATTTCTCATAACACTATCATAACTCAAAGGAAACTGATAGAAAGAGAACTGAACTTTATAACAATAACAGAATACCAAACATTTGGGCATCTACTTATCAACATCTCAGGAAAATAAAAAAGATTTCCAGGTAACTTTTATAAAAACTTAAATAGAACTGGACTGATAGAGGTTATATCCTGTTCCTGCTCAGGTCAAACAAATATTATAAAATGATGAATATTTCTCAAACTAACTTACAGAATTAATGCACTACCAGTCAAAATACTAATGATTATTTCATGCAGTTAGGCATAGTTCCAACAAATTTAACATGGGAAAATAGACAAAAATGTCAAGGAAAATTATGAAAAAGAAAGTTGTCAAGTGGGACCTGGTACTCCCACATCTCTAGCAACAGTTCTAAAAACTGTTTGATATTGGAAAAAAAATAAAATAAAAGACATAGATCAATAGAATAGAATAGGGAATCTAAAAATAAAACCCAGACACATAAAAGACTAGTATTTGATAATCTCATGCTTTAAAAAATAATCTCGGTAAAATGAAATTACTGTCGAACAAAAATTTCTGGAACAACTGGATAATGATGTGGCAAAAATTGTTTTTGATCCCTACCTCAAATCATATACAACTGCAAACCCGAGCTATATCAGTGATCTAATCATTTTTAATCAGTCAAAGACTGGAAGAAAATGGAATTATATATGTCCTTCAACTCTGGAAAGGAAGGACTTTTTAATTACTCTAGAGAATAGGAGAAATCAATGGAAAGAAGATATATGATTTTGAGTATATAAAGATAAAATGATTTTGCACAACAAAAGAAATACCTCTAAAATGCAAAGAAAAGAAACAGATTGGGGAAATTGTTTAAATTAAATATCTTGAATAAAGGGCCAACTTCCAGATTCTATATGAAAGTGGTGTCTATCTAGAAGATGAATATTAAAAACCACCCAGTGAAGCAATAATGAAAAGATATGAACAGACTATTTATGAAAAAAGTTTGCGTTATTACTTCACATGTGATTGTATCCGTGTTCAAGAATTCCCTTCACCAATGGGTAAGAGAAGCTTCTCTGTAACTCAGACCCTGAGAGAATGGATTGGAGCACTAAAAGGTTAACAACTTGCTTAAGATCACATAATCAGTGTGGGACAAAGGTGAGACTTGAGCCCAAGTAGTCCTGACTCTGAGGTCAAGTCTCTAACCATTTCAACAGGCTACTTCTCTCAAAGAAAAAAAGTAAACTGTCAATAACCATATGAAAAATGCTCAGATTTCTTTAGGATCAGAATTGCAAATCAAGGCAATTTTAACATACTACCTCGTACCTGCTAAGATAGCAAAAAGTGACAAAATTTAATGTTGATCAGTCTTTGGAAAAAACAGACATTTATGGCTGGTGAGACTGTAGATGTGTGCAAAATTTTATAGCTAAACATGACAATAGACAATGAGTCATACAACTTACCATATCTTTCTGCCTAGCAATTCCATTGCCAGTAGTTTATCTGAAAAAGAATTGCAAAAGGGGATAAAGTATCTAGCTGTTCAAAAATATTAATGACTTCTCTATTTGTAATAGCATAAAATTGGAAATGACTTATATGTCCAACAATTGTAGAATAGCTGAAAATGTTGTAGTATATTAATGTAATGAAATATAATGGTGCCAAAAATTATACATATAAAGCATATCCAAAGAAATATGGAAAGACATGAAGTGATGTAAAACATCAGGAGAATGACATTTGCACTGAATAAAACTATGTTAAAAAGATGAAGGAAGGAAAGAATGAAGGAAGGAAGGAAGGGAGAGGAAGAGGAAGGAAGGAACAAAGAAAAGAAAGAAGGAAGGAAACCAATTAGAAGTAGTTAAACTTCAGGCAAATTTGGAGGAGGAAGAGTGTACTTTGATCTCATTAGTATGGGTACTTAATCCAACAGCACAGATCATCCACATTCCCCTCTATGATACTGTCCATAATCTGCCACATATTCACCACAGAAGTCTACTCAATGTACTGAATGCCTTCCTCACACTCTTCTGAAATAGTGTGGATACCACATGTGCCCTCATTTTTCCTATGTAACTGGCCCATCTTTTTTTCCCATCCTATATTTCTCTGGTGGCATTTTTTACACAGTTTTTCCTGAATTAGTTCTTGTTTGCAGTATGTCCTAGCCTTTTCACATGTATCATCCCATGGCCCTTTTATGAATTTGGACTTCAGTTCTTTAGAGATTATGTTATTCTATTATATACTTCCATATAGCATCACTAGAAGAATATTGATGTTAAAAAGAGGGAACTCTATTTCGGGGAGAAGCTTGGAGTAATTAAGAGAACTCTGTAGCTTTCCCAAGGCAATCTAATCCAGTCTACTACTGCTTAATTCTGAGTCCAGCTCATTGTCCATTGGCGGTGTCTTTCTGAGGTATATATAAGGAAGTATGGGCTCTATTGGATATCCAATTGGATATCCCAATCTTAACAACGGACGCTTTTTATCAACTTGGTTTTTTCTTTCTGAAATTAGACCAAACTCTTTTGAGTGATTATGGATCTCATTAAGGAGGCTCTGCAGTGTTTCAGGGCTTAATGCAATTATTTAGCACAGTGTTATTCATAAACAGAAGCATCTGGAAGACCTCATCATCTACAGGGAAATCCTCTTTGATTTGGACTCTGTGCTACATGACAATGACAGACACCTTTTGTGAGTATATATTCCTGTTTTATGCTTCATGTTTTGTTATTAATCAGATTGTCCACTAACACAGTTAGCTCTGTTGGCACACCTTTCAAAGAATCCTATGCGATTTTGGCATATTCATGGGAGAGAGTTGGTGGAAGATAGCCTTTAAAGCTATATTCTGTTTTCTCAAGTCCAAGACTTTTTAATAGTTGATGTAAGCACCATGAGGTCTTGTATTTTCTACTCCTTTCAGTTAGTTGCATGATTGGAAAAGTGTAATCTACTATAAAATCTCATTTATTCAACCCTACATATTTCTTTCTCATGCCAACATAAAGTATCATATCCATCTATGCACATTTAGACTAATTCCATTTTTTAATGGATGGAAAGGAGGAATATTGGTGATGATTATTGGTATTTTCTTGGTCAAATAAGAAACTTCTAAGGAAAACTGAAATATAAGATGGCATCTAGCACATGTAAGAGGACGACTCAAGTAGAAATAATGATCAAGAGCTAAGTCAAGTCAAGTCTGGTCAACAAGCATTTATTAAGTTCTACTACACTCTAGGAAAGAAGGGAGGAAATTAACGTTTATTTAGAACCTACTATGTGCCAGATACTGTACTTTTTTTATTTCACACATATTTTATTTGATCCTTACATCAAGCCTGGGAGGTAGGTGCTATAATTATCTCCAATTTTACAGTTAAGGAAATGGAGGCAAACAGAGTTTAAGTGATTTGCCCAGCTCTGCTCCACTTGGCACTAGCATTAGCACTGTGCTAAGCATTTGGGAATCCAAAAAAAAAAAAGGCAAGAGCAAGTCCCTGACATCAAGGAACTCACAATCTAGTGGAAAGAAAACATCTGTGCTCTCTGTCTGTACTATCTATCTACCCATCTGTCTGTATCTGTATATAATGGTAGCCGTCTGGGGAAAGGGGAGAAAAAGAGGAAGAAATATTAAAATTTACATGATAACTTTACTACATATTTTTTTTGGAGGGCAATTGGGGTTAAGTGACTTGCTCAAAGTCACATGGCTAGTGTTTCAAGTGTCTGAGGCCAGATTTGAACTGAGGTCCTCCTGACTCCAGAGCTAGTGCTCTATTCACTGTGCCACCTAGCCGCCCCTTTACTACATATTTAAAAGGAATAGCAAGTTGTACATAATAGATTTGTACTTTCATATGCAATTATCTTTTTGATATTATGAAAAGGCTTGCTTTTTTCTATAAGTTAAGTGTAAAATAAATAAAAATTTTTAAAAATAACTAGGCATACGTAACCCAAGTATTTGACTAGGGACAGATGGGCAACATAAACCTGAATTCAAATTTGGCTTCAGATACTTAGTAGCAGTGTGACTCTGGACAAGTCACTTAATCTCTTTTGCCTCAGTTTCCTAAATTGATGATAATAATAACAGCAATTAATTCTAAGGGTTGCTGTGAGGATCAAATGAGATAATATTTGTAAAGCTGCTTTATAAATGCTGGCTATAATTATTATTCTTGTTCTTAAACTTATTGTCTCAATGTTAGGAGATGGCAAGGGAGGCTCCCAGGACATTAAGTGGACCCCCTTTGGGGAGTTTATGGGAGGACTTGAATATGAGTTTTACAGGATGAGCAAGTAAGGATGAGTTGTGATCTTCATCATGGAAGGAAACATATAAATCAATGAGAATATGAGTTGAAAAAGGTGTATATAATCTTCTACCTTTTAATCATTAATACCCTGAGAATTAATCTTGGAATGCCTCAAAATTGCATCAATTCCAGCATGTATCATTTTTTGTTGTTTTTTGAAACATTGTTTTAATAAAATTCAATTCATTTCAAAAATGAATGCCTCTGCAATCCTGGCCACAAGCAAGAAAAGGAGATGAGGAGAGAAGGAAGTACAGGAGAGGACAGGACAGGACATAATCACATGGTTAAAAGGAGGAAACCCATACACAAGAGAGGAAGCAGACACTCAGAAAAAGAAACTGGTTTAAGACTGAGAACTTTCCAGGCACCCAGCGTAGTTCCCAGTACCCAACATCTACCTTTTCCAGTTTTGAATACGGAGCCAGAATCACTTTGGTAGGAAAGTTGACTGAGAAGACAAAACGACTAGTAATCCCAAACTAGGTTTGCTGGGCCATGACAAGATTGGGGACTCTTTCTACTAGATGAAGAAGGAGAACAGTAGTAAATGGTTACCTCATCCCTGGTCCCAGAGGCTCTTGAGCAAACACCTGGAGGCCAAAATCAGTCATCGGTTCTGGGTCCCCAGCATAACCAGGGCCCTGGATATAGGATGCCCTGTGCTTGGGGTGGGGGAAGGGAAGATATTGCAGAGTGGCATCTTTCAGAAGAGTCCTGGCCCTAAGTAGTTTGTGAAAGGAAAAGGATTAAGTAAGAGATTGACAGAACCCCCCCCCCCCCTTTTCCTGAGGGATTCAAAGAAGACCTTAGGGCTTACTTTCTTTTCTCTACCAACACAGGAAGGGGACTAGCACACACTGCAAATAGCAAAATTTGGGATTTCCAAGCTTTTTAGTCTCCTCCTCCCCACCCAAGTAACAGGGGGAAACATCTGCCACCTAGCTCCCACCTTTACCCCCTGGCCATCTCTTTCCCTTTCAGCCTCTTCTTCCCAGTTTGGAGTCAATGGCCAAGAGAAGGCAGTAGGCTGATCATTGGTGAGATTTGGGGGCCACCAGTGGTAGGGATGGAGAGAGAAAGAAGACCCTACTAGAGCAGACCTTGAGCTTGTATGAGAAGTAGATCCAAAGTGGAAACCAATGCTGACGCTAGGGCCAGAAGCATGAGTTTGAAGCCCCTCAGAACAGAAATGTCAAGCACTGCATTCTTCACATTCATCTCTGCAGTCAAACCATTCATGGAAGCATGGTCAGGTCATTAATATACAGAAGTCTCCATCTTCATTCTGTTCTTTAGATGACCCAGAGCCTGACATTTGGAACTGTTCTCTATGTTGGTTGAGTGAAATCCCCTTCTGCTTCAAGTGCTAGTAGCAGTGCATCTGGGCTGTCTTTTTGTCCCCAGGCATGCTTTGCTGAAGGTCTGGGAGCAAGGTGTTCTCTAGGACTTGAAAGAGTCTGTTTTTTGAGCCAAGCAAAGTTTCTCCTGTACCCTGCACCAGCAGACAGCTATCACAATCAGCATGAAGACCCTGGCCACCTGACAGACCATGAAAACAAGGACTTCATTGGATTGAGGTGGAAACTCTACTGGTGACATTGCTACAGGCCTCAAAGACAGGTACAAGGCTTGATGTTGGGAATAGCAAAGCAGAGGAAGGTCTAGGGGATAATGTCCTAGTGTTGGTGGACAGTGTCCTGGCAGTGAGGGTTGTATATTGGCAGGCCAGCATTTTTGTCAGAAAGTCAATTTCTTCTTCCAGGTTGGACTAGGGCTACATCTTACCTGTGTTTTGGGGAGAAAACAGTGACCAAGGTCATCTTCCATGAAAGGAAGGAGGCAGGGCCTATTGGTACCTGGACAGGTGAGTATAAGGCCCTCTTCTTTAGGGCACAGTCCAAGTTTTGGGGGCAGGTAGCATCTGGCAGGATGGAAGTTGCAACTTCCATAGGGCTCCCCTCAGGATAATTCTAGAGAGCAGAAGCCTCAGGGTCAGCATCTTATAGTTAGAAGCAGATGAAGATGGAGACACAGAAATATAGTAGACCTAATTACTGCTCCCCTTTGTGTATTCTTCATTTAATCCAGCCTCTTTTCTCATTTTTGTTTTCTTCATCGATATTTCCACTTCCTTATACAGCAGATAAATACCACGTCATTAAAGATCAAATGTGATAGTTCTACTGTCCTTGGTGCTATGAAGACTTTGCCATAAAAATCTTGACAGGGCCTTCTCATTTTTCAGTTGTGTGTTGTCCCTCAAGCTCCATCTTTAAATGCTCCTGGGATGACTTTGCTTAATTCAGTCTCTTTCCTCAAAGCCTACTTGTTGTTGTGTAGAGGTGACTCTGAGTTCTCAGTGGCTAAGCCAACAAGGCTTAAGATCTAGCGTGTTCTACATGAGAGATGTCAAACCCAAGGGCCCAAGGGTCACATGTGACCTGCAACACTCCCTGGTGAGGCCAGAACAAGATTAAAATGTAGTTCCTATCTACTGTGCTGATGTATCAATTAAAAAAAAAAGAACAAAAGCATGTGTGGTTTTTTAAGTCAATATGTAGCCTGCAGGGATCCTCATGCACCATTTTGTGCTCCCCAATTCTATTTGAATTTGATAGGACTGTGCTACACTGCTAGAAATGGCATACCAAACTAGCAGCAAAATAATCTCTTTTCCAATGACCAATCTAGTTTTGTATGTAGGTGAGCTACTTGCTAAATCATTGCTAATGAATTATTTGACCATGGAAATGCATGAAATAAACAAACAAAAATACAAAATACAAACAAAATTAACTCAATCTTATTCAAGTTCTTTTTCTTTCAACAATGCTAGTGGAAGAATGGCAGAATTGTGAACAGAGTATGAACATCATACTGTTTATAGATAATCCATAAGCATTAACTTAATTATTCATGCTTTAGATGTGAGACTCATGTATTTCAACAAATTAGATCTCAACCATACCAATCTTGAGAATGGAATCATATCAGTCTTGACATTCTTGCTATAAAGGAAACCAGAAGATGAGAAAATTGCAGCAAAATGGAAGAAGGGGTCACAACTTTTCCATGGAAAGGTCAGCAAAGGAACTGGTGAAACTGTTTTCATTGTGTGCCCCAAAGTAAGAAGAAACATCATTTCCTGGGACATTTGATCCTCTCATAAGAAATGCCCATGATAAATAGCTATAAAATATCCACTATGAAAGTAATTGCAGCTTATGTGTTGATATCTGTTGCAGAAGTAGAGGAGGAAGAGGATTTCTTTAAATAACTAAGACTTTCAAGATTAAATCAACCAATTAAATGAATACTTTGCTTATTTATCAATATTTCACTTGCTTCTACCTCCCTAAAGGTTAATAGTTTCTGCAAGATCTTACCTCTTATTTTGAATAACTATTGGATTATCTGTTGTTGGTCATGATTTTTAATCTGATAGTTTTCAACATACTGCTAATAGTTGCTGTTAAGTGTGGAATTAATCCCTGAACTCAATGTTAACAGTTATTAAAACAAATAATAAAATGAGGAAAAGGTCGGAATCCTGAGATAGGATAGTTGAGTCATCAGTAATGTAGGGTTGTATTGTGGATTTTCTAAAAGGCTCTTCATCTTATTCACTATATTTTTCATTGAATTCTCTGATGAGTTTTGAAGAAAATCATCCTGTTCTAGGTAGAAAAATGAATCTAATTATTCATATGAATTAAATACTAGTTTGATAATCTAAATTCTTTCAAAAGAAATATGTTTTTGGTTGGCATGTAATTGAGAAACAAAACAGTCTCTTCAGCACAACAGAACTAAAAATGATTTTAATAAGTACCTCATATTTCTCTGGTCCTAGAAAGTTTACCAAATGCTTTCCTCACATCTACCTTATGACATAGGTAGTGCATTTATTATTATCCTGGTTTAGAAGATGGCTTAGAAAAGGGAATGTATGTGCCCAAGGTTACATAATTAGTCAGTCGTTATATAACAAAGGTTCAAATCTTGACTTCAAGTTCCATCATACCTTTGACTAAAAAGAATTATAGGAATTTATTTAATCTATCCTTTTGAGTCCAGGTTAGACTATATGTGATCTATCTCCCAAAAAAAATGATGTTCTCCAAACTCCTCACGTTGATTAGCACTGCAGCTAGTGTTTGTGATGTGGTGATTAACAGGTCAGTTACACCCTGAGACAGGTAGCTTAGTAGCACTGTGTCTCCACTGAGAAGTATCTACAAGTGTCTTTACAGGGGATGTTTAAGGAGAAAATGAAGAAATTTACAAGGTCGATTCATTTCATTGGTTTGCCTGCATTTTTCACCATTAGGCTATTTGGCTATCCCCAAGAGCAAGAGGAAGAGTCAGGTGATCATGGGAAGGGGGTTGAAGTATCATCAGAGAAATGAACAGAATTTATGATGTGGGATGCCTGTTTACTTTCCAGCATCCTAATGTACAGGGAATTACAAGGAAGAGAATATGTGCACCTGTATCTATTCCATGATTGTGTTGTGGCAATAGCAACCATTCATGGCAGTGGGTCAGTGATCAAACAAAGATTAAGACAGGAGGATACCTTTTAGAGTTAGCTTCAGCTGAAGCTCCCAGTATGATACGGGTTCTAAGACTCCATTTAATTGCCCTTAAGGATTGTTTGGAGAGCCTAAAAATAACAATATCTGTGAATCAGAAAATTAGTCATCTAACTACCATTTTTTAAGCACCTACTCAATGAGCTTGTTATGGAATCGACTAAAAGTAGTTTGGTAAGACCCTTCTTTAGAGATGGCTTTAAAAAATAGAATAGATAACCACCTGGAAGGAATGGTATAGATGGAATTCTGCAAAGTGGCAGAGGGATGACTCAAATATTTGGTCACTTAACCTCCGGTGGCCTCAGTTTCCTCGTGTGTAGAACAAGAGGAGTTGGGATTGATGATTTCTGGGGTTGTCCTCAGCTCTAGATCTATGATATTATCACTCTACTAAGTCAAATTCTGTGCCTATTTTAAGTTTGTATCACTAATTTCTTTGTACTACTCTCTATATTTTGTTTCTTCTTCACTAGATTAATGCTTCAGGATGTCAAGATATTGAAATATATAACCAAAATAAGCTTCTAGGCAGCTAGATACACAGAAGGTAGAGTAATGGAAGACTTGAGTTCAAATGCAGCCTAAGAAACTTCCTAGCTATGTGACCTTGGACAAGTCACTTAATCTCTGTTTGCCACCAGAGACAATTGCAATGACTGAACGGCAGTACCAGCTAACTTGTATTGCATTTATTTATACGTTTATGTGAGGCATCAGGCTGTACTGGATAGACAGCTCAGTGCCTAACATAGTACCTGAAATACAGTAAGTAGATCATAAGTGCTTATTGATTGAGTAATGAACTTGGAGTCATAAAGACTTGGGTTTGAGCTCTGCCTCTGAAACTTACAATATTTGTGACCCAGGGTAAGTCATTTAACCTCCTTGTGCCACAGGCAGCTCCTCTCTGTACAAATGACATTGTAGCTAGATTGTAATCTGTATCAGGAAATCAAAATTATTCCCATTTTCAGGCTTACTAATTTCCACAAAGTAACCCAATAAAATAAAGTAAGACTGAAACATATCTCACAAATGATTTTACATATGCATATTTGTATAATATATATAAATACTCAACAAAATCATTTTAAAAGCTCCTTAGTTGCCCTCAATTCATCTGTGCCTTTGTGTAATATTCCTATCCTTTTCTCCAAACTTACCATGTCTCTCATGGGTCAGAGCAGTTTGCAGAGAAATTCTGTAATTGGACCGGCTCATCCCAATCTCACTCCCATCTAGGCCACATGGATCTGCCCTAGCACCTTTGACAGAATTAGAAGTCCCAGTTACCTGCAATGGTGCCCTATCAAGGTTTCCTAACCTGTTATCCTTTCCTTTGTTTTAGATAGATATAGAGATGGAAAGATAGATAGATAGATAGATAGATAGATAGAAATACAATATATATATACATGCATACATACATACATACACACACATATCTCCAATTGTATTGTTATATATTTATTATATATATGTATGTATATTATGTATATATAATTCTCTCTATAGATCTCTCTGTCTCTAGTAATCCCTTCTTCTCCATCAGATTGTTCACTCTGTCATCCCCACTCTCTCACTTATCTTCAATCTCTGTGTACTGACTGCTTCCTTACTTCCTACAAATATATTCATGTCTCTCTACCCATCCTCCAAAAACCTTCAGATTGATCCATCTCTTCTCTCTAGTTCTCATCCCAAACCTCTCCTCCCTATTGTGGCTAAACGGAGTTGTCTACAACAGGTATCTACATATCCTTTCTTCTCATTCCCTTCTTACTCTCTGCAGTCTGGTTTCTGACTTCATCATTCAACAAAAACTATTCTCTCCAAAGTTACTAATGCTCTCATAACTGCCAAATCTTTTGGTCTTTCTTCAGTCCCCATCCTTCTTGCTTCCCATTGCCTCCAGGAGCAAATACAAAATGCTTTGTTTGCCATTCAAAGCTCTTTATAATCCTAGCCTCTTCCTACCTTGCTCTGCGACTTAGATTCTTCAATCCAGGGACACCAACCTCCTGTTCCATGAACAAGATACTCCATCTCTTGACTCTGGGAATTTTCTGTAGCTGTCTCCCATGCCTGGAATGCTCATTCTCCTTCTCTCTGACTAACTGACCTCCCTGGTTTCCTTTAAGTCCCAATTAAAATCTTACATTGTACAGGAAACCTTCCCCAAACCTCCTTAATCCCAGTGCTTTCTCTCTGTTAATTATTTCCTACTTATCCTGTAAAGAGCTGGTTTTGTATATATCTGTTAGCATGTTGTCTTCCCCGTTATATTGTAAGCTCCTTGAGGACCAGAACTGTCTTTTTTGTCATTGTTGTTGCTGTTGTCATTATCCCCAGGGCTTCTCTGCACAGTGTCTGGCACAGAGTAGGCACAAAATGAGGGCAGGCCATGCTGTGCAGTCCTATGCCAGTGTCTCCCATATCACATAATCAGTTGCGAAGTTCTTAAGAAAATAGGAAGAGTTCCAATAGTTCAAAAAGTGGGGAAAAGAGAGAAAGAAATAGAAAAAAAAATAGAGAAAGAAAAACACAACACAGGAAGGCAAGATTCATGAAGAGGCCTATTTCTTAATTGAACATCTTTGCCAAGGAAGTCTCAGGATAAATCCTGCTGGATGATGACCTCTGTCATCAAGCAGCCTGCCCCCATCCCTGCCCCTCTGACTCTCACTGATTCCCATTTCCTCCTCTCCTAGCTCCTATTAAAACCCATAGTTTGTGCCACACCATTTACTGTATGATTACGCATTGCTATAGTATTCTCTGATTTTTTCATGTATGAAAATTTTGTTTTCCCAAGTAGACTATAAACTCCACGAGGGAAGGAATTAAGTCATTTACCCTTGAGTAGCACTGACAGCACTCAGCCCAGTGCTGGGACCATAGTAGATGCCTGACATGTATTTATTGATCAACTAATTTGGAAGGCATAATAGTACAGTTGAAAGACCACTAGGCAGAGATTGAGAAGGCCAGTGTTTTAGCCCTAGGTCTGCTACTGGCTAGCTCCTCAAACCACTGTGTTTGCAATGTATGTATATGAATATATACATATATGTGCATATATATGGATGTGAATATATACATATATATGCATATATGTATGTGTTTATATATTTATGCATGTATATGTACAGATAGGATTATTTGTAGAATATGTGTGTTATATATTCATGCATATGAATATATAGTACATATTAAATATATATATATACATATATATTATGTATTCATTGCATGTGACTTCTTTCCCAATAGTCCTTAAGGGTAGGGATTATTTATTTTTTCGCTTTGTATTTCTAAGATTGCCCATAGTGCTTAAAACATAGTAAGTATGTTATAATATACTTGTATTCAAATAATATACATTGATAGATTGATTAGTTGATTTATCATGAGCAAATCACTTTCTCTTTTTTCATCTCAGTTATACATCTATAAAATAAGTATGTTCAATTCAATAAGCATTTATTAAGCTCCTATTATTTGCCAGCCACTCTGCTAGGTACTAGGGGTACAAGAGAAAAAAAAAAACAAATCAACCTTGCTTTCAAGGGCATTACTAGATGATTTCAAAGCCTCCCAACTATTCTCATATTCCATGTTCTAAAGTCCTTTCCTCCTCTAAAACGCTACTATTCCATTATATTTATGGCCTGTCATGTGAAAACCATGCACACTTCACCCATGTACATTCCAAGGCAAAGAGGCATCTTGGAGACTGATATGCTACAATAGAAAACAAATGGAGAGGAGGAGGAAAAAAATCAGCTGCATGAACTTGGCCGCTAGTATAACTGGCACCGATGCCTTTAGCAAGATGCTATCTGACATCTTTTGGCTGAACGCGTCCTTTCATGGGGTGATTAAACAGCAAATATCTCTGAGTAGCATAATGTTTATTAGACATTGCTCGGCTAGGGCAGCTTGTGTTTTCCCTGTATTCTGTTTCTGTATTCAAGTGTGTGCAATTTGTTGATTTAAATAAAATTTAAAATAGGCAGTGTGGCTTGAAGAGCCGCTGACAGCGCCTTGTGGAAAACTTTGAGAGATTTTCTATTAAGAAATGATTCTGGTTATGTGTCATGTTTTTCTGTTTTGTGTTTTCTTTTCTCTCTCTTCTTTTTTTTTCTTTTTAAAGCACCACAGGGACATCTGCATAAAACCAAGCTCTTTGTCTCTTTAAGGCTTCCACTTCCAGAGCTGCTCCCAGATCCCTAAAAGGTCCTTGTGGGAAGTCCCCACACAAAGAATCTCACAGGCTTCTGGAAATGGAAGCAATCATTTAGTCTGAATGCCTCATTTGACAGAGAAGGAAACTGAGCCCCAGAGAGGGGATGAGACTTGCTCAAGGTCACACAACTACTTAGTTGCAGAGCTAGGATTCTAAGCATTATCCAGTTCTCTTTCTATGAAGTCACAGAAGTTCTTAGGCTTTTAATGGCCAAAACTCTAGAATTCCTTTTCTCTAACTTACCCTTCTCCAAACTGTAGGGATACTTTCTAAGATACCCACTGAAATAAAAGTCTTGGCTACAGTGTCCAGGGTGAAAAACCATTAGGTGATGTCAACATCTGTAGAGCAAGGTACACAATTGGAGCCTGGAAGCTGATTTATAGCTGTTGTTGACTCCAGTGAAAAATGCCCCTGCCTATCTGTGATACAATTATTTGGATATTCACCAAAGAGGCCTTTCAGTGGGACTTTTCGATCAAAAAATAAGGAATGGGCCTAGGATCAAAATCACTAAATTTAAATATAACCACTCACATTGTTTCATCCTTAGATGGATTGTACAGGCCTCACATTATTCACATCCAGAAGACACATCCTACCAAGAGTGATGTGGCACCTTTTGAAGATAAATCATAACACAGATCGCTGCCGTCATCATCATATTGAGGACGTGATTCTGGTGGCTGACAGACTCTGTGTGCGTGTGGGCGTGTGTGCGAAACTATGTTTCTGTCTGTATGAGTGAGTCTAAAGTAATTGTGTGTATCATTGTGTGTGGTCATGTATGTGTAGTTTTCTGTGTGTGTGTGTGTGTATACATATATAATATACATATTGGCTTATCTTTATATCTCTATGTATACATGTATGAATATATGTATGCCTGAGAGAGAACATAATAGGATGGTAGAGAAAAGAGTACTATACTTGGAGTCAGGAGAGACCTATGTAGGCTTGAATTCAGGGCCCCACCTGTGTCACCCTGGCACTTGACCTCCCTTTATCTATAAAATAGGAAATAGAATGTTTGTACTATTTATCATCAATAGCTGTCTTAAGGAAAATGCTTTATAAACCTAAAACAGTATATAATTTTGAGTTATTATATCTTTGTAGGTGTAGATATATGTATCTGCGCTTGCATATACAGAAGCTCTATATGGAAAGTTAGAAAGAAAAAAAGGGTCCACTGAGGAAAGGAAAATGAAGAAAAAGGAGAAATCACTGCATCATCCCAGGCAGCGCCTGGGTTCCCAAGTCACCTTCTCAATGGAAACCATTTTTGTAAATTAAGAAGAAGAAAGATATTGTGTTTTAAAAACAGGAATGTTGGAGGTATATGGATTTAGCTATTGAGTAAGAAGAAATCACATGCTGAATACTCAGAATGCATAAATGAATCATTGAATGGCTTTTTTTTCTCAACAATGAGAAACAGGATTAAATCACAGCTAGAGAGAGTTAAGAACTTCTCTAGACTGATAAGTCCCTAAAAGAGGCTGTAACAAGTTCTTTGTGATTATCATATTAAGAATTTAACTGTCGCTGACAGCCTTTGTATGTATATGTGTGGGTGGGTGTGTATAGAACTACATCTTGCTCTTCTGAGCTTGGCCAAATTAGCTACAAATGACTTTGTGTTTACTCTGTATACATTTTGTATTTCTTTATCTATGAACCTGTTGCTTCCCCCAGTAGAACATGCGGTTCTTTTGGGGGCGAGGCTTGCCCTGTTTTTGTCTGGCATTTCCTAGCACAGGCTCTGACATGGTGCTTAATGAATTCTTGCTAAACTGAGTCCTCTATACGTCCATGGTGCCTGGTC
The DNA here is from genome assembly GCA_028627135.1 of Pseudochirops cupreus. Taxonomy (NCBI): domain Eukaryota; kingdom Metazoa; phylum Chordata; class Mammalia; order Diprotodontia; family Pseudocheiridae; genus Pseudochirops; species Pseudochirops cupreus. Next base: position 198,019,877 of record CM053581.1, read on the forward strand.
CTATCCTATAGGAACAAAAGTATATAACTGGAAAATATGTACTAACTTGAAATCTTGTAAACTCTTGGCAGAAAGAGGGAGAAGGGATGAGTTAAGATACCTTGCAAGAAACTGAAGGAGTTCGGATTATCTTTCAAGTTTTTGAGCTCAGAATAAAGTGTTTTTTACATCACACAGGCCCAAGAATTATTCACCTTCAAAGCTTCCGTTTATTGCAATCTACTGACTCAATAGATCCCTCTTTGTCTCTTTTCTTCCACCTCTTGAAGGATACAGCATTCTTCCTGGCTGGCTTTGAAGCATTGGGCTCACCAAGGGCACACACAGACTTCATCACTGTATTCCAGAACCCAAAGTTTGAACTCTGCTGTTTGCTGCTCCTCTGCCAACACCACACACAATGGGGAAAGTCAAACGATTTTCGTGATTGAAGAAACCTCTCCCACCTCTTTTATGGGTGGGTTTTTCCTTGATATGTTTCCCATGTAGTCTCACATCCTTTTTCATAAGGAAGGCCGGTCTGAAACTCTATGCTTGTAGGTTCCAGCTTTCTGAGGAAATACCACCTGCAAATGAGTCTGGGATAAGATATCTGGCTTCCTTGGAGGCAATCATTTGGAGGAGTCACAGAGCTGGAAGGCTTTCAATTATGAGAATATCTAAACTAAACCATTCAAGACAGATATCTCGGCAATAGTTTTAAAGATTTCAAGGAACTCTACTAGACCATGGCATCCCTGATAGGAAACCTGATCTCTTATGGAAGTTTATGTTAATGTCTAATCAAATGGTAACCTCTCTGAAAAATAGGCATTCCTTTTTTACTTTCTTTGTCTTTCTTTTTACTTTCTAACGTGTGTCTGTTTGTTAATTGATTCTACTCTGATTTATTTAAGCCCATTTCTTGTTAAAAAAAAAAAAGAGGATGTGCTATGTTCTGGAAAGAGTGCTAGATTTTGAGTCGGAGGCCCTTAGTATGAGTACTTGCTTTGCTGCTAAATACTTATATGATCATAGGTAAATCACGACCTTGTTGGTCCTAAGTTTCATTACTTGTAAAATGAGGAAGTTGGATTGAATAACTTTTAAATTTCCTTCTGGCTGGAAATCAGAGGTGTCATACATGTGACCAGCAGGGTATAGGTGGCCTACAACACTCCAGAGTACTGCCCAAGACAGACTAAAATGTGATTGAGAAATATTTTAATCAATAAATCGATATCAATAAAATACATATTTATGCATCAATAAAATCAACAAAAAAAAACAAAATATAGATAATATTGCATTTTAAAACTAAGTCAACAAGTGGCCTTTTGGATTTCTTACTGATTCCTGTTTCATATTTGAGCTTGATGCCAGAGCTCTGAATATATGCCCCTATGATCATTCCAACATTCATTCCTTTGTAACGGGATTGCTTCTGACCCCATTCTCCCAGGGCTGGATTGGTTACATTTTGCAACCCTCAGGGTTCTCAGGTACCTCTTTCCTCTGCCATCCATTTGAGCTCCTACTAGTTGTATTTTCTCCATTTAAGAGGCCAAGTGACTGGTACCCCAGCTCTGTATAATCACTTAAAATTGGATTAGCCTTTACAACAGGATATTTACTTCAAAGATACAGTAAGAACAAAAATAAAAATATTTTCCCAAACACCTGGGGGACATAATCCCCACTAAGCCACATCAGTCTCTGGGGAGGAGGAGGGATTAGGTTCACAATTTAGCTCAGTGCCAACCTAGTGTTAGTCACACCAAGGACAAGTCAAAAGCTCCTAGTTCTAGCTTCTACTGGGCTAGCATCCCAGGACCCATGATCTTTAGGGTGTTGCTGCTGTCCTACAACATCTGGCCTAGATCTCCCAGTTCACATTCCAGGGGCAGATCAGAGACTCCCCTCTCTTCAATCAAACTTTAAAAATGGAAAAGAAGAAACAAAAAGACCAAAGACTCTTAGGTCCTCAGGGCCTAAGATGAGGGTGGAGAGGAGGCTTTTGATTGAGTGACTCCATCTTAGGTGGTCTGGGCATGCGCCAAAACTCCACTACATATTCATTCAATAGGCATTTTGGGGGTGCTTATTCTATGCAAACCACTGCTGGGCCTAGGTACTAGGGTACCCGCTTTCAAAGAACTTTCAATGAATATTTTTTTCTAAAGTTGAAGAAAGCCTAACCATGAATAAGAGAGAGTATACTGGACTACTCAGCATCTCAACCCACCCCAGTGAAATCCTTTACTATAAATTATCTTGTCCCTTTCAGGGACCTAATTCCTTTCCCAGTCACTTATTTAAAATAAGTTCCTTAGAGGAGGAAGAAAACTAATCCATAGTATCTGATTCCTCTCCTTTGTGTGATTTCCTACCCCTACCTCCCTAATTTTTCTGCCTGTGGCTTGTTGTATAAAGGGACAGGAAAAATATTTGTATGTTTAAGATGACCCAGGAGGTAGATACCGCCATCTCTACTGTCTGCCAGAAAAAGGAAAAGAAAGAAAAACCACTAAAAACCACCAGATTCTATTCCCTTTCATTTCTTAAGTCGTAGCCTTCATTCCTGTCGCCACAGCATGTGAGGGAGGCCTGGGGAAGCTGATTGCTCTAGCAGCTACTGTCATAGCTTACTTCAGCAGAAAGGATTAGCGTGTCCTGAAAATGTCAATCAGATATCAAAGATAAATGAAGTCTGAAAAATAAAATGTACAATTTATAAAAATAAGTCTTTTGGAGATACACTCAATGCACTTTGAAAAATTTAAGAGAAATATGTCACCAAAACAAATCTGCGCTCTACTGTCCAACTTTAATTTTTCACTGATAACACTCAGACACGCTGCAGCCAATACAATAAATAATGCCCCTTGGTCCCCACAGGTACCCCATTTCCTTTCGCCAGGAGTAAGTATTTCTCTTGCTGATACATTTCAGGCAATAGCACAACCCCATCTACCTCCCACCTGCTGGGCGCCTTGGGTGTCATTGAGAAGATGAGACTGTCACGCCAAGGACACCCTGCTCTTCTTGTACCCAGAGTGGCATCCGCCAGGGATCTCAACTGCCTTGGTATTGCTTTCCCATTGAGTTTCAGTGGTGTTTGGGTTTTAATTCACTTTACTAAGATTGCTTTTCATTCACTTTGTGACAGGTAGTTATTTGTTTGCAGGGTTCCATCTGACATTTATTGTTAGTGTAAAACACTAATAATAATAATTAGTGCATTTTTAGAGTTGGCTGGGGTTTTAGTGGTGGTGCTTTGTTACTATAAAACATCCCAATGCTTTGCTGTGTGTAGGATAGTATGATAGTATTTAGATATAACAAAGGAGCTCATTATACTCAGACCAGATTGCAGTATCTTTGAGCTCCCTGTGAGCAAGCCAAGACTTAATATCCTCTAAACTTGTCTGCAATGCTAATACTTACAGGTTTGGTTTTTTTTTTTTTTTTGTAACAGGCAGAATATTACCAATGTATTACTAACAATGACTTGCATGCAAAAAGAGGTATAAAAGGTATCATCAAGGACATGAATGGCTAGAAAAGAAGGTGAGCTGATCACATAGGAAGAGTCAGGAATAGATACTGGAATCTATGAAGTATCAACCACAGAAAGAAAGCACACTGAGTGGACTGTCTATGGAAGATTTATGGAGAAATGCAGGCAAGGATTTCACACAAGAGAGCAAGAAGATGCTGCAAAATACAAAATGGAGCATCTCCATTAGTAAGATCATAGATCTATTGAAATAAAAGAAGAATAATCTCAGCCAGTCGTGCATGATTTCCAGGTTCCTCATGAGATTGAGATTTAACTTGAAATTATAGGCAAACATCTTTGGTAATATTAGCGGGTTAAACAACTAAACCTGTCTGCCTGGGAAAAAAAAATCCCATAATGTCCATATGTTGATTTTTATCACTGCTCATCTTCCAAAGAAAGCTGAAACAATCTGAGAAGGTTCAACTTGGAGTTAGAAAAGCATGAGTTTAAATCCTCACTCAGACACTGGCTGTCACCCTGGCCAAATCACTTTATCTCTTACATCCTCAATTTCCTCACTGAAAAAAAGGGGTAGGGTGGGGGGAATAATAATAACATCTATATCATGGAGTTGGAGTGAGGGTCAAATGAGATACCATCTATAAAGCATTTGACAAACTTTTTAAATTATTACCATTATTCTAAAACATTATATATAGTTTAAGATGCCAAGAATAGGGTTGAGCAGGAATGAATGTCACCTAAGCAGGCAATATCACCATCCCGGAAGCCAGATACAGAGGTCACCGTGGTAACCTTAGTTGCTATACTGCTCATCCTACCTGTCTAATAGAAGTATACAATGTGTAGGTTCTCCCTGAGATGTAGGTACATGGAAAAATTAAGTGACTTTCTCAGGACTGCACAGCCCAAAGTTGTCCTTGAACCTGTATACATGTACCAGGCAAATACAAAGCTTTAAGCTGTAGAATAAATGCCAATCTGCTTAATCCCCTTACTAGGCGTTCTTTAGATCAATGAAATCACAGGTATGGTTACAAAGAAAAAAAGAAACTCAACTATTTCAATGTATGATTCCCACTTTGTCTACCTATAAAATTCAAGCTTAATTTGGAATTCTGATTCTCCCAAAAGTTTCCAGGAAATAGTGGAGACTACAGCCAGATGAGATAAATTATAATTATCAGCCAAAATACCCCCTCATTAAATGCTTAATTCATGTGAATACAGAGTAGAAGGGGAAATGGGTTATTTCAAAACAAAGGCTAGAGCACTTTGACTCACTGCTTGACATTCTCTAGCACTCCCTTCTCTCTTTCACTGTCTTTTCTTAACTCTCAACCCAGGTTCTAAGTTTCTCTTTTCTGATTGGTAATATTGTAGATAATGACTGCCTGTATGTCACAGCCCCCAGTATAAACCCTAGTGATTCATGGGCATTATATGTGCTGTAGTTTCTTCCCTTTTTCATACCACAAGCTTCTCTCCTGTTAAGGATGGGATTTTATAGTAATAATCACAGCTGCTGGCAACATCAGACGTATGCCAACCTGAGCCTTCCCAAAGGAAACAGGACATCTGGTGGCTCTCCTAGTCTATCAGTCTATAGATACAAGCATGTCTATAGGTTTTACAGTATGGCATTCAGTAACTATTTATTGAATAAATGTTATTATTTTAAATTTTTATCCAAAAATGAAGATAATGTAATAACCACATGGGCTCAGGCTTCAGAAAGCGACCTCTCTGTATGTATTCACAAGCTAATCATCAAAGTTAGCTTGGATTATATTTTTCAATTTTTTGCTGACAAAAATGATATAAAATAAGGAATGCTGCTCCCCACCCCAATGTAGTTGCAGAAATTAAGCCAAAGGTAGTCTGGAATGATTCCTATTTGGTTTAGACTAGTACGTGTAAAGATGAAAGTAGATTGTGTTTATCAATTAACTGACCTCACTTATAGTAAGTGACAAAAATCTGTGTGCTGAGACCTTAACCAGGTCAATATACTATGGTTGAATTGGTCAATTATAGATTGCAGACTGAGTTCAAAAAACTCCTTCATCAATCTGAAGATCCTTAAAAGACAGATGAACTGTAGTAATATTACACAGGAAATGTATTTATAGATTTGTTGATAAGAATTGATCATAACCTATGGCTTCTTTATATAGCAGAGTAGTTTAGAACTCAAGGATTCACATGTGTAAGAGCTTAAGAGGTAGAAACCTTGTAGCCATGCCCCAGAGAAGGAAGCACTTGGGAGAGGGGGAGGGAGGGCACTCTCAGACTTCTCCACTCACCTCCTACCTTGGCCAGAGGAGAACCTTGTGAATCTCAAAAAATCCAGAGGATTTTGGGATTTACATCAGCATCCTACTCATAGCCTCAGAAAAGAACTGATGGCAGTGTCTGTATCAGGAGGCTAAGACAGATAGGATATGTTGTTGAAAGGCAGATTCAAGATCCGACATGGATCCCAGAAGAAGATATACATCAAATCTAAGGAGAATATTTTGAAGAATCCAGAAAGCAGACTTCTAGGAGCTGTGTCGCCCTACTTTGTCACATGTGGTCTAAGCTTATGCCCAGTTTCCCTTGGACTCTGAATGTACTTGTAGAAGGTATGTCTCAATTTTTTTTTATAGGAATGTGTTTTGTACCAATTATACCACGATAGCAAACACCCCTTTCTTAACTCTTCTGGAATATATATATTTGTTTTACATTGGGTTTTGTTTTCAGTGTTGTATGATTAACATTCATTATGCAACTATCCATATAGAGACCATTTGCTTCTAAATATTAGGGAGTCATATTCTCCAGCACTTGAAATTAACCCCAGGAACCTAGGCTACTGTCATTTTATTGGGAAGAATGGCACAATATAATAAAAACTCCCTCTTCTATTATAGTTTACATATCCATAACCTGCTCCTTTGACCTCTTACCTTACCCCTACCCTACACTACTACCATCATTCTAATATCTTACAGAAGGAAAGAATCTCCAAGTTAAAAAGTACCCTAGGGGTACTTTAGTCCAACCTATACCTAAAAAAGAATGCCCTGATTAATATATTTGACATGTGGAAACAACCTTTCTTCGAAGGCCTCCAGTGAAGGAAAGAACACATGATCTCACATGATAGCCTGTTCTCTTTCAGGAGCTCTAATTATTAGGAAATTTTTTCCTTACCTCAAACCTAAATTTGTTGTTCATTCTTTTCAGTCCTGTCCAATTCTTCTGGACCCCATCTGGTGTCTCCTTCTCCAGTTCTTTTTACAGATGAGGAAACTGAGGCAAACAGTTAGGTGACTTGCCTGGGGTCACCCAGAATTGAACTCAGAAAGATGAATCTTCCTGACTCCAGGCCTGGCACTCTCTCCACTGTACCACCAAGCAGTCATAAACCTAAAGTTACTTCTTAGTAACTTCTACCCATTGTTTCTAGTCTCCAGGGGCAAGAAAAAAAATCCAATCTCTCTTCCATGTGACTACCATTCAAATACCTGATGATGGCTATCATGTTCCCCCTCATTTTTCTACCGGCAAACTAGGCCCAGTTCTTTCAAATTCTCTTCATATGGTGTGAATTTAAGGCCTTCATTATCCTAGTCACCATCCTCCAAATTCTTTCCAATCTATTAATGTCTGTTCTAAAATGTGTTGCTGAGAAATAAATGATATTCTAAATGGGTTCCACCCAAAGCAGAGTAGAGCAGGATTATCATGTCTCGACTCCCAGACACGAAGCTGTCTAAGAATGTAGTAGTTTTTTTGTATAGAGAGAGAAAGAAAGGGCTCAGGGAAGAACCATGGAGTACACGCATGCTTAGGAGGCAGGAGGTGAATAATAATCTGGCAAACAAGATTGAGAAGGAGTAATCAAACAGGTAGGAACAGGTCAATGTCATGTAAACCAAGGAAGGGAAAAGTATCAAGGAGAAGGTTTACGATGGTATAAAAAAACCATAGAGAGAACAAGTGATATGAAAACTCAGAAAAAGATGTCAAATTGAACCACTAAGAGATTGTTAATTGTATCAAGGAAAGCAGTTTCCCTTGAGTTGTGGGTTTAGCAATCCGGTGTCAAGGGGCTTGGAAGTCAGAGGAAGATTTGGAAGTAGAGTCAGCAAGTATACATTTTTCCTAAGAGACTTGTGAAATGGGGAAAAGACAAAGGATGCTGCTGACACTGGTATTTATATAGGACTTTAATGTTTGCAAATTTATTTACATATGCTGTCTCATTTGATCCTTACAACAACCCTGAGAGGTAGGTGCTATTATTATCTCTATTTTACAGATGAGAAAACTGAGCCAGGTAGAGGTTAAGTGACTTGTTCAGAGTCAACCAGGTAGTAAGTGTTCTGAGGCCAACTTGAATTCAGGTCTTTCTGATTATATATCCAGACCTCTACCCATTGTACCACCTATCTTCCCTAGTCTGAACAGTTTAGAGCTGAAAAGGATCATAGAAAACATCTGGTCAAATCCCCTCATTTCGCGTTGGAGAAATGGAATCCAAAGTGGTTTAATGACTTACCCAAGTGTAATGGCAAGCAAAGAAGCACTTAGCACCTTGTTTTGGCTATTTAACTATTTAGCACCTTGTTTCAGTTCAAGATTCTTTTAAGCCTTGCCCATGGTTATGTCAAGTCTTTGTTAAGAAACAGAACTTGTGAACCCCAGAACTTGTAAACCCCTATTGCTGATGCAACAGGAAGGTGAGGAGCTAATGACCATACCTAAGGAGCAGTCCAAGCTGTGAGAGAGCAGAACTGAGAAGAGAACTCTAGTGGTGGTAGAGCTGAGGAGAAAACTTGTGGTATCCTGGCACTCTGTTTGTCTATTCTGTCTGTGTTGATTTTTGTTTGTAATTCTTTGTACAGAAGCCCTGGGACCTTACTGGAAGCCCTGAAAGAGGATTTTCTGATTGTCTTATTCCTTATAGAAGTCCCGGAAGAGAGTTTTGGAGGTCCTGGGAGTTTACTATGATTTGTGTTGACTCTTGGACCTTGTTAGTGAGTTTGTGATGATTTCTATGCTGATGATTTGTGTTGAGTTCTCAGACCTTGTATGTGGGTCTGTGTTGATTTCACAGGCAGATAGTGAATTGATGATGTGCTGGCAATGTGCATGAATGTTGTTTTGGCTCTGTTAAACTTTGTCTTCCCAGAAACAGAAACTGCGAAGGACTTGAGGTGTACTGGACACCATGAGCTTCAATATGGAATGGGAACTGGACAAGGAACTGGATGAGGAGCTGGACAAGATGCTGAGAGGTGCCTACCTTGGAATCCAGGTGACAGTTGGGTAGATTCAGGTAGGAGCTGAGACAAGGAGAAGAACCATGGAATCTAAAAGCCAGCCTCGAGTCAAGATGAAAAGACCTCTTCTTGGGCACCTAATGCCGACTGAGAAGATTATTATTTACTGTGACCTAGGGGTAGAGAACTTTGACATTTGTCTTTTGTGTCCCTTAAAGGGGCCTGTTCCTTAAGCATGTTTGAGTTAAGGACTTACTGAATGATATCTTTTGTTTAAAACTAGGTGGTCACTTTAGTGATAACTTGTTATGTTATAACATTGTGAATGCTGTATTTTGGTTTCTGTGAATGTTTTGCTTTAATTTACTGCTGAATAAATAGTTCACTATACTGTGTAATCAGAACCTTAAAGCTGTTCACAGCAGCAGTCCTCTGGAAAGCTACTCATGCTTAGCTTTACACCAAGGTCACACAAATTATAAATGACTCTACCCCAGGTCCTCTAACTCCAAATCCTTTTTTTCTCTATACCATACCATCTCTGATTGGCACATTCTTACAAATCTATCTTATTTGGCTCTTTTTCAAATGGCACATTCCCCTAAACCAGAGGTTTTTAACCTAGGGTACAATGCATATATTCCAAGGGGTACATGAATTTGTGTTTTTATAATATTATAACTGTTTTGAAAATAGCTAATCTCCTTTGCAATTCTATGCAATTTAAAATACATACATATTTAAAAGCATTACTCAGAAAAAGTGTCCATAGGCTTTGCCAGACTGCCAAAGGGTTAAAAATCTTTATTCCAGACACCCAGTGCCTAAGTCCATATCCTATAATATACAATGGACATCCCCCGTGAGTCATTTGGAGTTTTCAAATAGCATCAACCTAAGAAGGACTTTTGTCTGCTAAGGAATTTTACCTGATGATGGCAATACCTTGATCATTATACTCAGTCAAAAGAATAACCCTTACCTTTTCGACTGTATGTAAATCCTTGCTAGAAGGAAATGTCTAAAAAATAGGTTTCTAGGTTTAAAGGGACTGCACTGATCCCACTTAGGAGAATCCCAAAGCATGAAAAAATAAATGATAGCAAGTCCCATTGATTAAGTTTATCTAAAAGCAATGTTTCACTCAGGAACTTTGTCCAGAATGCCAGATAAGTCTCTCTTTTTTTTTTTGCTTGGGGAAAAAATTGAAATAAAATATACAGAACAGACAGTCAAAAGCTTCTCAGAGGACTTGACAAATAGGAAAATCCTGCATTTCACTGAACATGACCAAGGCAAGATTCAAAGGCACCCAAACTGCCAAGATTAGTAGCAAATGTAACATCTGTTTGTTTTCAGAACTCAATGTCAATTTAAGGAAATGCTCTGAATGAGGCCTGGTGAAAATCACTCTAATAAGAGGTTAAGATGCTATGGAACAATTGGGTATGGGAAATCGCTCTCAGTGGGCCCCAAAGACGAATTTCTTTAAATTTATACACTATGTCCTGTTAAAGGGATTTGGGGGGAGGGAAGAGGGGGGATAAACATGTGGGTAATAAATATTCAAAGATTAATTTACATATTGGCTGAACATTGTGGTTGGGGGGGTGAAGGGGGAGGGTGGTGACTTGCAAAAAATAGCAAAGAAACTGCTACAGTGCTGAGGTTCAGGAATGAATTCAAACCTTCCCCAAATATCCATTTGTTCTTCTTCCCCAGTTCCCTAAATCCAAGGGCTCCGATGAAAGATATGACTACAATGAAACCATTTATTTTTGTAGTATTTCCACCATTAACCTTAGATCATCGCATAAAGGCAACCAAGAAAGAAACAAATAAACACATCCCGTTCATCATGAAGTGTGATAATAGAATGTTTTGCAAACAAAGTGTTTTCCCATCCAGAAAGAAACCATGCAATTTTAACACCATACACAATGGATATTACCCAGACAAGTACAAGACATCTGCCTCTGTACACATTACAATACTGTAATTATCAAAGCATGAGGCCTAATTGTCTTGTGATGCCAACTGACCCAAAGGATGCTTGTGTGGCCTTTAGCCAAGTACTTCAGTCCTCAGTCCTTAAAATTATTTCCTGCAAGTAAGAATTCTGGAGACTGTGTTAAGCATCTATATTATATTCCCAACAGAGTGCTAGGTACTATGGGAGAAAAAAAGAGATATGGCCCCTGCCCTCAAGGGGCATTTAGTCTATATAGAAAGAACTAGCATGCATGCAACAAGCAGAGAACAAAGAGGGGCTAAAAGAATAAATGGTGCTGTCTACAAGCACAACTGGAATTCAGAAACTGGAGAAATCATTTTGAGCAACAGTATAAGAGATCAGAATGGAACTAAGGCTTGAATTAAAAGTGGGATTTAGATAAAAAGAGGTCAGGAAAGCATTCCAGGTTGGTAGGATGGAAGGAAACAGTATGAGCTAAGGTTGAGAGGCACTATTTGAGCATGCTTAATTATCAATTTTGGAGAAAGATTTTAAAAATTTCGGAATATGAGTGTATAGATGCTACTTACTAGACTTTGAGTCTAGCTACATGACCCTGAGCAAGATATTTCCCCTGAGTTTAGTAGCTTCTTCTCTAAATGGAATAAGAATACTTTTACCCCCTGCCTTAAAGAATAAGAGTAATAATCATAACTAACATTTATGTAGTGATTACTATTGTCAGGCACAACACTAAATAATACTTTACAGCTATCATTGTCTCATCCTCACAACAACGCTGAGAGGTAGGTACTGTTACTATCCACGTCTTATAGATGAGGAAACTGAGACAAAAAGAGGTTAAGTGACTTGTCTAAGTCACACAGCTGGTAAGGTTGCATTCAGATTTGAACCCAGGTCTTCCTGACTGTGGGCCCAGCAGTCTCACCACTGAGCCACCACTGTCAGGAGGTTGTGAGGAAAGTCCTTGGTAAACCATAAAGGTCTATAGAATACTTTAAGGCTTATAAAGTGCTTTTCTCACAACAACCCTGTGAGGGAAGCAGTAAATATTAATATTCTCATTTTATAGATGAGGGAAGTTGGGCACAGAATGATTAAGTGCCTCCACCAATTAACTTTCATTTACTTCATTCATATTTTATGATACATGTATATATTGTCTTGTCCAATAGAATGTATTTTCTTCGAAGGCAAGGAATGTTTCACTTTTATCTTTCTATTACCAATTGGCACATAGTAGGCATCTATAGGCATAGTACCCCTCACATAGCAGGTCCTTAGTTGTCATAGTGCCTGGCATATAGCACATATTAAATAAATGCTTATTGATTAATTGATTAAAATGAATTAGAGGGACAGCTAGGTGGCACAGTGAATAGAGCACAAGCCCTGGAGTCAGGACGACCTGAGTTCAAATCTGGCCTCAGACACTTAACACTTACTTACTAACTGTAGACTTGGGCAAGTCACTTAACCCCAATTTTCCTGCCTTCCCCCTTCCAAAAAGACAAAAGAAAAATGAATTAGAGCCTTAGTATTATTGTCATTATTCCACTAATACTATTACTGCCACCACGGCCACTACAAGATAATCTGAGCATATTTTTTAACAATAGACACATCTTGGATCATCAAAGGATCCATCGTATATTAGAATCTTGGATCACAGATCCAGGACTCAAAAGGATATCAGAGAAAATCTAGTCCTAACTTCTTTATTTTGAGGATTTGAGGGTTCAAATCCCAAGAAGGTTCCAAAGCCTTGCCCAAGGTTACATAGGTAGCAAAGAGCAGGTTTAGATCTTCTAACTCAGATGCAGCCCTTATGATAAGATAAGCCTCACTGTATTTAGCTAGACTGACCTTAAAACCATTTGCTAATGGGCAGCTGAACATTTTCTATTAAGACACCATGAGTTCGATTGCTGAAGACCTTTGGGAAAATATCCACTTTCATCTCAATTGATCTAAGGCTATGGATGGCCCCAAAGAGGTGAGTTTAGAGAGCAAAGTTTAAAAAGTCCCTTAATTGCTATGTCTGACACTTAGAAAAACATACCTTTTTTTCAGTGGAGACAAAAAGTTTCTGCTTTGCTTTGTGAAATCCCTGAACCCCTTGAAAACTTCATCCAAAGTGGATGCTGAGCAGGGAGGACGTGCCAAACATTTAAGAGGCCGTCTTAGAAATGGCAACATCTTATAAATGGCAATGAGTGACTATAAAACTCCTCACCCTTGGAAAACATATACTTTACAGACATATAATTCTCTGGGGAAATATAGTTGTCTAGCAACTCAGAGTTGAACTGAGACCCCAACACACTGCACACTAGCCAACTAACAGCTGGCAGATGTCTTGCCTTCACTGGGCAGAATTTCAGTCAGTGTTGTGAAGGTCAATATTTTTGCTGTTTTATATAACGGGAGGAGGAGGTGGAGGAGATTCCCTTTGGGAAACTGCAGAGTTCTTTTAATGATTCCAAACTTATCCCTGAAACAAAGGCCCTTCTTTTCCATCCCAATATTCATACAGAGATGTGCATGCCTGTGAGTCATGGAATGCTAAGGCCTCTGACGACTTGAAATTGATGATCTCCCACAGGGCAATGGGGAGGTGTGCAGTGGACAGGCACAGGCTAAATACAACATATTACAAATGAAGAATTATGCGGGAAAAAATGGGAATAAAGGATGTCAGTCGAGAAATAGATGACTTTAAAAAAAAAGTTTGACTGGTCACGTAGCAAAAAAGTAAGGACAACTATGGATGGACACTATGAGTGGACGTCCCATTTACTCTGCTGGTATATCCACAATGTCAGGAGAACATAAAGAAGGCCTCTGGTACCTTGGATGGACCCTCTCAGCAGAATTTATGGGAGGCCATAAACGAGAATGACATAAGATGGTCAGGCATGGATGGATTGTGGTCTAGGGAATACTCACATCAATGAGATCTCCATTGCACTAGCATGCTGGAATATATAATCCACTGTATCGAACTCATCTCAGCCACTTTTTTCCCTGAATTTTAACTCAATGGATTAAGGATGAACCTAGCATCCTGTCCTGTACCTTTGTCTTCCTTCTGTATGAATGGATTTTGATCGGTGCTTTTGGATGTGGTATTCACACCAATGGAACCACTACCTCATTGAAGATATTAGGGGACCTGCTATGATGCAGTGGGAAGAGCACTGACGCTAGAATAAGGTGGTAGTGGTGGTTGTTCAGTTGTTTCAGTTGTGTCCAACTCTTCGTTGACCCCATTTGAAGTTTTCTTGGCAAAGATACTGGAGTGGTTGGCCATTTCCTTCTCTAGGTCATTTTACGAATGAGGAAACTGAGACAAACAGGGTTAAGTGACTTGCGCAGGGTCACATAGCTAGTAAGTATATGAGGTCAGATTTGAACTCAGGCCCTCCTGACTTCAGGCCTGGCACTCTATCCACTCCACCACCTAACTTCTCAGAATGCAAGGACTTTGGTCCAAATCTCAATGCTTATAGTTGTCACTTGTGTGACCTACCATCCAGTTCATCTCCGTGGCACTCAGTTTCCTCATCTGTAAAATGACAGGGTTAAACTAAATGGCATTTATAATTCGCTTCTCAATCAAAATCTATGTTCCTGGGATTCTGGGAGCATTACAGCATCAATCTTTTCAAATGATTTTCTCTTTGGAACACTCTTCCTCACTTCAAAAAGAAAGGGGTTAGAGTTGCTGAAGACGCAGGAACTTCAAACCTAGTTTAATCCAGTTTTTAAAGTGCTACCCCTTTTCAGACAGAAGCTTTTATATTGGGTATAGTAACTGTTAGCAGTGTGTGACATTTCTCATCTGTTCTGGGTGTTACTAGTACATGGCAGGTCAAGGCTGTCACCTTCATAAAAGCAAAGAACATCTACACTGGCGTGTTCCAGTGTGGAGTCCCTCTGAGAATTACCCATGTCACGCCAAATAGCATCAGCAGTATTTATCATCTCTTCATCTCTGCCATTTTGTAAGTGTTTCTTTCAAAGAAAAAAAAATTTCTGATTATTTTTACATGAAGATAGCTTCTCTTTGCTCCTACGATTTGAAAGCCTGTACACCAAAGCCTGAATCGAAGGGAGTTAATTTGTCCTCGTGGCAAGTATAATTAAAAGACAAGTCTCCTGGGGGATACCTGGAAAATTAAGGTTATTGTTGTCACTATTATTAATTAATTATTATCAGATGCTCGCCTTTAAAAAAATGATCAGCCTTTCGGTTTTGATGCTCCCTATTATCCTCATTAGGTAATGGTGAAATAAAGATGAATGAATCTCAAGCAGATGAATTAATGATTAAGGCAGGCTGGAAGACTTCAGCTCAGATGCTGTTACTGACTGTCTGGTCTCTCCCCCCAGCCCCTTGTAGCCTTTCCACAGCTGGCTGGATTTCAGGTGAGTGTCCAAATGAGATTAACACACAGGCTTGTGATCCCAGCTCTAGATGAAGTCTGATAAACAAGGGAGGAAAAGGCCAGAGCCAGATCCAGTCTTTGTCACAAGGCTGCTAGAGGGAGGGTGTGTGGGGTAGTGATGTCAGGAAGCTTTCCCATCTAGGATTATCAGAGTATGTGGGGGGTGGGGACAAGAACCTCAGGTAGCTTCCATCCTTGCTAATAAGGACTATGCTCAATCAGTAGGGGAACTTAGACCTTCAGGCTTAGATTTGGCATGACAGTATTGTATGTTAAATAAACACCAATAAATTATTAAAACATATTGGTTGTGTAGTAACGCAGAGGCCTAACAATGTAGAGTGTCAGCATGCGCTATTCTTACTCAGGAAAATTCTCCATTTCCTTAATGCCAGCCCTGACATCCCGAGACTGACACAAAGCCTTTTTAGGGGAGATTGACACATGTCTAAAATTGCTGAGATTTCATGTAGGGCTCTTAATACTTGAAACCTTGGCAAATTCAATTCCTTGCCACTGAGAGAGAACAATGCCCCCGACAAACTCTCTGCCTGGGGGGGTTTGACTAGAAAATGGGAGAAACAAGGATGCTTTCTTTTCCTGGGCTTTAAATTGGGAGGGGGCAGGGAGGGAGGAGAGGAGAGAATTAATGGCTAGGGGTGGGTAAAGGCAAGGGTCAGCCCTATCCTGCTGGAAAAACTATCTTTGCCCCCTCCCCATTTAAGTGACGTCATTAAATTCAAGTAGAGTGTCCTGTTTGCAGCCTGGCCCTTGCCTGCCAGAGGCTTCCCTGAGCAAATATGTTGCCCAAAGCAGGACTTTGAGAATGAATGCTGAAATTGTAACTGGATTTTAACACGCTGGGTTGCAAATGAAGACTCACAGAATGGAAGGTTTTGAAGGGACCTTTACAGAGAGCTTCACAGATTTAGAGCTGGAAAGGACCTCAGAGGTCAAGTCCAACCCCCTGATTTGACAGATAAGGAAACCAAGGCTCGAGGAGTTGCCCTCATGGAAGTAACATTGCCAGTAAGTATCTAAAGGAAGATTTGAAGCCCTGGGTTCCTGACTTTAAGACCAGTACTTTATCCATCACATCACCAAACAAAAATGCAGAGAACACATTTTCCACAGCGATCCATGAGGGTTTACCAGAACTGACCGTTTTGTCACATGACATTTTTTGCTTTAATCTCACTCACTGGAGAAAAAAAAGGCCTATTCTAGAAGAAATTTGACAATCTTTCAGAAAAGTGCTACAGACGCTACTACAAAATAATCTGTGAATTACGAGCATCATTTTCCTGAGACAGACTCATCTCAAAAACCGCTCACTGTTCTGAGGCTGTTTTTATATGGGTGAAGAGAAAAGGAAAGTTGTTTCTGACAGAAGGGAAGATAATAATAATAATTATAATAATAAAAACCACCACAGCAGCTTACTTGTAGATGGTACTTTATGGTTATAAAAGGTACCTACCTTTTCTCACCTGATCCTCACAACTGTTTTGCAAGGGTAAGTAATGTGAGTTATCATGTCTCCTTTTAATAGATAAGAAAAAAATCAGACAGATTCAAAACTCATATGTCTATAGCACACTATGGTTTTCAAAAAAGCGCTTTCCCCCAACAATCCTGTGAGGAAAGTTGCTCAGAAAAATTAAGGCACCTGCCGATTGACACACAGCTAATAAATGTCAGAGCCAGAACATGGACCCACATTTTCTGTTACAAATTCAACGTTCTTTTCCTTGATTTGTTGTTATTCAGTCATTTCGGTCACATCTGACTTCTCATGACCTCTTTTTGGGAGGTTTCTTGGCAGAGATTCAGGAATGGTTTCCCATTTCCTTCTCCAGATGAGGAGACTGAGGCAAACAGGTTAAGTGACTTGCCCAAGGTCACACAGCTAGTAAGTGTCTGAGGCCAGATTTGAGCTCAGAAAGATAAGTTTCCCTAACTCCAAGCCCAGCACTCTATCCACTGTGCCATCTAGTGCTGAGGATCTAATTCTTTATCTTAAAAACAAACAAACAAAGAAACATGCTTCCCAGAGTTCTCATGGACCATGTTTATCATGCAAGAGAAACATAAATTTCCCAACTGATCATTTATTAAAAATACTTTTTTAAAAAATCGCTGACCAGGGTGGCTAGGTGGCCCAATGAATAGAGAACTGGCCCTGGAATCAGGAAGACCTAAGTTCAAATCTGGCCTCAGACACTTAACACAAAACTAGCCATGTGATTTTGGGCAAGTCACTTACCTCCAATTGCCCTGCCTTCATGCTTGCAACAAGCAAAAAAAAAAAAATTACTGATCACTTTACTTTGGAAGGCATCTTTACCTGTTCTCAGCTTCTTCATGCTTCTTTTCAGACATATAACCTGTGACCAGTCACATGCTTAAAGGACAAAGGACCAACCAATAAAGGGAATGGCTTCAGCTGCCTGTATTTCTTTGTCTGACTGCATAGTTTTGCTTCTGAAACTCTCATAGAATGTTCACAAAAAGAAAGTGAATTAGTTGACTCTCTTGCCCATTTCACCCTCACCACCAATGTTACTGATATAATTTTATAGGACTCTTTTTTTTTTGTTGTTTTGCTTTTTGGAGGGGGGGTTAAGCGACTTGCCCAGGGTCACATGGCTAGTTTTTGTGTTAAGTGTCTAAGGCTGGATTTGAACTCAGGTCCTCCTGACTCCAGGGCCCATGCTCTATTGACTGTACCACCTACCTGCCCCTGATATAATTTTAAAAAGCAAAAAAAAAAAGTGAATTTCTGTGGGAGTAATGTGAAAAACAAGAGAGAAAACTGAGCCAGAGGGTGCCTACCCACATATGAGGCCCAGTCTCACTCCAGTAATGAACCAGCACAGACAATGATGGCGCTTATTTTGATTAAGTCCCCTTTATTTCAAAGTTAGTTTTAAACACATTAAACACTTCCAAATGCCCTCCGAACTTGCAGCCACTACAATAAAGACTTTGGAAGAGGAGTCACCCAAAAAATGAATTTGAACACAGTAGGTGTCCAATAAATGTTTGTTAAATAGGAACTTAAGTCCTAAGATTTGCAAAGCCAAAGGATGTCACGTTTTCTACATTGGTTCCCAGATGGAGAATTAGGAATGTGTAATTCTTTAATGTGGGAAAGAATGGAAAGTGTACTATGTAAGTCCCTCTGGGCCTCATGGGCCATTTCTATGCATGCATAATGCTTAGCTACATGGGGCAAGAAAGACAGGAGAGCTTCAGTTATTCTTGAATCTCAGAATCAAGTGTATTTTATATCGAAACAGCTGGATAAACTTCACATGTTCGATCCAATCATTGTGTAAGGGACCAGTTTTCCTCCTCTTTGGAAATCCTAACAGGTGAAAATATAAATATATACCAGTGCATCAGGATGAAGGTGACTCTATGTATTGCCAGAGATGGCCTGAAATCTTTGAAAACTGGGCATTGCCCACTGCCCCTTAGGAGGTTGGAGGCCAGCTTGGCCTGATGAAGCGGAGTATTGACACCCATGTGTTCACAAAGAAATTGAGTACACCAAATTGTGGGAACTCTTGGTGGAACTCACTCTCTGTTGTTTCTATTATTGAGCCCATTAACCTGACCTTGCTCCTCAGACTGATCTGGCAGACTTCCGATCCATTCACTGCCCATCACTGCTGGGGGGAGGTAGAGTGATATGGTGGACACAACACTGGCTCCAGAGTCAGAGGAATTGGAATCAAATTCTACTTCTGATGCTTGATGACTGTGTAACCATTTGACCTCTTTGGGTATTGGTTTCCTTATCTATAAAATGATGGAGTTGGATTAGATGACCTCTGACGTCTTATCTAGACATGGATCTATGATTCTCCTTCTGGTCCTCAGCTTGGCATGAGGGGTTTACATGAGAAAATGACTGCTCAATATGGCCAGTCTTACTCTTCTGGCT
The DNA here is from genome assembly GCA_028627135.1 of Pseudochirops cupreus. Taxonomy (NCBI): domain Eukaryota; kingdom Metazoa; phylum Chordata; class Mammalia; order Diprotodontia; family Pseudocheiridae; genus Pseudochirops; species Pseudochirops cupreus. Next base: position 198,039,036 of record CM053581.1, read on the forward strand.
CCTCTTTGAGTGAGATCATTATTGTCAGAGATTTTCTTCATTCTTCAGTGCTGTGGAAGACGGAGCAGGGCCAAGAAGAACCATACAGAGGGATCTCTGGTGCATTCAAGCCTTTGTTTATAGATCTTTAGCAATTTGAGTTTAGCAGATGAGGTTGGGAATCGTGTCTATTGAATCAGCATTAAAGGTAATGGGGCTTTGAAAGTGAAATCGAAGTCAATGGGGGCAAAGATCTGATTTATAGATATTTGATTAGCGTGAAACTTTTTAGGAAGTCATCTGTTATATAAGTGAGGTTCACCTGAACTAGAGATCAGTTTAAGCTTTCCTTTTATTTGATTTGATTGAGTAAAACAAGACATCATAACAGCATCCTTTCTTCCCTGGGTCTTGTAAATCTTGCCTTCCATGTTGGTGAAAAATGTCCTCCACCTTCTCCAGAAGTATCTACATTAGTCAAAGAATGTACCTTCTTCGATGGCTGGCTGTCTACCCTCATTAAATTGCTTTCAGAGTACACAATGCCTCCAAAAGTGCATTGAAGACAATGTGCACTATTCAAATGGTTTTCAATGTGCTCAGGAAAAAGGAGGTGCCCCCAGATGGGAATGATTTTAAGTAGCTCATCGGCACTGCAGGAAATTCACTTTCCCTTTGATTCGTATGCCATTTCACAGGAGGTAGGAGTATTTCCAGGGCAGACACAATTTTGCTTGGGGGGGGAGGGGGGATTGCTTTCAGCTCCCCAAACTGGCGTATGGTGAAGAGGCCCCGCACACTTGAAAACACACACCAAATGCCTTGTAATTTTCCGAAGGAACAATCCTTTATGTCTCTCCATTCTGCCTTAGAAGTGCAGAAAGATGTTTTTACTAAGTGGGATTATTTTCTCCCACATGGAGTTTTAGACCCTGTAACAAATGTAATGAAATATGTCAGCCTTTGAGCTAGAAACAGAGAACTAAGGGTGATGCTCCTCTTATTTTCCAATAATAGCAATAATAATAATTTTAAATAGGTTTAATATTTCCCCCCTCTAACTTTTCAGGTCAAATCAGAGGCATGTGCCAGCCCCAAAGAGATGCATGGTGTACAAGACAGAGAGCAAACCTTCCAGGTAAAGGGCATTGGAATCTCTCTTGACAAGTGTTTTGCATGCAGTTAAATAGACAAATGTATTCGTCTGCCAGGATCTCACAGGGATTGTACTTGATGCATGTCACCAAACAGTTTCTTCAGCACTGGTGGAATTATAGAACCTTCATACCTCATAATGATCAAAGCCTGGAACCCCCACACCCACTTCGGATTGACACACTGGAGTCCCACCTGACCTCAGAGCCAGGATGCTTATCTCCCGGTCTTATGTGTACTTGATGGGGTCTCTTAGCTGCCTTCAGGGTGGGGGACACCTGGTGTTGTGGCTGCTCATAGATTTCTTGGCAGAATGAAAGTAAGAAGCTTTCTCCATCATCTTTGTGGGGTTTCTTTTGCTAAAAGAGCCTAATTGAGGTTCCCCAAAAGAATAAGGCAGCAACTATGATTCCAGAGATCTGAGGATGAAGAATAATACTCACCCCCTGACAGAATGAGGATGGAATAAATATGCAGGAAAAGTCACACATTTTTGGATGTAGCCAATATGGGATTTGTTTTACTTGACTATACATAGTTGTTACAAGGGTTTGTTTTTCTTTTTTTTTTTCCACCCCCAATACAAGTGGTTGGGGAAGAGAGAAAATAAAGACTTCTTAATTGGAAAAATATATAATTTGATTTTTTTTAAAGGCACCAAAGCATCTGAACAGCAAAAGGGCCCTCTGAAATTGTCTAGTTCAACTCACCACCTTCCAGATAAAATGAAGACCAAAGAGCATTGACTTACCCATTGTCTTACAGGTAGTAAGTGACAGGATTTCATCTGATGTCTCTTGGTTCCAGATTCAGGCTGATTTTCACTATTCTATATAGCCTTTGTCTCTTTGTCTGCAAAACTGCCAGTTCTGCGCTTTCCATTTTAGCGTCCAATTCACAGAAAATCATCAGCTTATTCAATGCCCAAATGAGGAGGCTCAGCCTAGTATGGGAAATTTTAAGATACCTGAGGTGATTCACTTTTTGGGGAAGTCTCCATAATAGACATCAGTACATACCCTCATGCGGCTCATTTTGGGTATTTGCAAATATTAAAAAAATTTTCAGCATTTCAGGGATTTACATTTGACCCCCCAAATTGAAAATGCTTTGAGCTCTGTGGGTCCATAATATGCAAACTCTAGCATTGCTAATAAACATTTACAACATAACATGCACAGAACTCTCTCTATAAGGCCCCTTTGAGACACCAAAGCAACTGATACTGTATTTAGGCCAACATCTCATACCGCATTAAATAAATTGGCTTCCTCTTATTGTCATGCATTGTCATTGGCTCTGCACAGTCTTCAGCACAAACAAGTTCCATTTCCAAGGTACTGGTGCCGTATACTGAGGGGATGGAATACTGATAGAGTCACTTTTTCATTTCCCCAGGAGAAAAGTTGTCCAGAATGGCACTGACCTGTGTCCCACCAGAACCACATGATAGCTCTCTCCATAGCCACTCAATTTTTATAAGGGTCTGTATCTATCAGATATTCTCGGAGTTGCAAGCACCAATCCTTTCAAAATCTGGGTGGCAGGGAGCCTGTGAAAACTTGGCCCCTACAATCACAAGTTATTGTCAGATTTGATCCAATTTTGGCAACTGTATTTCTTGACGCAGAAGTAAATCTACATATATAGAGAAGGTATGCTTCTGAGTTTACATCCACTGTGCCCTTACCTATTTTTGTATAGGCATATTGCATAGTAATAGTGATTTTATGCATTAAATTTAACTATTTCCCCAATTTCACTGTTTATCATTCTGCTGAATAATTCAGTTACTCTATGGACTTTGTGGACTTTTGCTTGATAAATTCCCTACTCTGAGCTTTGCCTTACATTGGAATTTTTAATCAGGTTGAAACCTATCAAGTAGAGATCAAAGCTGAGAATAATGATGCTACCGATATACGTTTTAGCCAAATGATGTTCCTTACAACACACATCCTCAAATCACTTAGTTGCTAGCTAAAGTGTAAGAGAATTTATGATGCTAAATAAAACCAGAAAAAAAGATGTTTTAATAAGATGAAAATCCAAATGTTAAAATAATGAGCCATCTGCATGGGTGGCCCTCTCCTGAGAGATGCCAAGAGCTTTACCATCTGTGAAACATTTACCAGCTGTTTCCTTCTCTTTTTTGTGAGAACGTAAGAAATCCTTGCAGTTGGTGTTTCTAAGTGATACATCATAGGAAAGAAAGCAGGTTTGCCCAACTTCAGGAATTCTAGTCTGGGCCGAATTAACCTAATAATGGCTGCTGCCCCAGCAGGGGCACATGCTGGTGTCCCAGAGTCCCTTGCACAATACACCCCCAGCCTCCAGACCCATTCAATTCAGAAACTCAGCAAAGAGCAGCAGCAGATGGAAGAGGAAGAGGAAGAGGAAATAAATAACATCCCCCAAGGTCATTTAAAAACTGATCCTTGGAAGTGAAAGGCAATTCCTGCTCATTTGCTAGCCGGAAAGTTGGTTTTCCCTTCTAAGTGTTGGAGCAAGGTTTGGGCTAAATTGTGATCAAGCTGCCTGTAATGGAGAAAGGTATCTGAAGTAGTCCAAATATTTTTGAACCTGTCTCTCTTTCTCCTTTCTCTTCTCTGATCACTGTTTCATATATCTGCCAGTCAGCCATGGATCCCTGCTGCTTTTGCCCTGATGAGTGCCTTCTCTAGGTTGACTGAGTTATGTATGGTCTCAAGATCAGAATAGAGAGATATACAAGAATTTAACTTTGCAGGCCACAATGATCAAAGGCCCTGCAACCAAGCAATAAGAGCCCAAGTTGGTGGGCAGGCCCACAGTTTTTTCCCATTGGTTCCAAAGTACATTTTGTCTTTCTGCTCTGCCATCAGAATTATAAGGGGAGAACATTTCATTTTTCTTCCAATGCAAACAGTTTATTAATCACAGAGCAAATTTCAAGAAACATAACCTAACATGGAGAACTGACTGGGAATGTTCGATCTTTCCTTTGTCCTTGTAGGTATTGTAAGTGGTGCTTCTAGAAAGAATCTGGGTAATATTTCTAAAATTATTTTTTAAGGCCATATGCAGTTGAATGAAGAAAGATGGGCTCTCCTTCCTTTATCTAGTTAACTTAGGGTAAGCCAAATATTTCCAATGAAATCAAGACTTATGACTCCCTTTTAGAAGTGAGCCGCCTCCAGTGGGAATATTGACTCCAATACCTAAAAGATCATTTCCTGTACATTAATTTATAAGGGGAAAAGAGGAAAGATGGTGGAGGAAAAGAACATTGGGCATCAACACAACAAAGTTTTAAAGTATGTATTATGTACTGAGTACTATCTAGGTGCTAGAGATACCAAGGTTAAAAAAAAAATCTAGCCCTTGAGGAAATTACATTTTATTAGATTATAAGTCTCAGAAAACATGAGATCAAATTCTAGCATTGACTGTGTGACCTTGGGCAAGTCACTTGCCTTTTCTGAGTCTCAGTTTTGTCATCAGAAAAGTGGACCAGTTGATCTCTAAGGTCTCCAGCAGATCTAACATACTGTGATTCTATAAATATCATGTTTCATATCAGAAAAGTGCTTAAGGAGGTTGTTTGGTTTTTTTCAGGACACTTTAAAAAATGAAGTTAAACTCTGTTTTTAAACCAATGAAGGTTCCTTCTCACCACTACCATAGACTTTGCTATTTCATCCTAAAAGACAACATTAAACACTTTTGGATAATGTGAATGTTCTTCTGGTCAAGCAAGAGGCAGTATGCCTATCTATGAATATTAGGGAATCAACTGTATGTTAACCTGTTATATCTCTCCACACTGAGGGCAGGGCATGGACTATATTTTCTCTGTAACATTTAAAGCCAAAGAATTCGGGAAATCACTCTTATTTTAAAAGATGGCAAAAACCAAAGATGCCCTATGCCACACCCTATCCCAGAGACCAGTGTTTGGTACTTACGAATCAGTAAACATTGAATCAGAGATGCGAAAAGAAAAGAAAAGGAAACCACCTCTTTTCCCACTTTTCTGACCTCCTCTTTTCTTTATTGGAATAATATTTACAGCCTCTCATCTCTTTGCTCCTCTTCAGATTCACAGCCCAGGTGCATGGAGGTGGGTGTTATGGGGCTTTCCCCTTTTGTCTGCTAGGTTGGCCAGGACCTGGTAGCTAGGTATCATGTTCATTTCTGACCTGTACATCCTGTTAGCCAGGATGGATGTCTGTGTTAAACTAGGAAACAGGTTGGGATCATTAACCCCCATTACACTTGCAAACTATTTCTCTGTCTTATTTTATTACTGTTAGATTTTCCTACAAACAGGAATGCATTATTCTCTTTAAGACACACATTGGATGTGCAAGAAAATAGGAATGGGGGTAGCCAAACAAGGAATGGGATAGCTCCCAAAATTCATTAATCAACAAACATTTATTAAGCTCCCATTATGTATGCAAGGACTTATACCAAGTACTGACATACATATAAAGATTTTAAAAAGGAAAAAAAAATCAGTCTAATCCAATGAACATTTATTAAGCATCTGGTGTGTGCCAGTGTGACAGCTAAGTGGCACAGTGGCTTGAGCACTGGGCCTGGGGTCAGGAAGACCTGAGTTCAATTGTGACTTCAGACATTTAGTAACTACATGTTGGGCAAGTCACTTAACCTCGGTTTACTTTAATCCACTGGAGAAGGAAATGGCAAACCACTGCAGTATCTTTGCCAACAAAACCCCACGGACAGTACGGTCCAGTAAGTCCAACTAAACAACCAAACAACAGTGTGTCAGTGCTGGGGATACAAATAATAAAAAGAGAGATAGTCCCTGCCCTCAAGGAACTTACAATCTAAAAAAAAGGAAACAAGAAAGCCGAAGAGATGGAGGACACCAGGCAGCCTTTTATTCCAAGGAATTAGATCCAGGAAGAATTACAGATGCAAAGTGGAGTGACCTTAGTCCAGTGTCTGCCCTTTTTAAAGGAAGGCGTTGGGAGGAGTTTGGTACACCGCGCTCCAGCCCTCTAATCAGGAGAGGAGGCAGTAGTGTCAATCAAGGCTTGAGTTAGCAACGTGGAGGTAAAAGGCGAGGTGGTGAGCTTATTAAGGAAGGCAGGTAAAGAACAAAGTGATATAAAAGACTTGATTCCTGACCTGAAGGTGTTTATAATCTAATTGATGGCAATAAGACTTTTCTTTTTAAAAACTAGCCTGGTGATTGATGTATAGAACACTCAGGAAGGAAACTCTCGCTCCCAAAAAACATGAGCAAATGCTCTGCAAATTAGTCTTAAGAGTTGTTTGGGGTACCTAGAAGTCAAGTGACTTGTCTAGGGTTACATAACTAACATATATGGGGAGGGGGGGACTTGAATCCAGGTCCTTTCTGACTTCAATGCCATTATATACACTGCCTCAACATAGACATAGCTAATTAGAATACATAAGGCAGAGGAGAGATTCAAAGCACTATGAGAAATCTGAGGAGAGAAAAATTGTAGCACCTACTAAGTCATTTTTAGTTGTGTCTGACTCTTTGTGACCCCCTTTGTGGTTTTCTCAGAAAAGAGACTAGAGTGGTTGGCTATTTCTTTCTCGGGCTCATTTTATAGATGAGGAAACTGAGGCAAACAGGATTAAGTGACTTGCCCAGGATCACACAATTAGTAAGTGTCTGAGGCTGGATTTGAACTCAGGAAAATGTCTTCCAGAATCCTGGCCTGGGGCTCTATCTACTGTGCCACCTCGCTGTCCAAAATGACATTTAGGTGGGAAGATTTGGAGAAGAATTTCATAAAAGAAAAGGAATTTGAGTTATGCCTTGAAAGAAGGGAGAATTCTAAATTTTTGAAGGGGAAGAATAATGTCATGAGATAAGACTCCAAAGATGTGGGTTAGCTTTGAAGACCAGGATAAATATTGCATTCATTTAGACTCTTTCTCTTGATGTCCTCTCCACCTCTTTCATTGCTCATAAACATATTTGTGAGAAAATGAAAGTTTCTCCTGCTACCACCTCCCCCTCTCCCCAGCACTTTTTCCCCCAGGGAAGAATAAAGGTAGAAGTATTGACTGCAGCCCATTTTTTATGCTATAAGCAACCAATTGAAATCTCATTGAAAAACTGCCCCAGGGTTCAGCTTATTAGATAAATTAAAACAACTGTTTCTGCTACTCAGTTAGGCATTCAAGGCTTTCCAAAGTCAGAGCCAAACCCTACTTTTTGGGAGTCCTCATTTTCAGCAGCAGGAGTGTGCTGGAGCCAGCTCAAACTGAGTAGATTGTTAAATTTTCAGTACAAGATTTATACTTTCTGAAAGTAGCAAATGCTACAAATCAGGGCATGATTTATTGTTCTGTTGATTGCCCTAGACTTAGAAAAAAATGATAGAGAACATGTTAATAGTGCACATTACAGGTTCATCTGAAGTTATATTATCTCTAGTTTTGTTTTCTTTTTTTCTCTCTCCTTTCCCTTCTTTCTACTGCCCTCCTTCTTTCTTTCCTCTTTTTCTTTCTTGATTTTATACTCTCTTCTTTTTCACATTCTTATTCTTTATTATTTTCTTTCTTCACTTCTCTTCCCATCCCTTTACATCCTTTTTCTTTCTCTCTTCTTTCTTGTCTTTCTCTTTCTCTTTCTCTTTCTCTTTCTTTTTCTTCCTCCTCCCTTGTTCCCCACCTATTTTCTCTTTCCTCCACCTTCTTCCCTTTCTTTTTATGTAGTAGTAGTATGTGTATCTGTACAGATATGCCCATATGTATGTATTTCTGGTTGTGCTGGCTTCACTTCGCATCATTCCATAGAGATCTTTCCATATTTCTTTTTAATATTTCACATTTAGTATTTTATGGCACTATAATATTCCATTACTTTAAAATACCATAATTTATTCAGCCATTTTCTGATTATTCAATATATAGGTCATTTCCATTTTTTTTCATATTACAAATTGAGCAGTTGCTAATATTTTTGTACAGGTAGGTCCTTCTTCACCTTTCTATGTTTTTGTTAGAAAATCCTAGCCTTGGTGGTATATCCCTAGTGAAGACCACACCCTCTTCCTTGCCAGAAGTGTAATAAACACCTTCCTCTGCAAAAAAAGAAAAGAAAATCCTAGTCTTGGAATCACTGGATGACCCTGTTCTCCTTGACACTCTCTGCTCTCCAGGTTTTTGTGACATTACTCTCACTTGATTCTCCTCCTACCTGACTAAAAATGTCTTGTTTCTTTAATGAATCTTCTTTCAGATTACAACTGTTATTTGTTTGCCTGTCTCTCAAAGCTCTGTCTTGAGCCCTCTTCTCTTCTCCTTTATAGTATTTCAACTGGTGATCTCTTTAGCTCCTATGGATGGGGGAGGGGAGGGTGGAGGGAGAAACTTGCTGCCTTGAGGCTACCTGTGACCTTCTAGGTCTTTGGGTGTGGCCTTTTGACTAAGTCCAGGTTTTACAGAACAAATTCTTTTATTAAGGGGATTTATTTTGTGAAGTTTGGATTCAGTCAAAGGGCTGCCCTTGAGGACCTAGAGGGTCACATGTGGCCTCAAGGCCACAATTTCACCCTTGGAAATTATCATCTATATTCAAATGACTCTCAGATCTACTTATCCAGCCCTAACCTCCCTCCCCATCTCTAGTCTTGCAACTCCAGCTTTCTACTGGACATATTGAAACGAATGACCTGTAGATATCTTAAACCCAACATGTCCAAATCTAAATTCATTGTCTTCCACGGCCCCATTCCTTTCTCTCTTCCTAACTTTTCTATTACTAGGTCTTGTTTGTACATAGTTCTTCGTATGTTGTTTCTCCCATTAGATTGGAAGCTCCTCAAATACATTGACTGGCGGATTTTTTTCCCCTTTCTTTATATCCCCAGCATTTAACATAATGCCTGGAACATAGCAGGCACATGATAAATGCTTAGTGGGCTTGTCTTGTGTCAAATGGTATGAACAATTTTGTGACACATCCTTACATTGCTACTATACTCTCTGAAGTATTTGCACCAGTCTATAATCCAGTACCATTACTAGCCCTGGGGTAACTGGAGCTTTGACCTAGGATACCAACATCTGAATTGGGGGGTGGGTAGCATTCTTTCTCTCCATGGCAGTTTCACTGGATGGTTCAGAGACAGGAAAGGCCCTTCATAAGGAGGAAGCATACTCCCATCCCAGATGTAAGTGGCCTCTGACCACCATCTACCAAGGGTCATTGTGCTACCACATCCCTCTCCTATGGGTTTGCCCTTTCCCATCACTGTAGCAGGGTGTGATTGTGCTTGACATTTTTGGACTGAATATATATCATCTAGTCTTAGGTGCCATGTGGGACTGATGGAAATGGGAGCCTACACTGACCTTGAGATTTCCTGGGGTCTCTATGTCTCTCCCAAACCCACTGCTACCCTCTCCAGCTCAACTGAATTTACCTCTAGACTTCTTAGCTATGGCTCTTCAAGAGCCTAGTTCCCCAGAATCCCACCAACAATGAATTTTATCACTTCTGCTATCTTTATCTTTCCAGAGGGGTTAAGATGATATCTTAAGATTGGATCAATTTCTATTTCTTTTTAATTAGGAAATTAGAACTTCTTTTCATGAAGTTATTAACAGTTTCTATTTCTTCCTGGTTAGTTTCTGTTTTCTGACTATTGCTCCATTGGGGAATATGCATTCTAACTTGAAAGTTTGTGAAATGCTTGTGTACAAAATCTCATTTAAACTTCACAGCAGCTCTATGCAATAAGTACTAGAGGCATGGCTTGTCCCATCTTATGCATGAGGAAATGGAGGTTCAGAGAAGGTAAGGGATTGACTTTCCAGAGTCACACAGTAGATGTCAGTAATAGAATCTGAGTTGAATGTAGCCTAATACTCCGGGTAAGCTCTTTGAGGGCAGGGGCTAGTTTGCTTTTGTCATTGTACCCCGAGAAATTACCACAATGCCTTGCACAAAGCAGGTGTTGAATAAATGGCTGTTGTTGCTATACCACTTTTGCTCTTTGATAGCTTAAGACTTCACTAAGACTTTTGGGACACACTGTGCATAACTGTTATTTTGTGTGTGTGTGTGTGTGTGTGTGTGTGTGTGTGTGTGTGTGTGTCTTCTCTTTTAAACTGGACTGTAAACTCCTTGAGGGAAGGAACTGTGTCTTTTAAGTGCTTGTATCCCTTCCAGTGTTTCACACAGTTCCCCTACACATCGAAGGTATATAATAAATACCTGTTGAGCCAGCTGGATGTGGTACTTCCTGGGTCAGACTTATTATAGAAATAAGAAGCATGCCCAGAAAACTGTATCCTGGACACTCTGGTCATGCTGCCTAAAATTCCACCATTAGAAGTTAATTCCTTTGCATGAGCAAGCATTCTCCTTTTATTACAAATATCCCTGAGAGCTCAAATAAGCTAAGTCTATTAAATGCTTCTTAGTATTCCACAGAGTATCTCACACTCAGTAGACATATAACAAATATTTGTTGATCTGTAGTGAGATCAGGTTTCAAATGCTTCGTTCTGATGCTTACCTGCTTTATGACCATCTGCAAATTGCTTCAACTCTCAAGGCCTCAGTTTCCTCCCCTGTAAAATGAGATTGGACTAAATCATTTCTAAGGTATCTCTCGGCTCTGTCAGCCTGAGGTTCTCATTCCATTTTGATATATTGAATTGATTTGATCATCCCAGTCCCATAAATGTGGTTGTATCTGCCTTCTTTCTGACATCCAGGCCAAACAATCACACATAGCTTTACTTATGAATTAGGGACCAAATTCCAAGACACTCTGATGATTTTAAATTATGTATATTTGGCAACAAACCCAGTGTTTGCTTTTAAACAGTGGGAAAGTGTTTATAAATAGGAACAATAGAACTCCCCAGCATTAACTAAACACTACAGCTGCTGTTTAGCCACTTGAGGGGAAACAATTTTCTAACAACAAATGGCAATGGTCAAGAAAGCTACGAAAGGCCAATCCCCGCAGAAAAGAACTTCTTAGTTGCTTAGCTACCAACCCTAAGTGGAGTTCAATTAGGAAAAGACAACAAGCTTAACTACACACTGAATTTGGAAGGAAAAAGTTAAAAGCTGTCAGGTGGGTCTGTTGGAGTGATTGACAAACTGGGCTTTCCACAGCATGAAATTTGGCTTTGATACAGTGAGTGATTGACGTGTTGATGTCATCGAAGAAGTGGATTGTGAGTTGGAGAGGCTATTTTGCAAGGAAGAGATTGACAGGTTACTGAAATTGTCCCATAGATGGAGGTAACCAAATAGAGATTTGTTTTGACAAGCCTTTTTATTTTAACCTCTTCATTGAGTATACAGAGAAAAGTGAGAAGGACCCTCCAAAGTGTAAATTGAGTTATCAAACCAATGTCTAAATGATTGAGGTAGCATTGTGTAGCAGAAACAGCACTAGACTTGGAATCAAGGGACTTCCTTACACCTCCTGCTCTGCCACAAACTAGCTCTTATCTTGGGCAAACCACTTTTCTCTGGGACAGCTTTGGACAAGGCCATCTCTAAAGTTCCTTCAGGCCTTTAGAGTCTAGATTCAAAGTTTTCTTATAGCTTTGACATCCTAAGTTCTAAAGTTTCTTCCAGCTCTGATAGTCTATGTTCTATGGTCCCTCTCAGCTTTACAGTTTCTATTCTACTTTCTAAGCTTCCTTCCAGAGTTGACATTCCATGTGCTGAGGTCCTTTCAAGCCCTATCATCTTACACATTATATTCCAAGTCACCTCCCAGAACTGATATTCCATGTTCTATGTTCCAAGAATCTTTCTGGCTTTGACATTCTATGTTTGAAAGTTCCTTCCTGCTCAGTTCTAAAATTCTGATTCTTTGTAATTTTTCATCAAATAAAAATATGAAATTTTCAAACAACTGCCCTCACCTCTCCACAATGTACCTTCTGTCCCCCCTCCCCTCTCTCCCTCTCTCCTTCTCTCTCTCTCTCTCTCTCTCTCTCTCACACACACACACACACACACACACACGCACACACACACGAACATGCACACACATACTACTTGGTCGTCTCAGAGGCTGAGAAGAGAATGAAAAGTCAGCACTAGAAGTTCTTTGTTTTTCCTATCAATCTTCCTACTCTTCACCCAGAACTGCAGTACTACCTTTGTGGTTTTATTGATTATCTTTGCCTCTTTGTCCCCTCCTTACCTATTGCCATCTTACTTTTCACCAAATCTGAGTTGGAAAGGATTTCCAACTTGTACCCAAACAATAATCCTTTCTATCAGATGCCCAACAAATGTTGTTGCTCATTCATTCAGTCATGTCTAACTCTTCGTGATCCCATGGACATGCCATGCCTTTCTATCCTCCACTATCTCCCAAAGTCTGTCTAAGCTCATGTTCATTGTTTCTATGACACTATCTATCCATCTCTTCCTCTATCATCCCCTTTTCCTTTTGCCTTCAATCTTTCCCAACATCAGGTTTCTTTTCCAATGAGGTCTGTCTTCTCATTATGTGTCCAAGGTATTTAAGTTTCAATATTTGACCTTCCATTAAATAGTCTAAATTAATTTAAGTATTAATTGATTTCATCTCCTTGCTGTTCAAGGAGTCTTAAAAGTCTTCTCCAGCATTTGAAACTATCAATTCTAGAGTGTTCAGCTTTCCTTATAGCCCAGCTTTTATAGTCATACATTGTTACTGGAAAAACCATAGCTTTGACTATATGGACATTTGCCGGCAAAGTGATATCTCTGCTTTTTAATATGCTGTCCAGATTTGCCATAGTTTTCCTTCCAAGGAGCAAGCATCTTTAAATTTCATGGCTGCAGTTACCATCCGCGTGATCTTTGAGGCCAAATCTAAGATCTATCTGCTTGAAATCCTCTAGCGAAAGGGAAAGCCACTATCTCCAAGGAAACTCATTCTTTTTGGATATCTACAATAGCTCTAGAAGGCTGGGTTTTTTTTTCTTTTTTTACATCAAGCTAAATCTTTCTTTCTGCAGTTTTCATCCTTTGTTCCCAGTTTTGCACTCTACAGTCAAGTAGAACATGTCTATTCTCCCTTCCACGTGGTAGTCCTACAAATTCTTGAATTCAGCAATCTTGGCCTCCATAAGGCTTTTCAACTTCAGGTTAACCATGTCCATCTCAATGAAATGTACAATTTCAGAGGAAACTTGGAAGATTTATATGACTGGAGGCAGAGTGAAGCAGAAGAAATAGAACAAATTATACGATGAAAACATTTCAAAGAAAAACAACTTTGAAAGACTTTAGAACTCTGGTCAATGGAATAACAAGCCATCATTCCAGAGGATCAAAAATGAAGCAGACTCCCCACTTCCGGCAAAAGAGGTGAAGGATTCAAATTGTAGAACAAGGAAGTGCCTAATAGGAGAATTTGCCCTTCTGAACTATGCAGATTTGTTATCAGGGTTTTTGTTTGATTGTTCACTAGGTGATGGATGTGCAAGAGAAGTGCTTACAAAATTTAAAAAATAAATAACAAGCCTATTTCTTTCAACTAGTCCTCAGATCCAGTTTCCTCTTCAATACTGATTATTCTGCTCAGGATATACTCCTGTTTGTCACTGTCTTTCCTAAAATGTAGCATTCCAAAAGTTACCTAGCAGGGGTTCATAATCTTTTTTGTGTCACAAAGCCATTGCGGTGTCTGGTGAAGCCTATGGACCTCTTAGAATACTGTTTTTAAAATGATTAAGACAAAACACATAGGATAATAAAGGAAACCAATTACGTTGAAATGCAGTTATCATATTTTTTTTTTAAGTTCATGGACACCAAATTAAGAAACCCTATTATAGAGTTATCCTTCCATTTTTAGCCCCCAATATGTTTTGCATAGACTGTTTTTCTTTAGCTCTGTGAAAACAGTTTGCAAAGTTTGTTAGATTAGAACAGATTTCTTTTTCCAGGTATTTTTTTCTATTTTTCAACCTGAGGATTACCATTTATTTAACTGCAGTATTCCTTTTAATGACCTGGAGGAATCCAGGTTCCCTGATCTCCCTAAGTTCCAGAAGCCATTCCCTCCAAGGAGAAGGTTTGATGATTCAGTGTGCTACTGACTGTAGTTTCACAAATACTTTTTCCAAACTTGACTGTGAAAACTGGATAAGCTCAGATCCCTGAACTAGAGATGTCTAATTGTTTCCCACCCCTCTCTAGCCTATACTTAGAGCCCCAAATGCTTGTCCTATTGAGGTACTGTTAGGTCCAGTGAAATGAAAGACGGAAAACCAAAAGGTAGAGTTGTGAGAACCTTGGGATTTGAAGGAACCGGGTTAGAGACCTAACTTCAAAACTCCCAAATAAACCACCTTAGTGGAATCATTTAAACACTGAGTCTCAGTTTGCTTGTACACACAATGAAAGGAAGGGAAAGGGAATCAGGATTTCTATAGAACCTAAGTGCCAGGCGCTATGCTAAGTGGTTTTTACAAATATTATCTCATCTGATCCTCACAACAACTCTGAGAGTTAAATGCTATTATTACCCCCATTTTATACTTGAGGAAACCAAGGCAGGCAGAGGTTAAGTGTCTTGGCCAGAGTGCCACAGCTCGTGTCTGAGGCAAGTTTCAAAATCAGATCTTCCTGCCTCCAGGTCTAGTACTCTGTCCACTGTCCCTGCAGCTGCCTCCATGCCTCTAGGACCAGGATTCACAGGCACAGGATTTCACGCTTGAAGAGAACTCAGAGGTCATAGTCTTCATTGCTTTCTTTAGGCAATTATCTAAATTGAGGGCTGGGGAAAGAAGTGACTTTCTGGAAGAAACAAAAGTAGTAGCAATAAAACCAGGGTTGGAACCTAGTCCTCTGACTCTAACAATACATTATGGCATGAATTTGAGGATCAGATATGAGCGAATATATGTAAAACACTACTGTGCTGTTTTGTGTGTAAAGTATTATTCTAAACTGTAAAGCTGTGGATTGTCAAGTGCTATATAAATGTAAAGTATTATTAGCATTATTTTGGGCCTCTTTTTACTCAGTTTCTAATTTTATGTTCTGTTTATAAATGCAAGCTGTTTTTGGACCGTATTTCAGATTTCATTGGCATGTGGAAGCCCTGATGAGGAAATTAGCTCTATCCATGCAAATTGACACCTGCTTAGAGAGCTACTTAGGACCCTGAGGAATTATTAAATGACTTGTCCACATTAGGAGGTCAGTACATGTCAGAAGTGGGACTTGACCCCAGGTTTTCCTGACTCTGTCCACTAATGCACACTACTGCCTTTCATCAATACTAGCTAATGCATTGAAATCAAAGACTTTAGCTTAAGAATACGCTAGTCAGTTAAAACTATACATCAGAATGTGTGGAATGGAAGTTCAGAAAAAGTAGATGTGACCGTGTCTCGGCTGGGGTGATCAGGAAAGACAACGTGGAGAGGGAGCTGGTGCTGGTGCTGGTGCTGGCCTGGAAAAATGGCTATGATTTGAGAAATGGGACTGAGCACTGAGGGGAAGGAAAGGCCAACGAACCTCAAAGCCCACAGAGTTATGCTGTTGTCCAGTTTCAGTTGCATTTTCCTTGCCAGAGGGGTTGCGCCCTAGAATAAGCCTAATGTCCCACCAGGATCCCATGGACCACTCCGAAACCAGATGTCCTTATTGTTATTTTAATATTACATTCTTCTCCCTAATCACCCTTCTGTGCCTTCCTTTGTGCCCTGGATATCCTTCCTCTGAAGCCTACACTAGTCTTCTGGTATCATATTGTTTTCTCAAAATCACCATCTCCTCCCAATTTCTTTCTTCTTTGTCTAGGGTGGCATTCCAAGACACACCTGTTACTGGAAAGGGGGCAGGGAGAGGAAAAGAATACTTACCCTGGAACTAGACCTCTGGAGACCCAATATGTCAGTGGACAGAAGGAAATGCTCATCAGAACACTTCAGGGCTTCCGACTATAAATTCAGCTCTTTTTCTACTGAACCACAATAACATAATAACAGTAGTAACAACAACTACATTTCTCTAGTATGGTACGGTTTACATGGAAAGCAGAGTGGTACAGCAGAGACCTGACCTCAGAGCAATGAGGTGCCGGAGCCAGCTCATACTGGTTTGAGAGACATTGTTGAACTGAGCATGTACACGTCAGAAATTGGTACAAATCAAGGCTTGACTTAATATTTTGTTAATTGTCTAGATTTATGAAAGCAATAGAGAAAATGTAAATAATGCAGGTTAATAATGCAGATTAAACTTAACATAGTGTTGTGTGTACATTCCTTTTTTTTCTGTAGAGCTAGTTGTTAATTATTTATTAGCACATCACAGAGCTGAGAAAATCTGGGTTCAAGTCCATCTCTGATACATACTGGCTATATAGCCCTGGGCAAGTCACTTAAATTCTCAGTGTTCTATGAAATTCTATAAGGTCCCAAAGGTGTCAATTTGTATTTAGTAGTAAGTTTCTCCCTGGAAGCTCCCTATGATGATGAAATTACATGACTATTCCCTCTCTCTTTATAGTTTACCAACTTGCTAGGTAGATAGTATAAGAATTTATTACCCACCTGTTACAGAAGAGAAAAACTAAGAGTTGCAAAGATCACTCAGCTAGGCTGAAATTTGGGACTCAAAGCCAGGTCTTCTGACTCTATATTTAGGTTTTTCCCATTATGCCATGAAAATATGAAGAACTCATATTTATGAAAGATGTGATTTACAAACTACTTTCCATATATGTTAGGTAGTGTCATTGTTATTATCAGCCCCATTTCACAGATGAAGAAACCAAGGATCAGAGAACCTTAAATGCATGCTCTATGGTCACTGGGGCAGCTAGGTGGTGCAATGGATAGAGCAGAAGGACTGAAGTCAAGAAGATTCATCTTCCTGAACTCAAGTCTAGCCTCAGATACTTGCTAGTGGTGTTACCCTGGGCAAGCTACTTAACCCTGTTTGCCTCAGTTTCCTCACCTGTAAAAATGAACTGGAGAAGGACACAGTAAACCACCCCAATATCTTTGCCAAGAAAACCTCAAATGGGGTCACAAAGTGTTAAACATGACTGAAACAATTGAATGACAACAAATAGTCCCACAATTAGTAAATGGCAGAGCAGGTATTTGAACTGAAGCTTCCTAATTCCAAGTTGAGCATTTGAATACATCATGTAAGTTAAGTCAAGTTAGGTCAACAAGCACTCATTACGTATCTGCTGTATGTGCCAGGTGCTGGGTTAAGCCCTAGAGATAAAAAGAAAGGTAAAAAACCAGTCCTTGTTCTCAAAGAGTTTATAAGTCCAATGAGTATTCTTCATTGCCTCCTCTAAAGAATGCCCCCGCCCCATGGGAGAAGAGAGATGAATTTAAGTTCGTGTCTGAGTCATGG
Source organism: Pseudochirops cupreus (assembly GCA_028627135.1). NCBI lineage: Eukaryota > Metazoa > Chordata > Mammalia > Diprotodontia > Pseudocheiridae > Pseudochirops > Pseudochirops cupreus. The sequence continues at coordinate 198,056,530 of CM053581.1, forward strand.
AAATATTCACCAGAAAGAAAATCCACAGTGTACAGTGAATGGCCAGGGCCGGAGCAAAAAAAGGAGCAGATCCCTGGAAGCAGGAACAACAAAGGATGGTGACTTTGCCTATAAGCCCTGCTTTATAGCTCACTGTAAACCTGTTCATCAAACGCCTCCGCCAGATGACCTGCAATAATGAATGGATGAAGGGAGAGACATTATAAAGCATCTGTACCTGATGTGGCCATAGATCACTAGAAGGACATTCCTATAAAGAAGGAGGTGCCTTATGCCTTCTCTACTTCCACTGCCTACTGGATCCCTTTCCCAGATTCCAATTCCCATTCACTCATTCCTTCATTCATTTATGCCCTCTACTATTTGTTGAGGGGTCAACTTAGCAAAGTGATTTTAGGAATTTTACCCTAGGCATATGGGGAATACAGAGATGTCTGTGGAATAAAATGGTGGTCTATTGTCCTATGGAGCTGAAAATGAACCTTAAAAATCATCTTATCTAAACTTTCCATTTTATGAATTAGGAAACTGAAGTACAGAGACAAGTGACTTATCTGAGGTCACTCCAAGGGCAGATTTGAACCCAAGTCCTCTCTTGCCAAATTCAGTGCTCTTTGCACTCACTATATTTCACTGTGTAAAAGAAAGTCATGAATTCATAGCGTGTCATCCCCCAGTCTTCAATGTCAGTGCCATCTTTAATGCCTCACTCTCCTTCTCCCTCCCTTTCCCTGTATCTAAGGCGTGCCAAGTTCACCTTTGTAACATAACTCCAGTGCATCCATTTCTCTCCTTTGACACTTCCACCACTCTCTGGTATGGGCCCTCCTCAGCTCAAACAGCAGTCTGCTGGTCAGTCTGCCTGCCTCAGGTCTTCTCCCGCTCCAATCTATCCTCTGTTCAACCACCTAAAGCACAAGTCTTACCCATTTCACCCCCACTACTCAATTAACTCCAGTGTTTCTCTATCTCCTCCAGAAGCAAATACAAAATGTTCTGTTTGGTTTTCAAAGCCCTTCACAACCTAGCCCAGTCCTACATTTCCAGCCTTCATACGCCTTAGTCCTCAATGTGTACTCTGAACCAGTGACCAGTGACTTGGATCCAGCCTCCTGGCTGTCAACTCTGGGATTTTTCACTGGCTGCCCCTCATGCTTGGAACACTCTCCCTCCTCATCTCCACCTACTGGCTTCCATGGCTTTCTTTAAGTCCCAGCTAAAATCCTATCCTCTACAAGAAGCCTTTCTCAATCCCTTTTAACTCTAGCACCTTCCCTCTAAATTATTTCCTATTTATCCTCTGTCCATATTCGTTTATTTGATATCTCTCCCCACGAGAAGGTGAGCTCATTGAGGGCAAGGGCTGTCCTTTAACTCTTTTTATATTCCCAGAGCTTGGCACAGTGTCTGACATAGTGAGCACATATGATTAATGCTTGTTGACTGTATTAAAACTGAAAAGGACTCTCATGATCATCTAATCCAAATGGTTCATTTTTAAAATGAGGAAAGCAAGGCCCAGAGCGACTTGACCAAGGTCACCCCGAGAGGCAGCACTGGAGTTAGATCTCCAGACTCCTAGTTTCTGACCCATTTGTACCTTTTTACTGCTTGGAGTATCCACCTTGCCTGTTAGTTAGGAAAAGATGGTCGGTAAAAATCAGCTGTAGGGAATAAATCATAAGGCAGAGCCTTCAGGCTGGAGCTCCTCATCTCCCAAAGTTAATCACCTCAAATGGGAAACAAGACAGTACACAGATATATATGCAAAACCAGGCAAAATAGGATAAATGCCACATGACGGGCTCAGAAAATAGGTGCTCATTCAATTCAACAAATATTAAACTTATTTACTATTATTATTATTAATTATACTTGATATTATTAAGTTAATTTATTATTTGTGTAAGGTATCCAGCTGGGTCTTAGAGACACCAAGAATTGATACAGATCCTAATCTCAATCCAGTTAAGGGTTGGGACAAGTAAAGAAATAAGTATGAAATAAGAGAATATGATTTAACTATAAAGGAGACATCCTGGAAAAATGCTATGGCATCTGGGAACTGGGAGAACATTCCTGGCTGAGAAATCACAGTTCAATTCACTTCAATTTATGAAGTGCCTACTATCTGCAAGGCACTATGCTAGGTGGTAGAGACACAAGGACCAAAGGGAAAAACAAAAACAAAACAAAACAGAACAAACCAAAACAAAACAGCACTGGCCCTTTGAAATTGCTACCCAGAGACCTAACAGTAGCTCCCTATTGTCCCTGGGATAAAATGCAAACTGCTCTGTTTGGCATTTAAGGTCCTTCACAAACTACCTCTTCTAGACTTGTTTCACATTATTTCTTTTCCTTTGTTCCAAATAAACTTACCTGCCAGGTGTTCCTAGAACTCCCTTCTCTTAGAATCATGGAATTTAACACAAAATGGACCTCAATGACCATCTAGTCCAATTCACATATGAAAAAATTTCTAACTGTAATGGAAGAGTAGAACTTCCTTTCCCACAGTCTGGGAATGCATTCTTCCACATCTCACCACCTTTTAGATTCTCTTTCTCTCTTTAGGCTCAGCTTAGGTTCCATCCTCCATAGCAAGGTTCTCTTATCCCCTTAGCTCTGTCATATGTGCCCAAGTACTACAGTATGTATACCCCTTGAGGGAAGCAAGGACTATATATTTTTGTCTTTGTGTTCACAGGGCCAAGACCTTATTACTTAAATAATTGTTGAGTTGAATTCTAGGAATTACCAAGATTTTGAGAACTGGCTATGGGGAGTGTGATATGGTGGGGAGAGCATCATAGTTTGATAGAACCCCATAGGTAAAAATGTTTTGGAGTTTGGAATGGGATAATCTATCTTTTCTTATACGGTTTATCTTTTCCACATCACAACTTTTCCCATTGCAGTTTTGACATATTGCTGGTCAGCATAAGAAATTAAATAGGAATTTGGGGGGAGTTTTACAGAAGTTGTAGATGACACGCAAAGGTCAACAGACAACACAGAAAAAGTTTAGAAACTTAGAAATGCATGAAATATGTGTAGAGTATTGTATAATATTAACTCAAATTTTACAATAAAATACTGCAAACACCCCATAAAAGAGAAAAATTCAGACTTCTTTCCTGGTATAAAGGCAGGACCAAAAATTTTCCGTAACGTAGGGGTGTCATGCCTCAAACACCTGTGATATGGCAGGCAAAAGTGTATTATCATTTAAGGATACTGAAAGTATTAGAAGTACTCTCTCCCTCCTCAAATTGCCCTAGAATATTTTGTCTGGATCTCTCCTTTACACACATTACAATCTACGTTATATCACATATATATACATATATGTACATATATACATATATATGTATATGTGTGTGTGTGTGTGTATACATGGATTCACATATTCTCTGACTATAAGCTTCTTGAGGGCAGGGAATGAGATACTTTTCTTCTTTGTCTCCCCAGGCCCCAGGACTAGGCACTGCTTTCAGTCAGTGTTCAGTTTTTTGGTGGGAATTAAACTGAATGTGACAACAAAAAACTCCTTCGTCTAATTCTTCAGCAGCCAGACTGCCACCTTCACGGATTATACTGCAACCAATTTTACTATTTACATAAGTCAGCCATAGGCAAAGACAACTTGGGACCCTCCTCCAGCCTTGGAGGGATTTTTATTGCTTAGCCCTGTTTCTTATTCCCAAAGGGTCTCACAGAATCCCAGCTTTAATAAATGTCTCAAATAGGATTATCACTATTACATTATTTGATGTCAATCGCTAAAACAACAAGTTTCAACAAGTAACATTTCAATTAAAATAAAATTAAATATTTTGTTCCTTTGCTAGGATAGGTAAGATTTCCCTGTGTTGTTTATTCAAAAATATGTTTGGTATGGGTAAACTAGAGTGATCCATTTATCTTTTCTTGACACTTTGGGTGAAAAAACCCTGCATGGCTCAAAGGATGATACAGTTTACTACAAATGCCAGCGCTAGAATTTGAAATTCTCAAAGCAGTTAGCCTATCACCTTCCAGTGACTATGGTCTACCCCAGAACCCACATATTGCAAGGGGTTTTAACCTATTAGAAGATACATGTATAATTTCACAAAACAAATTTCATGTCAAAATTATCATGAATCTCTTCTACAAATAACAGAAGAAGGGGAAAAAAAACCTGTCTGGAAGAAGACAAAAACAAAAGGGTAGCTCATATTAAAGTTTCTTTTCTTTTTTGAAGTCATTGAGTCACATTTGGCCTGGATAGGACATAAATTGATCCCAGCTTCCCATCTAAGCTGTATCTGAGCTGCAACTAAGTGAGGAATAGAGTTTGCAGACTCATAGGGAGGTCCTTTGGTGCATTGAGTTATGAGAGTGGAGAAGAGTCACACAAGGTCATTGATCCTTGATAATCTGCTCCCACTATTTCCAGTATGAATGGCTTTCTTTTTTATTTCAATTTCCCCAGTGCATAGCTTATTGTACAGGGCTGGGGAATCTGTGGCCTTGAGACTATATGTGGCCCTTTAGGTTCTCAAGTTTGGATTTGGTCAAGGGCCGCACTTGAGGGCCTAGAGGTGGCCTTGAGGTCTCAGGAGCCCCACCCCTAGCCTTGTACAGAATAAGTGCTGAATAAAAGCTCGTTGAACTGAATTATCATATAACATTCTTATTATGGTTGTATCTTTTTTCGTCTAGTATACTGAGCTCCAAAAGGGCAGAGACCCCACCATGGCTAAACTTTATATCTTGACCAATATCCAGTACAACGCTCTGCAAACAGTAATTGCTTAATGAGTGTTTGGTGAATGAATTAATAAATGAATGAATAAATCCTATGATTTCTTTGCTCTTTAAAAGCAAAGAAACCATAGGATACACTGAGATCTTATAGTTAGGGAGAGAGATCTTTCTAATAGTAATAAGAATTCTCTTTCTAACTTGCCTATCTTTGTCGCAGCCATTGAAGCTCAAAAGCTTGGGATTATCTTTTACTTTTCTATCTGCTGTCCCTTCTTCATCCTCCCTGTCCTTCCTCCTTTCCAGACCCCAGGAAGTTGTCTTTCATTACCTCACTCTAGGATTATAAATTAGCTGCCCAGGATGTCTCTAAAAATCTTCCTCCCCCTCCCCAAATCAATCTGACTTAAAGTATCTCATGCCTTCCTCTCAATAGGTTCCCTATTGTTACTTACTTTGAAATGGTTCAACCTGACTTATCCAAACTTTAATCCAAAATAATAGCTCCAATTTACTTCAATTCAACAAACACATAGCAACAGTTTGCAGGATACAGTAAAGACTTCACCTTGTGTCCCAGCTGTGATACTTATCAGCTATATGACTATTGGCAAATCACCTGACCTTTAAAGGCATTCCTAATCCTTAAACTGGGGAATATTAATATTTGCATAGGTTACATAAGATTTAGACCTGGAAGCAGTAGTATGCTGGTAAATGTTTAACAACCAGTTGGTAAATGGGGTGGGGGGGGGAAGGGAAATTTAAAATTTTAAATCTAATCTGAATTATTAACATTTTCCTCCAACGTTTTCTTAAATCTAGAGTCCAGGGATGGGGAACCTGGGGCCTCGAGCCCACATCTGGCCCTCTAGGTCTTCAATATGGCCACAGTTGAGGACATAGAAGACCACATGTGGCCTCAAGGCCACAGGTTTCCCACCCCTGCAATCAACAAAACAATAAATCAATTCCCAATTAGTAGCATATGCCAACTTCTTAGGTATAAATGCACACACTGAAAATTTAACAAATGCCTTTCATGAGCTACACACCTCTGACTGGAAGCAACCTTAAAGATCATCTTATTCAGTTGTTCTCAAACTTTGGGGTCTCAGGGCCCCTTTGCATTCTTGTTGAGGACCCCCAAAAGCTTCTGTTTATATGGGTTTTTATCTCTCAACATTTACTATATTAGGAATTAACACAACTTAATGCTATCATGAAAAGAATTTTTACCCACATCACTCCCCAAAAGGGTCTTGGACCCTTAGATCTTCAGGGGTTCAATACTCAGATATTACAAATAACACAGCCTTTAAGAACCCAGCATCCCTTGAGAATCAGAAGCATTTAAGTGGCATCAAAATAAAAGAAAAAGAGGCAGTTGAATAGAGTGGAAAGACCATGGGATGAGGAGTCAAACCTACAAGATCAGGGTTCAAATCCTCGCTCTGACATTTAGCTAGTTGATCATGGCCAAGCCAACGTAATTTTTCTTATAACTCAGCTCCCTCATCTGTCCAATGAGAATAGTCATAGTTCTCTGATAGGATTATTGTGAGCAAAGTGCTCTGTAAACCTCCAATTTCTACCTTATTATTTATTTATTTATTTGTAATTTACATAAATGTGAATTGCTATTCTTATAAGGACCTACTCTGACAAAGAACACTCTTGGGTTCTGGAAACTGTATACCCATAAATGAGACAAAGGCTCTATATTTGGGGGGCTCACAACCTAGCAGGATTACATGTCTAATGCATAAATAATAATACAAACTGGAAGACAATAAAAGAGGTAAAAATTGCCATCTTTCTTTGAACACATTATTTTCCTTCCTGACTCTGTCTTTCCTCATGGAATATTCACTATGTAGAATTCCCTCACCTTTCTTACCTCCCTCAATCCAGTCGTAACTACCTGTCAAACACTAGCTTAAGTCCCAATTCTCCTTAGAAGATTCCAGTCCTCACTGATTTCTTTCTCCTCTGAACTCCTATTCAATTTCCCCTTAGTTTCCATGACACTGCTCTTTCCTGGTTCTTCTCCCACCTCTCTGGCCAGTCCTTCTTGGTCTCCATTATAGGACCTGTCTCCTACACCCTTACTGTGGGTGCTCCCCAGAGTTCTATATTGGATTCTCTTCTCTTTTCTCTACATATCTTTTCTCTAGGAGATCTGATCAACTTCTAAAAGTGAAAGTATTATCTCTATAGAAGGGGATAGGGACTAGACCTGTGATTTCATTGGTAGAGGGAGCCACTGGGTAAGAAAACATCTGCCAATACAGGTTGGCACCTTCTCTGTAACTTATAGAGTGTTGTCTAGGGCATTACAAGACTAAATGACTTATGTAAGGTCATATCCCTAGTATGTGTCAAAAGAAGGACTTGAACCCACATCTTCTTGACTTTGGCCTGACTCTTTATCCAATATGTCACAGTGCCTCCTTAAACAGACAACACCTAAATTTCAATATCTAGCCCTATTCTCTTTCCTGAATTCCAGGTCTGCATTATCCATTGGCTACCAGATATCTCCTCCTGAAGATAGATATCTCAAAATTGTATCCAAAACAGATCTCATTATCTTCCTCATTCCACTTCTCCTTCCTCTAAACTTCTCTATTTCTGTTGAGGACCTTATTATCCTCTCAGTTCATGAGCTCAGAATTCCACAGGCTCATAAACTCAGGGATGTCTCTGATTTTTCCTTTTCTATCACCTCCTAGTTCCAAAACAATTGTCAAGTCCTGTCACTTATACCTACAAACCATTTCTCACATTCATCCCTGTCTTCTTACTCACAGAGACATCATCTTATATAACCAGCACTATGAACAGTCTCTTAATTACTTTCCCTGTTTCCAATCTCTCTTCTCCCCAATCCATCCTCCACAAAAAATGCCAGAATAATTTTCATAAAGTACAGATCTGACTCACACAAAAACACTCTACCTCATGCTTTTCCAATATATTCCATTTCTGCTGTACTTGTAACATGCAAACATAAAATTTGACCAATAGGAGGATTCTACTAGGGAATTTGCCCTACTACCTTTCCACCCCCTAGATTGGTCAGGGCTTACCACAAGGAATATTGATTCAACCAATTAATATTTCCCTAATAAAGATAGTCTATGAAGGCAGATTAAATTGTAAAGTGGGTAAACTGCAATGCTCAAAATGACTAGTTTGAGTATTCCCATGACCTCCAGAAAATACAAAAATTAATTTCCACAGTGCCCTAGGGAGCAATGTCAACCACTGGCATATGTGATGGTCTCCAATTCCCACTGATCCAAAGATGAAGATATAATATAGTCCTGGAAGACTATGCAGGAATTCTCAGTTGAAGATCATCTACAAGAGGTATTAAGAACCCATAAATAATTTTATACAAGCAGTGTCCTTCTTAAACTTCATGTGTAAAACATTTCACAGAATCACAGAATCTTTGAGTTGGGAGGGACTATATTCGTAATGGAATTTGAAGATGTCCCGGTATTGGCTTGGTTTTTGGGCTGAGTGTTAAAACCCAGAGCTTGTGAATCCCACTTGTGGGATGGACTTGTTAACGTGAAGAGAGAGGGCTGAACTGGGAGGAGCCGTGAGTTGGGAGAGAAGTCCAAGCCTAGAGAAGGCCAGAAGGACTTTGGGAGAGCAGTATCCAGTATCATGGAGCCTGAGTTGCTGAGAGAAAGACTACTAAGAGCCTGTTGGAACTGCCCAGGACTTTTGGGAACTGCCACCAGAGCTGCCAAGAACTGAGGAGGCATGGCTGTGATGCCGATATTTTCTCTGTCTGTTTTGATGTTGTTTTGCCAGATTCACCTGATGGTGAAGGACAGTGCTGCTGTTGTAGAGGTCCTGGAACCTGGCTGTTGGTTCAGAAGCCCTGAAGGAGGATTTTCTTGTGGTACCTGCACAGAAATCCTGGAAGAGGGCCTTGCTGATGTTTTCAGGGGTTCTGGGACTGTTCTACAGGCAGAGAGTGAC
>CM053581.1:198065783-198131601 GCA_028627135.1 Pseudochirops cupreus
ATATATATATATATGCCCCTAGAGAGATTTACTGCTGCTTTATCTGGCCCCTGGTTCTCAGATAACCTGAGAAAGTACAGTAGCAATGAACAGCTCTCACATTTATTTTGTTTATTTAATATGTAGATGAATAATGCAGATTTTGTTTTCATGAATGTCCTTGTGTGGCAGTAAACATTAGACTATTAGCAATCATTACTTAAAAGTTGTAATTTGCACCTTAATAGCACAGGTTATTTAAATGGAAACATATTCAGCAGGGACCATCCTGCTTGCTGCAGTTAGGGTAGACTGAATGACCTGAGAGGTCTTTTTCCACTTCTTAGTATCTAAGACACTGAGACTAAAAGAAGTGATATCAGCAATTACAGGGAGGGGAATAGTAGTGGTGTTGGTTGGGGAGGGAGAAGATTCAGTCATTACATTTATCTTTTATTCACTGGCCAATAGAAACTGGTTTCAAGAAAATAGGATTCTGAATGGAGCCCTGACCCTGGCAGCATCGCTTTTTTTTAAACATTGTCTAGAAAAGCAAGTCACATCAAAAAATATCTAAATATCTCATGCTTCAGAACCTTTCAGTTCCTCTGCACATTCTGACTTTGACAGATGACTCAAAAAGCTAAGATGCTCACAAGTAGGGAGTGCCCTGGCTGTTCTGATTAATTAGAGCAGGTCCCAAATAAGGGGGCTTCCAGCTGAAAGATGCACCAAATTTGCTTCCATCCACTTAGTGTTTGGGATTCAAATTGATTGCTAAGTGGCCCTGTGTCCCCTCCCTCCCTTCTTCCTCGTCTCACCTCATTTCTAAAGACCTAGATTGAATGGGACATCTCAAAAGCTCGTTTGTTTTAGTCATTTATTGATTTCATTTTTAATCTGCCATATCAGGACACAATACATTAACCCTAATCAGCAGATTGCATGTGACAGGGAGTTCAGGCACTGTCCTTGTACAAGAGAGGCTGTATCCTAGAGTTCCCCTAGCAAAACCAAACCAAAAAATTTGGGGAGATTTGGGGCTTTCTGGTTACTTTTGGAATATATTGTTCAGAGATGCCTTCTTTTTGGATTCCTGATCTTGAAATTTTTCTTTCTTTCTCACTTCTACCCCATCCTTTTTCTTCTTGCTTCCTATCATTTGGGGATCCTACCAAAGAAGGTAATATTCATTAGGGCTGTCCCCAGGAACTGCTCTTTTTTGTAAGGCTCCTCCAATATACAGTCTTGCTCTTATTCTCTCCCTATGCTGCTAGTCTGAAGAAACATCTCCTGGTATGTAACTCCGGAGTTTGATAGACTACATCTTTCTATCCCCATCCTCCCACTCCTAGAGACTGGGGGTGGCATTTTGTCAAAGGAACAGACATAAACAAGGACTGTGGTTCTTTTGAATACAGGTAAAAAACCAAACATCTATGGGCTTCTTTGCTGGCACTGAACTTAGAAAGTCAGCAAAAGGAAAAAACAAAACAAAACAAAACTGGGCCTGACTCTTGTTAAGACTAGAAATGCAATTAGCCTCACATGAGCCAGGTAAATGATTCTGATAAATCTTCCTATCAGGTTTTGTTTGTATCTCTGATTTTTAGGGATCATCATGAAAAAAAAGCCAGAGAAAAATCTCATCTTTACAAATATTAAATATGACTTTTCATGAAGTTCTTCATTAATAACAAAATTGTCGCAGAAATTCTACCTTTTGGCTACTCAGACACACAGACACAAGCAAGGTGTCATTTTTATTTGATGCAAAGTCAGCTGGAAATGCATTAAACTAACAGTTCAAGTGTCTTGCTTCACTTCCCTGAAGCAGTACTTTTTCATTACATATTTAATTACAATCAAATTGGGAGACTTTTAGGAAAAAAATCACAGTAGTATAAAAATATTCATTGCAAAAGTTATTTTATTCCTTCGTGATATTAGAAAACTGTGTGTGTGTGTGTGTGTGTGTGTGTGTGTGTGTGTGTGTGTGTGTTTTACTTTTGTGGCAAAGCAAGTTTTTGGTTTGGTTTGGTTTGGCTTTTCCCAGGGCGTATTTAATAATGAATATCTTTTCCTTCCCTTTCTCCTTAACTGGTCCCTGACTGTTTATATCATCATGAGTAGTCTGGCTCAAATAAGAGTGGCTCCTGCCTAGCAATCATTTTTATATTAAAAATGTTTGTTGTTTTTATTTTTAGTCACAGCTTTAGAAGTGCCATTCTATATTTGAAATCTGTGTATGTTTCTTGAGGTGACCTTTGACAAGAAACTATTAAGTTTTGGCCCTCAGTTCTTCTAATCACATAATAATAATCTCTTTGGGGACAGAGGAATACCTGAATGTCTTAGAACAGAGCAAGTTCATTGAGTGTACAAGATTTCAAGGGAACTGCGTTGCAAGGACACCCTGTTTCTGTTCCCTTTGCGTTTCCTCCCTTCTTCCTGCCAACCTTTTCCTCACTGCTGAAGGAACTTCAAGAAATAGTTAATTTCATTGAGATAAATTGAGATAGTTACTTATCATTGAGATAAAAAGAAGGAAGAATTGGGATTCCAAGGCCAAATTATAACCTCCTTAATCCTCTAAGAAGTAAAGTCTAGTTGTACCCGAAAACTGACAGAAAATGAATAAAAACACTTAGGGCCATGTGTGATTCTCCATTAATCGGCAGTAATTGCTGATTTTAGAACGGTTCTGTTTGGTCAGGAAACCATAGTGAGTTTATTAGTAACAGATCCTCTAAGCAGATCTTTGCTGTATTCATATAGAAGAAAAAAATATTTGAGATGTAAATGGATGATTACTACTGAAGTATTTGTTTCCGAGTGGGTTAGCTGGCTGAAATGATTCAATAATTCAGAGGAATTTGAAAGTCGTGAAAGTCATCATTAGGAATTGCCAGTTGTCGCCTGTTTCAATCTTCTGGCTTTTCTAGGTAGAGAATGCTGTTTTTAAAGCCTCCAGGAGTGCTCTGCGACTCTGAAGCAACTTCTACAGTTGTTTTAAATGTGTAAAATTAAGATTCTGGAGGCATAACCGTCTATCTTGGATAGCTAATCCTATTGTTAGCATATCGATGCTATTTAGTACTTTAAAGGCTGAACAATTGGAAAATCTGCAGCAGTGCAGAAGTTTTGGAGATAATGAGCGGAGCAAACATATGAAAAATACTTTGTATGTCATTGGGAAGCCTACTGGTTACATTTTATTCATCTAAATGGAGTCCTCTTTTTCTGTTATCTGTCGCTTCATTTTATTCTTTTGAAATTGCTTGTGACCCCTCCCCCTCTACAGTAGACTTAAAACACAATTCATATATACTTATTCTGGGTGCATAATAACCGTGCAACTCCTTACATAGCTGTAGAAAAGCAAATCGCATGCGTACGATGGGAAGAAAATCCCAAGTAACACTCTAAACTAGCTAGCTTCAAGTTCAAGATCAGAAACTTTTTTTTTTCCCCCGAGCAGGAGAGGAAGAAAATAACATTGCATTTTAACTACACATCTCCCCTTGGCAAATGAGAAGCAATGAAGCAGTTCAGATTTTTAAGGAGCTTTTTGGCTCTCCTACATCTCTCTCAAAAGACTAATTTAATTGAAAAGCTTGTGGTGTCCATTTATGTATGCTAAGGAAAAGGCTCGATGTTTCCATTAAAGTATCTGATAGTGTGGAACTATAAGGTGGGTTAAAACAGATTCACAAGGTTCTCTAGTGTTGGTTAATACCAAATGAAGATCACTGGTCTTAATTAGTTGAGCGTTTTTTGTGACTGAAGGAATACTGGTAAATCATCCCAAAGTATCATGCTTAAAGCAATATTTGAGATATTTCTACAGGAATTGCTTATATATTAAGGGGGCAGAATACAGTTATCATTTGTAATGAGAATAATTATGAAGGGTAGAATTAGCATAGAATGAACTTGGATATAATGGAATTCTGTTTTTAATGAAGTTGAAAGAAACTTCTCAAATGCTGCATTTCCTTATGAGGTTCAGACAATGTCTGGTGGGCCTGAAGCAGTGAGTGCACAGGACACAGCCAAGGGGTTTTGGGGGCTGTTTTTGCTTTTTGTAGGACACAACATGACTTGGAGTAAGAGAGCTCAACTTCATGTCAGCATTTCTGTATAAAATACACTGGCCTTCTTTTTAATCACCTTCTCAATTTACCAGAGCTCTGAAACTTTGTGTATATCTCATTCATAATCCAAGGGGATGTGGACAACTTCCCCAAAAAAGTAGCTGCCTCTGAAAAAAACTGAATCTGTTCTCAATAATTCAACAAATTGGGTGGACATTTCTCAAGCAAGCATTGCTATGAGCTGGGATGATAACAGGTTTAGAGAAGGAAGACGTGGGTTCTCTACACTCATAGAGCTCTCAGTGCAGTACTGGGGTACCATACTGACAATAGAATATAAAACAATATTAAAATGCATTAGAGGAATGTAAAAGAAAGTACTGTTTGAATATGTATAAATATGTCCAAAATAGCAGAAGACAAAGTTTGAGGGGTGGGGGGAAGGGAGGAAGGCTATCATCTGGAAGGATAAAGAAAGGCAGGCTTCAGAGAGGAGGTGGTATTTGAAAGAAGTGGGAGGGAGGACATGCCAATGGAGTGAACGGCATGAACAGAGGCGTTTAAGTCTGAATGAAGAGGACATGTTCAAGGGAATACAGCATAGCCCAGTTTGTTCTGTGCCTTGATGTCATTTGGTGCAGAGAAAAATGCCAAAATGAAAAGCTGTAAGTCTATATTTCACAAGATTCGTTTTAAATATTCCCTTTTATTAGAAAGTTTGGCTGACAGAATAGATATTCTCCTTCCTCTCCTGCTATTAGATTTGTGACAGAATAATATCATGGAAAGAGCACTGGGCTAAGAGTCAAGAGACATAAGTTCTAGTCTCACCTCGGAGACCATGTGACTCTGAGTAAGCCCCTTCAATTCTCTGAGCTCCTGTTTTCTCTCTACGAGATCTTAATAATAATACCAACTCCATTTACCTCACAGGGTTGTTGAGAAAATCAGTTCACTCTAAAGTGATAAACAAAAGTAAGGCACCATCCTATCATCCCCATCATTCATTCACTTTGGGTAGACAATAAATTTCTTTTGGAAAAGAAAGTTGCAGTCTTGCCAACTATGGACAATTGTCTTGAGCCTAAGAAGAGTTTAGTCATCAAGACAAGTTAAGAATTATGACTTAAAGAATTGGACACACAGGTCACATCAGGTTTTAGGACTTGCTCAATAACACATTTTTTCCCTCATCCCAGTGGAAAATGTTAATGCAGCCAGTATACTGTTCAGTAATTGTGTGTGGATAGTGATCATGTTGATAGTAGTAATGATGAAGATGGTGATGGTTGGATGTGGATCTTTGGAACCTGTCTCTTCAGTTTATCGAAATAACCTTAGTGAACTGCCCAGAAAGAATCACCAATGCCTCTTAATCCTCTGAATTTGTGAGGGTAGGTCCGGAGCAAGATATTGTGTGCATTTTAGTAGCATCTTTGAATAATATCATTGAGTTGTTCATCATATCAGAAGATGACCCTACCATTAGAAGGTCAGAAGCCTTGTGTTGTTTTTTTCCTCCACATCGATGATAGGTTTGTGCCCATCCATCCACAGTCAGTAATCCATAGATCTGTCAGTTACCCTTATACCAATCGTATGTATTTGAGAGATACATTTGGCTAGTACAGAGAGAGTACAATCCATGGACATGAAATAGAATTGTTTTAACTGACTTAAATGAGGACGGTCTCATACATGGATTGACTACATAACTTTAGTCTGATGCCCACAGGAAGTGGTATACATTATAATAGTTACCTTTTTCCTAGGAGTGTTAGTCACCAGGGAAATATCGACAAAATAAGGGTGTAGGTGAGATTTTTCTTTGGTTGTTACCAAGTTTCAATGTTTGCATATTCACTCATTTATCAATTCATGAAACATTTATTAAGTGTCTAGTGCAGTGTTTCTCAACCTTCTTAATGCCACAACCTTTTAATACTTGTATGTGGGCATATCTGCATGTAGGCAGACCCACCTGGAGATGGATAGAGGAGCAGTGTCTCGGTTCTTAAGACCATCGGAAATATGTGTTTTCCTATGATCTTAGGTGACCCCTGTGACCCCTGTGAAAGAGTCGTTTGACCCCCAAAGGGGTCACAACCCACAGGTTGAGAACTGATGCTCTAGTGTATGCAGAGCTCTGTGTTGGGATTTGGTCAAGATACAACATTTAGATAAGACACAATCTCTGCCTTCCTGGAATTTACACACTCATGTTCTACCTTTCCAGTAGAAGGCTAAGACCCAAACACACGACTATAATGTGCAATGATATGTGATAAGTGTATGAGAAAGATGCAGAACAGACTGCTGTATGAGATCTGAGAGGGAAGGTTCAAAGAGATCGGTTGAGATTTAAGTTGAACTTTAAAGGATGAGAAGAAATTCAACAGATGAGGTGGGGGAAAAGGATAGCATTTTAGACATAGGGAATGATATGATCAAAAGCATGGAGGTGGGAGAATAAAAGGCATGTTTAGGGGAAAGGGTGACAGAGTATAATCCAGTTTGGTTGGAATGTAAATTCTTTGGAGGAGAGTAATATGAGAAGACTTGGAAGGTAAGGTAGCCCCTGGTTATAGAGGGATTTCAGCCTCCCCCACTTTATATATACACCTCCAGGTACTATCAGTCTAGAACCACTTTTCCTGTCCCATTTATCCCTTTAGGTCTTCCTGAAATGTCCTCTATAGTGTAGAAGGGATTTTTTTTTTGTGAGGGGGAGGGTTTAGATAGATGACCATTGATGTATTTCCATTTATTTTGTTATTTTGATTCTATATTGAAAGTTATGTTAATATTCAAATAAGAAATAGTATGTGTATGGTGGGGTACCGGGTAAGGTGACAGTTTTAAGTATAGATCACTCAATAAGTGACATAATAATAAGCTTATTAATACCTACAATGTACCAAAGCTTCTATGTAAGAGGTAGCATGGCATAGTAAATTGAGAACTAGGAAGACCCAAGTTCAATATGGGCCTCTGATCCATACTAGTTGTGTGACCCTAGACAAGTCTCTTAGTCTCTCTATTTTGTAAGCAACTCTCTGACTGTAAATTTCATGGAAGGTACTAATCTGTACCATTAGAAGGAGTTTCTTCTCCTGGAAGTCCCTGATACCTAATGAAATCATAGATCCAGTTTCTATTGCCTACCTCTATATGCCAGGCACTGTTCTAAGTCCCTACTCTCAAGGAACTTAGATTCTGAGGAAACAACAAGACATAAACGCATAATCATAGTAGAATAAATACCATGTTTCTCGCTGTCTTAACCTATAAGTTACCCATCTCTGGAGGCAGTGCCTTCCTCAGCACTGGAGGCCTTCAAGTAAGAGATGAATGACTCCCAGATGGGCAGTGTTCCAGTGCAGGTACTGGCTTGGCAGGATTTGATGGCATCTAAAGTTCTTTCAAATGCTGAAATTCTGGGATTTCCTGAATTGAATCATGTTTGTTAAAGGTATGTAGAACAAGGTCCAGTTGTGTGTATGGTGACATAAAAGAGCATTCTGGAAGAATACTCATCTTGATACATCACTGAAATACCCTCTCTTAGGATGTGAGATAGATAGAGAAAAGGGAAAACCAGTTGATTCTCCAGGCGACCTGGGTCTCTGAGTGTACTTAGACAAATGCCTTCCTTCCTTAGGCAGGGCCTCAGTTTACTCATTTCTAAAATGAGAAGTTTGAATAGTTTCTAAGGCACCTCAGGTTCTGATATCATGTATTACAAAGTCCCTTCCAGCTCTGATATATTTTCTAATCAGAACATCTATAGTCCATGTTCTAATGCCTATCAGTACGGGTTGTTTATGTTCTATTGCTAGAATAGAGCCTGGTATATAGTAGGTGCTTAATGAATTCTTTTTGATTGATTGATTCTTTCCAGTTCTGACAGGACTATATTCTAAAGTACTTTTCAATTCTGACATTCTAAGGTCTCCTCTTGCTTTGATATTTTGTGTTTTATGTTCTAAGGTTGCCTCCAATTTCTGACATTCTTTGTCCTATCACCTTGTAAGTTATATTGGAAAGGCTTGGTGATGTTGCTTAAGCAATAGGGATAATGCTTTAAATGTGCACCTTCAATCTCTCGTTCTCTGTCTCTGTCTCTGTCTATCTGTCTCTCTATCTCTCTCTGTCTATCTCTGTCTCTGTCTGCCTATCTCTGTCTCTCTCTAGCTGTCTCTGTCTGTCTCTGTCTGTCTCTGTTGGTCTCTCTGTCTCTGTTTCTGTCTCTGTCTCTCTGTCTTTGTCTGTCTCTGTCTCTCTGTGTCTCTGTCTCTGTCTCTCTTTCTCTCTCTCTCTGTCTCATAAAATGTCAAGCCAGAGGGAACTTTGAGACCATGCAAGTCCCACATCTCTAATTCTTTGTAACTTATTTTTTCTATTGATTTGAACTCAAAGTTACCAAAATGAAACCTTTTGACTGTAGGAAGCAGAATAAGAAGATTTATAAAACTGCTGGAGCCTTCCGTAAATATTTCCTCATAAGCCATTCTCATTTTATTAAACAAAAGGAAAAATGACTACTTCCAAAAATGCCAAACATGACCCATCTGGGGTGTCTGAGCAAACATAGACTCTTACCCATTTCCTCTGTGACTTTGAGGTTGGGTCCATAAGTCAGAAAACATTCATCTGTTCATCACAAATCATTTGTAGTGGCTATGCTTTTTCCTTGCAGCAAAAAATATATGGAACGAATGTAATTACACCACAGCATTATTTATTTTAACAAATTTAAAACTACTCTTCTAGATTTTTCCCTAAAGTACTCCATAATATTTATGGCCAAAATTGCTAAAGATGCCTTTTAGTACTAAGTGTTTAATTATTTGTGACACATAAATGAGTACTCTGAATGAGAATAATAAAAATAATAACAATAAAAATGGTTTTTAAAATCAAGGATCATCTGAAATTGACAAACTGTGGCATGCGACGGATGATATTTGATTGGTCTTTCCTGGGGAAAAAAAAAACAACCAGTAACCTTTGCAGTTTTACTTATGGTCAGCACTTGTTGCACATTTTAATAAGGTCGTACACGAAATTTAGCTACTCACACACGATTTCTCAGTAAAACCTCCCTTATGGAAGATGTGCCAGCAAAATAGCAAATCGAATTGATTTTTTTTTTTTTGGCTTTACATGGATTTATACTTGATTGAAGAAATAAACTCCACAAGCATTTATTAAGTACCTACTGGGTACATCCCATTGTTTGTGCTGAGGGAAGAAAGATGAAGGTGTTCCTCTTGACTCAGCAGACATAATTATAGTAAAATGGCAGATAATAATTAAAAAATGATAAGAGACATGCACATTAAATGCTATGTGAGTAGTAAGAAGCAAATTACCATTAGGGAAGATCAGGGAAACCTTACTGAAGGATGTATATGTGAGTTGTGATTAAAAGGATAACTAGGAATTTTATTAGAATGATGGAAAAGGTATTCCAGGCATAAGGAAATGACTGAGGGAATGCCAGTGTAGGCAAGAGAGAAAGAACTGGGGTTAGAGGTGCTTATGTTTAAATCCTGGCTTTTCTACTAATTAGCTGTGCAATTTTGGGAAAGGCCTTTAACCCCTCTAGTACTCAATTTCTTCATCATTTGAAAATGAGGAGTTGGACTAAATCATATCTAAGAACCCTTACATTTCTAAATCTATGAATCTATTTATAGGAATGCTTAATATGATGCTATAGAAAGACATACTGAAATGGCAAAAATAAAATTAAATATAGTTAAGCCACCTACCTTCAAAAATGTTTTAGTTTGACCATTTTCAGACTGTTTAAAAAATGAATGTTTTCATGGAGTTTTTTTTTTAAATAAGTAATTTACCAGGGGATAGGGGGGTGGCAGTGAGAAGGTGATACTTTTATTTCAGTTGCACATAATAAAATGCCATTTAAAAAATTCTCTTCACATTTTGAAAATCCTGACATTTCTTGAATTCTTCACTGGACAATACAAATCTAGTATTATAGTTTCATTTCACATTACTCCTCTTCACATACTCTATAACTGACCTTCCATTCAAACTTAATTACTCACCATACCCCATTCTTACCTTGTTCTCTCCTGTTTCAACATGTATGAGCATATCTCACACCATCTTCCAAGCCTAGTATGGATTCCTTTCTCTATCCTTACATTCCCTTTCTTTGCCTAATGAGATCAACGAATATTTGTTATATATCTTTAGGACCCAACTCAGGTACTGTCTTCTTCTGGAAGCCATCCATGAGTCCCTTAGCCACAAGTGATGTTGCCCTGAAATTTCTTGTGGCAATCTGGACTATTTCTGACATTTCTCATATTCTTCCTTATATCACTTGTTTATGTAAGTCTGATCCCCTCCATTAAATTGTGAACCCTCTGTGAAACCCTCATTTCATCTTTCATTCCCCTCCTCTGTCAGTATAATGTATTGCCCAGCACCTAGATGATTAATCTAATCTAGTAGTGACATAAGCAAAACATGGCAAAACTTTATTAGTCTAAAGCATACATTGGTATGTACTGACTACCAAAATATCAACAGTATATATGAGGGAATAAGTAAAATGAAATACAAGAAACAAGAAATAATGTTTACCCTCAATGATTATCATGTAGGGCAAGGCTTCCTAGCTAGGGATCTATGAACTTGAAATAAATAAATATGTATGTGTGTTTGGATATTTGTGTGTACGTCAATGTATTTTGATATAATGATATCCTTTGTGATCCTTTATATTTTCATTTTTATGCATTTAAAAACACTATTTCAGGAAGGGGTCTTACAGGCTTCACTACACTGCCGGAGGGGTCCATGACACACAGAAGGGTAAGAACCCCTCATCTAATGAGTCTCCAGAGTTGGACAGCAAAGCCTTCGTATGTACTAGGGACTGTGTACTATACACTATTAGGGACTATGCATCATTGTCTATAACAGGACCCTCTCCTTGGAACTCTTTCAAGTAGAGTCTGGATGTCCACTTGTCAGATATGTTATAGTAGAGGATTCTTTTCATTTATGTATTGGACTAGATGACTGCTGAGGTCTCTTACAACTCTCCATTTTTGTGACTATTGTTTGGAATGAACAAATATCCTTCATCCTTAATTTAGTGAAAAGAAATAAACACAGAGCTCTCTTAGGATAAGAACAGGACTTTATTCTCTTCCCTGGGAGAAGAGGGCGGTCTTCCCCATGACTCATCATGGAGAAGAGGCAAGTTACAAAAGATAGTGCTGAAATTTATAACCTAACTTAGTCAAGACCCCTCCCCGACTGTTTCCCCTCTCATTGGTGGAGAGGCATACTTCACCAAATACTTCCCCAACTGGGACAGCAAGGAAAGATAAGGGGAGGGTCCCACCAAGGCGGGAAAACAGACAAAGGAAGATAAAAGTGATTGACAGAAGCAATTTGAAAAGTTAACCACCCCACATTGAGAAGTTTTCACTCATCCTATACACTATGACTGAGACAAAATTTCTTCTCTGTATGTAAGGCAAGGGTGGTAAAATTTGAAGGAACATTGGATTCAGAGTTAGAGGACCAGATCTGAAACAAATCTGGAAATTTATGTAATCTCTCTGTACCTGAAACTAAATGATCTCCAAACTCCCTTCTAGCTCTACATCCTTTAAGTTCCTAGATAGTAGCTCAGTAAGCCAATTGAAAAAGTAGTTATTAATTATTTATTGCTTCCAAGGCACTGTACTAGGTGCAGGGGATATAAATTAAAAATAAAAAAGTCTCTACCCTCAAAGAGATCATATTTTACTGGGGTATACTACATCTAAATAAATAAGTATGTACATGATAACTGGAGAAGAAGAGAGCACTAATCACCAGGGATATTAGGAAAGTCTTATAAGAAGTAACACATAGGACTGTGTCTTGAAAAAAAAATCGGAAGTAACGAGGAAGTTGTTGCGTGGTTGTGAATTGTCCTTTGTTCTCAAAGAGAACCATGGCATCAGGGGGATGATAACATGACTTGCAATTGACTTTGATTTGAGTGAGGGAAGGCCATGCAAAGTCACCAGCCTCATTTTCTCCTCCATAGCCATCTGGGTCCAGTGGCCAGATATCAGTCAGGATGACTGGAGATGACCCATGATGCAGTGGGAGACCTTGGCCCTTTGAAGCTAAGGTCTTTTCACAATATAAGCATGGAGAACAACCAAAGCAAAGAAACAGAGATTGAAGGTGGAGTACTGAGCTCATTAAACAACAAATAGACCACTTTAGCTGATTTGTAGAGTGTATAGGGAACAATGGAGATTGAGTAAAATAGTAAGCTAGAGCCAGATTATTTCTGATTAATAAATTATTTTTACATGCATTTATTACTTCGTCATCCTACATTTTAAGTGGACTTGAAGTCCATCACCTATCTGACAGTAGGTAGTAGGGATGATTCATCTTCAGTCCTCTGGACTGATGGTTTATCACTGCATTGATCAGAGTTCTAAAGTGTTTTCAAAATTGTTTTTCTCTATAATGTTGTTATTGTTGGTGAAATTGTTCTAGTTCAGCTCACTTGGCATGAATTCATAGAAATCTTGAAAGTTTCATCTGAAACTATTCATTTCATCATTTTATGGCACAATAATATTCCATTACATTCATATACATCTGTTTAGACACATGCAATGGGTGGTCACTCCCTTAGTTTCCAGGTTTGGGTGACAACAACAAAAAAAGAAGCTATAAATATTTTTGTACGTAAGGCTCTTTTCTTCTTCTAGAACCCAATTTTGCAGAGTTTTAAATGCTAAGCTCAGGTATTCATTTTTTATCCTTGAGGCAATAGAAAACCATTGAATGTTCTTGAGCAGGGGAGTAACATGGTCAGACGTTAGGTAGGAAATTCATTTTGGCAAAACTGTGCCTAAGGGGAGAAACTGGTACTTCACTGACAATTCACTGGAACAAACTGGTATACGTACAGTTACAGTGGGAGGCTGATGCTCAACCGAAGGACAAGAAAGTATTGACATTCTTTAATAGTCATCATGCCAAAGTTGTGAAGTTTCTATCACAGCAAGGACCTGTGACCACCACAGGATTAAGGGCTGCCTGGGACCTTAGTGATCACATAGTCTCACTTCCTGATTTTTTGCAAGAAGAAATCAATACTTGGAAAAGGAAAGTGACTTACCAGAAGTTATAAGTTTACTGGGGTATACTACATCTAAATAAATAAGTATGTACATGATAACTGGAGAAGAAGAGAGCAGTAATCACCAGGGATATTAGGAAAGTCTTATAAGAAGTAACACATAGGACTGTGTCTTGAAAAAAAAATCGGAAGTAATGAGGAAGTTGTTGCGTGGTTGTGAATTGTCCTTTGTTCTCAAAGAGAACCATGGCATCAGGGAGATGATGGCAGGATTGGGATTCCAGTTCCATTTTTCTGGCACCAGATCTAATGCTCTTTCTAATATACCATGGAGGAATATACAGACATGTTGTGTTTATTCAGGAAACATCGCTCAAACAGGAAGTGTTTCCTACTCCCACTCCCTCACAAAACACTTTCCCAGTGCCTCCCTCCTTCTCCAAGCCTGTATCTGTGACAGTTGTTCCCTGACTCCATAAAAGAGAAGAGAAGACAAGATGGCAACTACTTAAGACACTAAGTGCAGAGTAAGACAGGGAACATAGTTGGACGTCTCATGCCCAACCACAGTTGGCTGTTCTTGGCTGTGATTTTTGGAATTATATTCACCAGAACTTCTCTAATTCCAAAAAGCAAGCTAAAAAGCAAGATGAAAACACCCTTCTTGAGGAATTTTGAACCCTACAACTGTTCTATCTGATTTGTAGCTATATTGTCTCCCCTTTTAGGATGTTAGCTCCTTGAAAGCAGGTACTTTCTTACTTTTCTATTTGTATCTCTGGTGCTTAGCACAGTACTTTGTACATAATAAACTATTCAATAATTATTTTTCGTTGATTCATTGATTCATTCCTCTGCTAATCTTAACCTCTCAGTTCTCTAGACAGCTCTTTAAGACGAAGCCACAGAGAAGACACTGACTGGCCTTGGTAGAGGGTTGTTCTTGCTCATCTAAGACTTCCTTGTATCAATGAAATCACAGGCCTAGCCTTATCCCTGTCTCTCTGCTGATCTAAGGGTAATACCGTGACTTTTGTCCCTTTGGTTTTATTATGGTTGTGATTATTTTTTCTCATAATATTTTTGATGGGGTTCAGATAGAAATAATCTTGGGACAAATCACCAACAGTGTGTGTATACATATATAGACACATATTTTGTGTGTGTGTGGTTCCATATATATATGTATATAGAGATATGTATCTCTATACACACACATATATTTACATTATACATATGTATAGAAATATATATGCATATGCCTATTTATATATGTATATAAAGTATATATACAGTATATTTACACATACATACATGCAAACATACATATATACACACATTTTTAAAAATATATTTCTTGTTTGGTCATTCAGTAGTACCTGACTCTTCATGACTCTGTGGACTGTACTGTCCAAGTGGTTTTCTTGGCAAAGATTCCAGAGTGGTTTGCCAGTTCCTCCTCTAGTGGACTGAAGTGAATAGAAGTTAAGTGACTCAAAGCTAGTAAGTATCTGAGGCTGGATCTGAACTCAGGTCTTCGTGACTCCAGGACCAGCACTGTATCCCCTGAGCTCAATCCACTGAGTCATCTAGCTGCAAATATATGATATATATGTAAGTGTGTATATGTATGTATATATGTATTTATACATATAGAGTATGTATGTGCATATATATCTCATTTATAATTTTCTATGTACTGCTGTATAGTGCTTTTAGTAGTGGCTGAAAAAAATTTTAGGCTTTATTATTATTATAATTTTAAAGATCAGCATTCCATTCAACCTTTCTGGTAAGTGTGAAGGCATAGAGGCCAAGGGAGAAATCTAGGAGATCAGTGAAATGAGACCACAACACATGTGGCCACTTCCTCCAAATGAATAGTTCTATGAAATAAGGTAGAGGAGGATGGAAAGAAGTGTCAAGGGAATGAGTTCTATAACCTGTTGAACATATAAACTCACAGTGTTGGGTCCATACGTGTTTATTAAGTTTTTATCATTTTGTGAATAAAGTTAAACAAGTGTGAGTCCTTTGAGGAATTATTTACTGGAACTAAAGTTATAGCACCAACATCTGTGTTTCCTGTCACTAAGATGAAGAATACACCAAATAAATCAAAAGTTAGCTCTTCAAAGTAATTTCTCCTTGGTCATCTCTGGAGGAGAATAGTGTAACTCTTGTTCTTCTTCTCATCCTCCTCCTCTTCCTTTTCCTCCTCCTCCTCCTCCTCCTTCTTCTCCTTTTCCTTCTCCTTCTCCTTCTCCTTCTCCTTCTTCTCCTTCTTCTTCTTCTTCCTTCTTCCTTCTTTCTTCTTTGCCTGTGTTACTATCTGATTTTGCAATTATCTATGTCAGTAGGAATCAAAATGAAAGGCCATTTTGTTCTTTGTTTTAGTTTATTCATTTCATTATCTTGGGTGAGAAACTCTTCATTCATGTGGAAATTTGTCATAAAAATATTGAAAGGTATCTTTGTGTATAGCAGAGGATAACTTAGACATTTCTCAAGGGGAATCTTGTTATTTTGGCCAATGTTCTTTTCATTTGGGAGTGGGTTAACATTTCCAATATATAGCATCCATATAATTTAACCTCATAAATTTATTTTTTTTCAGTGATGTAATGGGGAGATTGACCTGGAGTTTGTAAATGTTCCCTACTCACTGTGTTCCCCAGGGCAACATAACATTCTAGGCAGTGTTTTATATACCCTGATTAAAATGTAACATATTCTTGCATTTCCTGTGCAGTGACCTGTTAGTACTCACAGGCAGAATGCTTAAAGAACAGCTACATGGAGATGTTTCCAAGTATGGAACATGTGAGAAATTTTACAGTGTCCTGACTTTTTGTAGAAACTGCAATCCCTAGTATTTTCCTCAGTAAAAGACTTTGATTTGCAATACACCATTGCACTAGGAAAAGTCAAATGAACTAGAGTAGCCTTTGTTTTTAACTCCATTCATTACAAATTCACAGTTCCTAGCTTCAAGTGGCTATCCTGAAAGGTATGGGATTGTTTGGATTGGAAAAAACTATCATAGCTTTTTGTAGTTGTATTCTCAGCATCCCCCAAGATAAAATACAATGATTATGATGATGGAATGCTACAACTTCATGAACAAAAAGGCAACAACAACAAAAAAACCCTGAGGACATAGGTTTGTTTCATATTTCACTTATGAAAACAGCAGCTGTCATAGATTACAAATTTGGTCAAATTTGGGATTGCAGTTTTTTTCATGAGAAAAACTTGCATCAGAAAGATTAGTCCTCACTTCCTGAGAGACCAAAAAAGAGCTATGGGATCAGTGTTGAGATTGTTAATGTAACTAACCAAATCACATTATTAAAAAAAAAAAAAGAAGAAGAAATTGACTTAGGAAACAAAAAACTGAGCCTAGTAAAGCACAAAAAGACTCATCAGCCAATCAGTTAACAGGCATATATTAACTACCTACTATGTGCCAATCATGGTGTGATTCTTTTTGGGGGGGGGGGGGTTGAGGTATTATTAAAGATGAAAGGGAAATAGCCCCTACCTTCAAGGGGCTTACATTCTAAGGAAGGATGGGAGTTTGGAGATGATAGACACATAGATAGATTTTATATGAAATACATCTAAAAACAGATACAATGTAATCTTAGATGAGGAAGATGTACTAGCAGATGGGGGAATGAAGGGACAAGAGTCTTGGGAAAGACATGCAGAAGGTGGTACTTGAGTAAGCTCTTTGTCATGGTAACCCATCTATAGCATTTTTCTCACAGTTCTGTGAGATAGGTTATATTAATCTCCATTTTACAGATGAGGAACTGAAGTTGTACAAGGTTAAATGACGTCTCCATGAGCACATGCTAGCAAATTTCTGAGGTAGTGAAGTCTACATGCCTCAGTCTGTTCTTAGAATGGAAAAGGGGTACAAGGATCATCTAATTCACCTTCTACTTGAATATGAAATTCACTGTACAACATCCCTAATTGGCCCTCCAGCCTTCAGTTGAAGACCTCCAGGAAGCTTAGTACCTCCCAGGCTAGTCCATTCCATTTTTAGCTAGCCTTAGTTGTTAATTCTTTCTTATATTGAATAAAAGCCTATTTCCCTATAAATCCCACCTTGGTTCTGACTCTGCCCATGGAGGCCAACCTGAATGAGTCTAGCTCCTCTTGGACATGCCAGTAACAACAAATTAAATTCAATGATCATCTACTAATGTCTGCTATGATCAAGACCTTGTGCTACCTATTGGGGATGCAAAGATAGAGACAATTCAGGCCTTGCTTTAAAAAAAAAAAGACTTTTATAGTTGAGAAAGAGGGAAAAAAAAGACATGGACCCAAGTAATTACTGTGTATGGAAGAATTTTAGGCAAAGTGAGAGAAAACTCTTCAAAATTTGGGGCACAAAATTTATGTCCTCCCTAAGTCTTCTCTTCAGGTTAAATATTCCCCGTCTCTTTGGTTGACTCTCCTGTGGTCTACTTTTGAATTCTTTCACTGTCCTCTCAGTTTAGGTGAGTTCTCCTCCCAGACAAGCCTTTGCTAATTCCAAGTTGAACTGCACCCTTAATTAGCCCTGTTTCTGTCTTGGGCTCGTACCTTCTTCCCTTGGGCTGCACCTTGTGTTCAAACCTTTATGACTTGACTTGACCCATGTAAAATGTGGAGCTGAACTAGATCATCACTGAAGTTCCTTCTAACTCTGCTGTGTTGTGGTTTCTGTCAGCTAATGTGCTTCCGCCGTTCCCCCCCCCCCCCACTTCTCTTTGAAGGATTTTGACCCCAATCAAATTATCCCTCTTCCTATTACCTTCTTTTAAAACATTCCATTTCTATAAAATTATTTTATTTTTCCATCACCTTGGTTTCCAAATGTCTCTCTCTCCTGTCCCCTAATCAGAAAGCCATTCCTTTTAACAAAGAAGAAAACAGAAAAGGGTAATCAATCATTGGTTTTACTCAATTATGACCAAGAACAAAACCCAGAAGCAAATTCAGCGATGCATTTTACTCAGTTTTGACAAGTGCTTGGTGGGGGGTAAGGGGAGTGACAGTGAGCAGTTTAGCAAAATTAGATATCAGCCAAATCCGGCAGTATATGTAATGTTCCGCACCCATAGTCTTCCATGTTGGCAGAAAAGCTAGGTACGTGTATTTGTTTCATCTTTTCTTCCAGGACAATCTTAGTCATTATAATTAGACAAGATTCAATCATTTGTTGTTTTCCATTTGTTTATATTGTTGTTGTCAATGTGTATATTGTTTCCTGATTCAGCTTCGGTCTCCTTAGTTCATGGTCTTCCCATGATCCTGTAGATTCGTCATATTCATCATTCCTAAGAGCTCAGTAACTTCATATTTTACACATGTTATACAACTTTTTGAGCCATTCCCCAATTGATGGGCATCTACTTTGCTTCCATTCTTTGTTACTAGCCTCCTGCTACAAAAGAAGGGAAAATATACCTTGCAGTGGCATCTCTAGATTAAAGGGCATGGACATTTTAGTCACTTTCTTAGCATTTCCAATATGTATATCTCATATAATATATATTATGTACAAATTATATGTAAAAGTGTGTGTTATATGCACATATGCACATGCATGTGTGTATATACACATACGTGTATAATATATGTGTTGGTAAATTCTAACAAATAGTTCTCCCCCCAAAAAATACACATTATATATTTTCAAGTTGAATCTTCATTACTGATACTTTATTCATCATTTTCTTTAGTCAAGACAATTTAAAAATAAAACGATAAATTAAGCCCTGATTGGTGGCATTTGCCAGTTCCCAAGATGTAAATGCTCACATTGAAAGTTTAACAATTGGCGCTTACTAGCCAGTACAAGCTAGTGCCAGCATACCTCTGTTAATGAACACTAATAATATATTTCTGTACACACACACGCACACACATGTGTGTTTGTGTATTTGTATATATACAAACAAGTGAAATGGAGATATTCTTTACAAATTGAAGAGGGTGATGATAGTTATAATGATAGGAAATTATTATTACTGTTGCCTGGAAGTGTATAGTAGAGAAAACGGGGTAGTTTCGTGTTAACTTAGTTTTTGCCAACAATGGAAAAAATATGGAAGGATAATACTTACTAATAAAGTAGCCTGAAGGCCACAGGTGAAAAGAAGAGCAGGGAGCCATCAGACACAGAGACAACAGCAATGGGTTGTTATTAAGGCTTAGAATCTTCCTTCAAGACTCTGTTACTGAGTGACATCAAACAAATCACATAGTTCATTCTCTTTATATATGACATGGATATAGTTTGTTGTGTTTTTTTTTTAATATGCGTTGTGAGGAAAAAAATGTTTAGAGGACTGATTAGATAACATGAATTAGTTTTTCTTTGAGAAAGATGATATATGCATATGAATTCTTAATTTATGCTTATTTCAATACTTCAAGGGTCTCTAATTTCATCACTACAAGTCCTCCTTCCACTGCAACTGATTGCAACCCCTCTGTACCCCACTGGATAGTCTTAATGAATTGTGACTAAAAAACATTCATCTTCTGAGGGCCTAAATTCTAGTGATAGGTCTCTCTAGTCTTAACTAGGCTAGTCCCCAGGAAAAAAAAAACAGAACTCAAGGATTATACTTAAAGCCTTTCCAGCTTTCCTGCCAGAGCTTATATTTTATTGGTCTAACTATCAAGAATCAAACATATCAAAGTAGAAAAATTTGTCACATTGCAAAAATATATGAAAATTACTTTTTTCTTTTTTGATAAAAAAGTTTAGTTTGATAGATGTTTTTTTTTTAAATTAACTAGAAAATATTAAAGTAAGATTTTTAGTAGAAAAATTTATGCTTATGAGATTTTAACTTGTAAAAGGTTTATAAACTTGAATGGATCTTAGATATTTATTC
This sequence comes from Pseudochirops cupreus, assembly GCA_028627135.1. Lineage (NCBI taxonomy): Eukaryota > Metazoa > Chordata > Mammalia > Diprotodontia > Pseudocheiridae > Pseudochirops > Pseudochirops cupreus. The sequence goes on from CM053581.1 coordinate 198,085,913, forward strand.
CTGGATATAATCTATCTTTAATTATGTTGATTTAAACTCATCTATGCCTGCCCATCCTGTGCAACTCATCTATATAGTCCCATAAATTTTCTATGAAAGGTCTACCCAATGTACTTTTCGGTCTTCCTCCTGTCTTCTTGACATTGCAAGGATACCAGTAGAGCATGTGGGTTGGAAAATCAAATAACCCTCCCTTTAATCAGTGCATTTTCTTTGATTATACATTTATTTGATGACAGCTGTTATTAGCATTTCTCCCTTATAATTTCTTATTCCCTTCCGCTTACATTCAGCATGCATTTCTCCATTGACTTTTAGCTGATCCCCAACTTCGAATCTTCAGATGCTGTAGCTTTTCATGTCTTCTAGTCATACAATAACAACTGGAGATTATTGGTATTAAAAGGACAGGCCTTTATTTCTGGGAGAAAGTGGGATCCTTACAAGAACTTTGCAGTTTCCGAAAGGCAATTCAGTCTATGGTTCTCCCTCCTATTGAATGTGAGGCCTAATTTTGGTCTGTTTGCAACATTTGTCCAAGGGGTGTGTGTGTGTGTGTGTGTGTGTGTGTGTGTGTGTGTGTGTGTGTGTGTGTGTGTGAGACCTAGTTAAGAGGGAGGCGCTAAACAATACAAAAGGATCCCTGTGAGTTGCATATTGAGTTAGAAAATATTTAATATATGTATATGAATGTGTGTATGCATGTATGTGTGTATGTATGTATGTGTATGTATGTATGTATAATGCATCAGTACAATAAAAAAAAAAATAAGAGTTACATTTAAACCTGGTCTGGTACACATTCAGGAATGTTGTAGACCATGTTTGACACTTCTGACCTAGAGCATTATGAGATTAAATGACTTGCTCAGGGTCACACCACTGGTATTTGACAGAGATAAGACTTAAACAAAGGTTTTCAAAGCTGGCTTTCTATTCACTAAACCACATTGTCTGTTGTGTGTATGTCATCTATATATATGTAAATATAGACCATCTAATCAATTTCTGTATCTATCTGTCTACCTATAGTCAATCTCTCTAGCCATTCATCTATCTATCTGTTCTCATAGATGAGTTTTACAGGTTGCCCATTTATTGTATGTTATAGTCTAGACTAGACAATAGGCATTCTCCATCTACTTGTTTTTTTCATAAGTGGTTAGTTATGCTGAACTAATGATCTAACTTAGGAGGGTTTTATATAACCTCTCTCTGTGTGTGTCTGTCTCTGTATCTGTTTCTCTCTCTCTCTCTGTATGTGTATTTTTTTGCCTCTCTCATTCCTTATTCTTGAACTATATGTACACACACACTTACATGCACATATGTTTGTGAGCATATAAATACATGTATACATATGTATACCATCTACCCATTCTTACCTTTTCATTGGAACCATTGCACATGTTGGTTTAATTTGGAGGGTCTCTTTGAGCTCTTTATAGAATATCCCTACCTTTACAAAAGATGTTGGCACAGAGCTTACATTTATTTTTATGTGTTCTTTTGGCAAATAATTATTATGAGCACTGAATGTGAATTGAGCAAAAGTCCAATAAAATGATATCTCTTGTTGCTTTTGGACGTACAATAAAACCAATTTTGCCAGCTTCCAAGAACTTGTGAGCAATCCTTCCATTTCCCTGAAACTTCCTTTTGTCTTCAGATTTCATTTGCATTGCAAATGTCAAGATGGGTACCATTCAGTTTCTCCAGTAGTATTTCCCCTTGTTGATCTTAGATGAGGATTTAAAACACCCACAGCTAAGTTATTGTTTATAGATGACCTAAAAAACTGCCTGAATCAACCTTCTTTCCTCTCTTTTCTGTTACTGCCTCTGCAGAAGCAGAAGAGGGCCTCTAGAAGTCCGAGCACCATTTTGTATTTATCTTATTTCATTAGGGTGCACTGGCCAAATAATGACTCATCAGAGAGGTGACCTCCCGTTATTTAGTCTTGAAAAGCAGATACAATTTTGTGTATGGTTTATGATGAGTAGAATGTGATCAGATGGAAAGACCATGATAACTATTACTAATAAATAATTATATTTATATATTATTTCATGTGATCTTTATAATCACCATATGAAATAGGTATTAGAAGTATTCATCAATTATTAATTAGAAACCTAAGACCCAGAGAGGTTGTGAGTTATTCAGTCTGAATAGTATGCTGGATTTGGAGTCAGGGAGCCCCCAGCTGTGTGAGCCTGAGAACATCACTTAATCTCTGTCTGTCTCAGTTTCCTCATCTGTAAATTGTGCATAATAAAAGCCCCTACCTGACAAGATTGTTGTGAGGATGAAAGGAGATAATATTTGTGAAGTGTTATATGAACCTTGAAGTGCTATTGTTATTATTAGCCATAGTAATGATAATAAAAGTCACACAACTTGTGTCCCTCAAATCGAGGTCATCTGATGGTAAACCCTGGCTTCTTTCCATTCTACACCATGATTGTTACTCTGAAAATAGTATGGATGTAAGTATGTTGAGACTCCAGTTTACTAGCATATTTTTGATAGGGAGTAAATAATTGATTTTCTTTGTGACTTTTTGGTTTCTTTGAGGTTTTGACTTGCTAATTAAATAAAATAGAAATTGATGGACTTGAAATGACAAAGATGCTTATGACAGAGGTAAGGGGGAGGGATTTTTAAAGGCAGAAATGAAAGCTGTTGAAAGATTGAGCTCAAGAAAAATTAGTGTTGTCAGAGTATGTATAGGATGTATCACTTCATTGATATCCTGGGGTAAAAAAGGCAATGCCTGCAAGGTTTCACTGGTTCTGTAACTTGGCATTTCTTTGGTCTCTCTTACTATATTCTGGATGGTTTTGAGACTAACTGGATGAATTACAATTTGCTTCAATGTAGGGAAACTGACATATCAACTTGCATTGTGCAATTTATGTTAGAAATACAGGTTTTGGGTTGTCGTTTAGCTCTTGGAGCTCCGATATCTCTTGGTTGCTGATAGAGGAGAAGGAAATGCAGTATTTGAAAGTGTGCATGTATATCTATATGCATTTATTTCCAAACCACGTCTATATTCAACACTGTATGCCAAGCATCCTGTTGACTTAGTCAGCACATACATAATACATAGGAGAAACCAAACTTGTTTGGTAGCTGCTCATTTACCATATTCTCTAAGCAGCTGAGAAAATGATTTAGGCTTAATAGGAGCCACCCTTGATTTAGAGCTCTGGAAGTGAGTGATAAAATGAAGTAGAAAGTTTGGCTGTGCCCAGTACAATGTGGGGACATGTGACTTGGAATGCTTACAAGTCAAGAAGAGCTTAGTCTCTCTAAGAGTCCATATAGGCCATCTAGATATTCTTTGGAAGGTGCCTTTGGACAATAATAATCATTATTCAAAGGATCATATGTGGAGTTAGAAGCTGAGTTCATAGTCCAACTCTGTCATTTAGCTACTTTCCAGGATGCAGCTTCTTTATCTAAATGGTGAGGGAACTGGACCAAATTACCCACCTCTAAGTTCCTTTCTGACTCTGTATGTGATCCTTTAGATCAGCGGTTCTCAACCTGTGGGTCGTGACCCCTTTGGGGGTTGAACTACCCTTTCACAGGGGTCACAGGGGTCGCCTAAGACCATCAGAAAACACATATTTCCAATGGTCTTAGGAATCGAGACACCGCTCCTCTATCCATCTTCAGGCGGATCCACTCACATGCAGATACGCCCACATATGAGTTATTAAAGGGTCGCAGCATTAGGAAGGTTGAGAACTGCTGTTTTAGATCTTTAGGAATCTACAGAATTTCAAATTCCACCTCTTAGACATAAGAGTATAATATTAGAGAATCCACTTAATCTCTCCAAGCTTCATTTTTTTTTCATCTGTAAAATGGGAACAATACCTATACTATCTCCCTTGAGGGTTGTTTCATGGAGAAAATGTTTTGTGATTCTTAAAGGTACTGTATTGATATGAGCTATTATTAAAAATAATGAATTCGTCTAAGAGTTGGGATTTGAACGTAGAATCCTTAGATTCTAAATCTAGTGCTTTCTCTAGGCAGCTAAGTGTCTGTCTGGATAGAGCACTGAATTGGCACTCAGGAAGGCCAGAATTCGAATCCAGACTCAGAGAATTACTAGTTGTGTGACCCTGAAAAAGTCACTTAATGTCTGCCTGCCTCAGTTTCCCCAGCTATCAAACGAAGACCATAATAGCACCTGCCTCCTAGGGTCATTGTGAGGATTGAATAAAGATATTTGCAGTACACTGGGGGCCACATCTGGCACATGGTGGGTGCTTAATAAATGTGGCTCCCTTTCCCCTCTATGACCTTTGTGGACAACAATAATAACTACATGAAACAACAAAGAAACATGAGAACAAAATTAAAAGACTGAAAAGAATAGAAGACAATGTAAAGTATTGTGAAGAAAATCAATTGGCCTAGAAAATATACCAGGGAAAAATAATCTGTGCCAAGTAGATAGAGAGCCGAGTCCAAAGTTAAGAAGACCTGAGTTCAAATCCATCCTCAGTCACTTGTTGGCTATGTAGCCCTAAGCAAGTCACTGAATCTCTATTAGTCTCAGTTTCCTCGACTGTAAAGTGGAGGCAATAATAACATCTACCTCCTAGGACCTAGGTAGATGTGAGGACCAAATGAGATGATATTTTAAAGTGTTTATCAAACCCACAATAGGTGCTAATAAAGACCCATTTCCTTCTTTCCTCCATTACACAATGCTACCTCAATCTACATGATACTCCCTCAATGTACATTCTTTTTTGGGGGCAGGGAGGAGAAGCAAGACAATTGGGGCTAAGTGACTTGCCCAAGGTCACACAGCTAGTTAAGTGCCGTGTCTGAGGCTGTATTTGAACTCAGGTCCTCCTGACTCCAGGGCGGGTGCTCTACTCACTGCAACACCTAGTTGCCTCCTCAATGTACATTCTTAGTTCCTGGTCCATGACCCTCCCAAGTGTCCCTGCATTTTGTCCTGCCTTATGCTCCTTTTTTCCTTCATAGCTTTGCAGTAACTCTTTGCACTAACCCCTCACAAATAATTTCATTGGAAGCCAGACTTTTCCATATCCAATAGAGAGTGCCAAGGCCACCTGGACTGACATTTCTGAGACTTCAGACCCACAGCTTGGGATACAACATAAGTCTAGGTTTCTTTAGGCACCACCAAAAAAAAAATAAAAAAAAACAACAAAAAAACCCCACTTACTATCCTCCTAATCCTTTAATGATTGAGTTAGAGATGAATTACTCTTTGTAAGATTTAATTTCATCTCTCTGTTTGTAATAGGCCAAAGTGTAGACATTATTACATTTCAAAGACTTGCTGTGATTTTTTTTTTAATTTTAGCAAGTCTAGTTTGATCAAGAATTACAGGTGTGTTGCACTGAGAGCTTCTAAATTGAAAAATGCAGGCAAGGGAATTTCTTTTGATCCAGGAAAGAAAAGATCTCTACTGTTTCTAGGCTATGTAAGCTGGGAATGGGGCTGGCATAAGGGCTGGAAGACAGTCATGACTCCATCAGAAATTGGAGGGTTTCATAAGATTAAAATATGTGGTGCAGAGATTCTTACTCTATAATATTGTAGTCTATAATGTAGAGCTTAAAAGAGGGATTCTTATCCCTTTTTGTCAGTTTGTTGAAGTCTTCTTAGAGTAATGTTTATAAATCTATAAAAGAAAATCTATAGGATTACAAAGGAAACCAGTTAATTGAAATACATGTATCAAATTAAAAGAAAAAGTTTATGGAACTCAGGTTAAGAACTTCTGGCTTAAAGGAGCCTTAAACATCATGGAGTCTCCTTCCACATACAATTTTCCAGATAATTAAGCATAGATCCAAGGCAATTAAGTAACTAGCCTAAGTAACAGAAATCATAGAGCCAGGATTTGAACCCAGTTTCTCTGGCCAAATCTAATTCACTTTCTGCTACATCTGAGTGTTAAGTTGGACCTGGTGATATCCTTTGCATGAACTAATGCTGTTGCATGACATCATAAGGAAGATATAATGTGTAGGAACTACCACATATTACCACTTATTTCTTATACCCAAGGTTGCTCATGCTAGAACTGTGACTCTTAAACCTTTACCAAAACAAGGACTCTGTCTTATTAAAAGTCTACATCACCTCTAGTGATAAGCCCATAGTAGGAGGCTAATGGACATTTGTTGGATCAATGAGTTCCAGTTGGTTAGAATTACATGTTAGGGGGATTTGGCTTCATCCCCTGAACAAACAGATTAACAAAAAGGTCAAAGAGCCAGAGACCATATCTTCTACCTAAAAGCCATCTCAGAAAACAAACAAACAAACAAACAAAAAAACTGCAGCAATCATTGACCCCAAGAATGGCTGTCCTGGTTGGGTAATATGGATAGTTCAGAAGACCCTTGTTTTCATTACTGGAATAAAAATAAAATGCACGTGCCTCACTGAAGGAAAAAAAATAGTTTCCTATTCAAATAATTCCCACATTAATATGCTTTTCTTGGTATATAAAGATGATTTACAATAAGCAAGAGCATGTTTTTTTTTTTAAATGAGGACACCATGGTACTAAGCCTTCCATACATTTTTGCTGTTCTCCTTTGTGACCAAGAGTCTGCATTTGTGACTAAGATGGAGAGAATTTAGAAGCTGTTTTCTTTTTTCCAATGCCCATCTTGTGAGTGAACCTCTGTGCTCTAAAGAATTTTTGAGCTAGGAACAGACATAAAATCTGGGAAAGTTCAAAGGGGATTCAGATGAGAAGTAGAAAAATAGTTTGTTTTTTATTATGAAGGAAAATAACAGAAACACTTTTAAAATACCCAGTTAACATTTTAAACTAATTTATAATGGAAGATATACTCTGACATTCAGTTATTAGTGTCAATATATTGATAACTCACTTTAATTCCCATCTCTTCTCCATGGTTACATATTCATGCTCATATGTGAGTGCATTGACAAGAAAAATCACAGTAGTTAAAGCTAGAAAGGACTTGAGATGAGGAAATTGACTCCCAGAGAGGAGAAAGTATGATTTTGGTCAAGATCACATCAGTTTTAAGTTGGAGAGCTATATTTGAGCCTGAACTCCAAATTACCTCAACTCATGAGTCGTTGGAAATTCTATACTCCTTCTCCTTCCCCCTCAACACACATACGCTTTTAAAAAGTTTATGGTCATAACTTACATTTATATTAGCACCTTACAAAATGCCTTTCTTTTAACAATCAGTGGAGTACAATGGAAGAAATAGTAGTACTGGATTCAGAGTACCTTGGTTCAATCCTGCCTCTGATACTTACTACCTGTGAAACCTTGGTTAATCCACTTAGGTTCTTGAGCCTCATCTCTAATATGAAAAGGTTGGGCTTGATGGTCTTTCAGATCTTTTTCAGCTTTAGATATGTGATTTTCTATTAATGCAAATATTATCCCCATTTTACAGATGGGTAAATGGAGGCTCAGAAAGATTAAGAAAATTGTTCAAGTTCAAATAGCTAGGAAAATAAAATATTGATAACTAATATTTACATAGCACTTCAACATTTTCAAAGCCCTTGACATAGTTGAGATTCAGAATAGCCCTATACTATAGGCATTTATTATCAGGGTTTATCAATTAGCAATTATTAAATAATGACTATGTGCCAGGCACTGTGGAAACAAAACCAAAAATGAAATGGTCCTTGCCCTCAAGAATCTTTCCCACTTTTCAAATAAGGAAACTAAGGTATACAAAGGTTAAGGAACTTGCTTATGATCACACAATTTGTGTCAGAAGTGGGATTCCTAACTCCATGTCTAGCACTCATTGGACTGTCTTAAATATTGTGGACATCATATTCCTAGTTTGGATTAAAAAAAACCTTTTTATTTGGTAGACTACATAGAAAAAAGGTTTTAGTGTCAGAAATTTGGTCATGTGGGGAGTGGTAGAAAGTTTTGGACATCTTCAAGCAAAGGCAAACCCCATTGTTTTTATTGGATTTCTTTTTCAGGTATGGATTGAACTAAATGGACTCTTCCAATTCAGAAATTCTGTGTGTGTGTGTGTGTGTGTGTGTGTGTGTGTGTGTGTGTGTAGAATAACTTAGCTTAGATAAGAAAGAGCAAGAAGGCATGACTAGAAGCAAAGGAGTGGACACCAGGTAGATAACCTGTTGGGGTTCCCCCATCTTTTTGACTTGATAAGACAGAGTCTTATATAAACTCTTGTTTTTTAAGACTTTTTGAGATCTCCAGGTCTTTTCTAGCTGTATGATTCTACATAGATAGTTCTGACTTGAACTAGGGTCAGAAAATTCAAAAGGAACCCAACCTCAGCTGCTATGGAGATCTGGTGGGTGAGTTTTAGTGGATTTGTCCCTTGAGTCAGCCCATACATAGATTAACTCAAGGTAGGCACTAGAACAGTAACTGTGGTTCAAGTTTCAGATAGTGTAGAGAGTGAGAAAGGTTAGTGAAAAGTAATTTTGAAATGACAAAAATGGTAACTGGAAGTTTTGGGACCCGAAAGGTCCCATGTAGAATAATAATCAGATGTGTGTGTTAATGTGTGTCCATGTGCATATGTATATGTGTACATGAATGCATGTATTTTAGAATCCAAACAAGTTTGTCCCTTGCTCATGGGACTTCAGCTCAGTGTCTTTGAGACAAACAGGAAAGTGTATGTTATTCTGTACAAGGGTACATCAAAGGTAGTTCCTAGCAACAGTCAAAATGTCTATCAAGAAAGGAGAATGTATTGTGAGGTATTCATGACCTGTTTGGAGAACTAGTGTTAAAAACACATTCAAGAAGAAAAAACATTAGATAAAAGATAAAGGAAAAATAGGCAAAGTGAAGGTTCTGGCTCAACCATTTACAAACTTGGGAATAAAGGGAAAATATATTGTGTCTATTCCCTAGATCACCTTTATCAAGGTTGTCCAACTTTTCAGGTTGAAACTTTTCCTTCATTTACTTCTAAATAATGAGCCCACCTCCTGCTTAACTTTGAAAGGAAAGAGCGAACATAATTTACACAACCAAAATGCATTTTCCCCCCTACAGACAGAGTGAGACATTTCAGGAAGGTTTAAAGTTACGTAACTTTTCTCTGACTATTGAGTTTCATAAACAGAGTATCATTGTTTGATAGGAACATAGCTGTGGTTTTGAGTATCCCTGCTTGAGAGTATCCTTGTTTCGAGTGCTGTGGTTGCAGGGCTTTTGGGGGGTGATATTTCACTGCTGAAGTGAAGGATGGAGTCAACAGTATTTTCGTAGTCATTTTTTTTTCTCCTGTTAAAAAGAAATATCAAAGGAAATGGGGGGAAAAGCTTTCTACTCAGCAGCAAGGTTCCATTCTGAACATACAAGTCAAAAAAGAAACATTTAAAATTCTCTTTGTAGACTCACCTAAGGTTATTATATATTACTGAATATCCTTATTTCCTCCTTCTGGTATTGCTATCTAACAGGCGATGGAGCAAGAATAATAGCAACATCTCACATTCCTATATCCTTTTAAAGTGCATGAAGCTTTTACCAAGCAATGACCTAATCAGTGAGTGCATTTTTTATCCCATTTGACAGACAAGGAAACTGAGGTTGAAAGAGATAAATAACTTGCCTAGGGTCACACAGTTCCAAGTTATAGCCGAGATTTGAACCCTAGTATCCTGACTTTAAGTTTGATGTTCTTTCCATGAGATCATGCTAGTAACGTCAACATTATCATATTCTCTGGGTACTTTGTGGATAAACTAATGTTTACAAGTGAATTAAAAATAATCACAGGATTATAGATTTCAAGCTGGAAGGGTATTTAGAGGCCATCTGGTCCAAGCCCCTCACTTTTTATAGGTGAGAAACTGGGTACCAGAGGTTAAATGATTTGCTCATGGTTCTGCAATGGCAGAGGCATAGCTGTTGATCAAACCCAAGTCCACACAGTCCAATCTGGCACTCTTTCTATTTAATTTTTGATTTTTGCATGTTATCTTGGTTCCGATGTGTACCATAACCATATTTTAATAAACAGAACCCTTTTCCCATAATGCTCTATTTGTTTCAGGACATGTACTTAGCAGCATTGTCAGATAACTTATCAGATGCTAACCAGAAGCTTTAAAATCTAATAGGGAGAGCTAGCTATCATTAGCTAACTCTGACTCGCATTTATTTACATAGCAGACAAGAAACACATTAAAGGACAGATCAGTTATCGCATAAAACCTCCATGAACTTAAATGGAACAATATGTAAAAAGAAAAACTGAATATTTTCCCCCTCAAGACTACCAGTACCAAATATAGACCATTACATGCATAACCCTGGTCCTCCCACTAACTAGCTGTGTGATCACTCCCAAGTTACTTCCCCTTTCTGGCCTCTATAAAATGAATGGGCTGGAATAGATGACCTCAAAGGTCCAAGTCTAATGTTCCATGATTAGCGTGAGCGCTGTGTTCCCAACTGAAAAATGTCTGTCTACTTACAACTAGACTGTCTTTCTTTCTTTATGTGTTTTTTCATGGGAATTTTTTGTTTATTAGTTCAGTTTCTCTTGAATAAGGACAAGGGACTGCCCAGAGATGTATCATTTTTCTCCCTGCAAGCTCTGGGTCTCATTCCTCAAGGTAGGTGGATTTGTTTGTGGGCTGCCTCTCTGAAGCACTCTCCATTTACTGTTACTCTGTGAACTTTTGAGAAGATTCCTTAGTGATCGGCTTACACGCTTTCAAACTGGCACGCCTGTAATCTGGTAAAATGTGTCAGCCCTATGGAGAAATAAGCCTTCCAGAAGAGTTTCCTCATTGTTGAGGTAATTGTCTCCTCTTTGACAGGCACATTCATCAGTGGCTTAATGGTCAATCAAAAGTTGGCAGGCAGAGTGTTTTCATTCTTTCCTATCCACTACATTAGGCATACTTAATCAAAATGTCTCTGGGTAATGGCTGTGAAGGGTTCATGACTGACTGATCCGTTGTCTGTGCTGATAGAAAATTAACAGCTCAGTGCTGGAAAGATGTGAGCCCACAGATAAACAAATTGTACATTAATATTTCATCTTGGGGACCTGGGATGTGCTATCCGTGGCAAAATATTTCCTGGCTACACAAGCATTTCTTTTTTTCTGTAAGCCATGCACATTCATACAGCACATACTGTATGTGTCCTGTCCATAAAATCCCCTGAGCATGTAGAAGTTCATGAGCAGTTTCTATTTGTTACTTCCCTCGATACTTTGATGAATCATTGATCTTATCAGTATAGGTACTCCCTCTACTGCTGCAAATCACAACCTATCCATCACTTCTCACCCTGGGCAATTCTTGTCCACAACATTCAAGAAATTCTCCCATAGAGGATCTATCCAATTCAGTTCAGCACAAGACAACTAGTGTGCAGGGGCCTTCGTCTTCTCATAATTTGTCGATACCAGAGTAAAACTCAGGTTCTCCATCTGTTATGATTCACTGTAGCTAAATGACCAGCCTACTTTTTTTAATGGTCACCCATGATTTCCTTTATGCCATTTTTTGCCTGCAAGTTGTCATTATTAAAATATAACATCCTGCTAGAACCCACCAGGAATCTTTCTGTTGCTTATATTATATACCTTGTTTTAATCATTGCAAATGGAAGCAGATAAAAGACGTGGATTCTTTTTTTTTTTTTGTAAGGCATTTCCATGATGTGTACAGCACATGTGCAGATGAATGCTTATCAATCCATATGTTAAGATATTCTTTCCCACACAGATACAGAAATACAGAATAAGTAAATGGATACTTTTTAATGCTGCTTATTGCTTTAATTCATTTTGCAAGATAATTTTACTGAATTTCCTGATGGTGAAGACAAATTGATTACCTAGTAATGGTGGAATGGGGAGAGCTTCCTGATCTCATAGATGTAATATGATGACACATTTGATAGTATGTATGCAAGGGGATAAAAGCCTAGATATTTCCTTTATTTGGCTCCCTGTGACTTTTTTTTTCTTTTGTCCTCCTTGGTTTTTGTTAAGAAGGAAAAATAGAGGGGAAAATGTAATGCTTAACAGTGAAATTCTGTTGGCAAATTTTAAAGTAAAAAATGGTTTTGTAAACAAGCCGAGTAATGGGATGAACTTTCTGCTAATTATTGAGAGCTCAGTGGAATCCTTCTTAAGTACCCTACTGCTTATGCACAAAAGGGTTTGTTGTGTATTTGTGTCATACCACATGCCAGAGTGCCAAGGGAGGGACAGAACCAAGCCATTTCAGATATGATATTGATAAGTGAGGATGACTACTGTTTTATGTGCAAAGTATTTAGGGTTATAGATATTTTAAGCAGTCAAGGGCCTTAGAGATCATCCAATATAATACCCTCATTTTATAGATGAAGAAAATGAGGCAGTGAGGAAGAAAAAAAGTTGGCCATAATTTTACAGCTTGGGGGTGTGTGTGTGGGGTGTAGCCATAGCTTTTCTGCTTAGGCATTCCTTTCACTCTGATCTTAGGGGTGATGAGAAGATGAATAAATTAATATTTTGAAATTTCTTGATCCTTGTTGTACTGACTCTAAGATGTTACTGTTTTTACTGAGATGGTGACAGACTGAATTCTTGAGATGAATGAGTCTTTGGACAGGTGATCCCTAACCCCTGTCCTGAGTCTGGGGTCCTTGATCACTTACTAATTTTTTTCTGAGGTTACCAAGCAAAAAGTGGAAGAGGAAAGGAGGATGTGTATGTTGTGAGATCAATTGTTTGAGGAAGAAAAAAATAAACAGAAAAAGTGGGCATCCTAGTATATGCAACCCTTCTTTTAGGTGAAGGAAATGTGGTGATAGATAAAAGATAATTAGTCAAACAATGACTTCCCTTGGTCATCTGGTGGCAACTGCATCGAGATAGCTTGACCATGATCCAGTAATAGGGGTTGGATTTGATAGAAAGAGCAAAACAAGAAATTGGCCAGATGGTGTACAGAGGAAGACTGTATACAACAAGTTCTCTGTATGCATGCAACTTTGGCAGGTCAGTTGTATGTTACTAGGGGAGTGCCTGTGTACCCATCATGACTAAATTCTAGATGTCATATCTAGAGCAGGAAAGAAAAAGAAGCTAATTGATGAATTATATTTCTGCTTAAACCTCTATTCACAAAGCTAATTGTGTATTTAGTATAAGTAAAAGTAGCTTTATTGATTGTGGCCGATAAGGAAATGAAAGGCTTTTTTAAAAAAATCTGAATATCTTTGATATTTTATACTTTTTTCCATGCTCATTAGCCACCTTTATTAAGTCCTTTCTTTTGCTAACATTTCAAAGCAAGAAGTTTCTATTTAAATAAAACATCCCTCACCATTGAAAGTAGACGTGTAAATTAAAGCACAATTCATGGTTTTGGCAAATTTTGTGGTGTTGTTTAGAAGTGACATGGTAAGGACTATAATAGAAATTGCTAGTTAGTTATTTGTCAACTCAATAATAAAGATTTATTAAGAGTCTGCTATGCGCAAAGAATTGTCTGGAACAAGTGAAAAATTTCCCTGGTTGGAAAAATTGTGGGAGACTTTATTTGATTGCACTTTACCTGGCTTAATTTGAGAGCTCTGAAGAAATAGAGAAATGGGTTGTTCCCTTAACTGCCAGAGGGGGAGAACCATGGTAACTATATGTTCTCTGGAAAAGAGGAGATTAAGGAAGAACTCTAATGAACTATATGGTCCTAAAGGGAATAGACACTAGATAAAATGAGGTTTTTAAAACTAATGTCAAAAACAGTGTTTAGGGACTCAAATTTAACTTGAAGTAAAAACAGGTTTGAACAGGTTTTTACAAAGTGTATCTAATATGTGAGATAAGCTAACAAGGAACAAATAGTTTGGAGAGTTTGGTTGTGGTTCTTGTTTTTAACAATTAGAGAAACATTTAGATGAAATACTATTTGAGGATATTGTTTCTAAGTCAAAGATTGGGGAGAGTCCAAGAAGACAGACTTTCTGGTCTGCAAAGCTTCCTCTTCCTCTGTCTCCTATGATTGTATTGATACCATTAGTAAGCCTTATTGAAGTGCAAAGTGGTTTCATTCTCAGAGGGTCATTTCAAACATATTTGATTGCAGAATGAGGGCTTGAGACTCACACCCAAAGACCTTTGGTTACCTGGGTTCCCATAAGAGAATGAAAAACCCTTGGGTGCACATTTCCCAACTATCATTCAGGGCTGAGCTGTGAGATTCTCTAATACGACCCTCTGTCTTCAGAGGCTGGAACTCCTTTGGAACAATAAGAAAAAAAGCTGCTTTAATAATGACCTGGTCCACATGTGGATGCTAATCCATTTTTACTGTTTTTATCTTTCCTGGGTAATTAGTTCCTATTTACCCATAGCTGTTGATGTTGTGACTGTTTTTATACCTGTTTTTTAGATCTATACTGTAACACAACATATAATAAGGTCAACTTCTGGAAGAGACCTGGGACCCAGGGTGTCAGAGTTGGGGCAAAACATTAAAACATAAGATGCCAGCACACAAAGGGACCTCAAATGTAGAATGTTTGAGCTGGAATGGATCTTAGAGTAATTTTAAACACCCCCCCCCCATTTTTTTCTGATAAAAAAACTGAGATTTAGTTGAGTGGATTAGACTAAGTAATGTTTTTCTCCTCATTATACTTCTCTTTGTGTTTTATGAAACCATTTGAGATAAACTAATGGGAAGGTTTTGTGTTAAAATATTTCCCTTTTATTACTGAATTATAAAAAAGATGTTTTTAAAATTTCCTGTCTCCTACAAAAAGCATAGCCCAGAAAAACATCCCTCCCATATGGCATTGGTAGCTATAAATTTACTGCACTAAGTAAATCACAGCGTAAAATTCGACTGTTGTCTAGTGGTTAGAACAAACTGATTGAAAGTCCCTGAGGTCCTGATTCTTTTAATGTAGGCCAGCCCTCTGATTTGCTACCTGACCTTTGGGAAGTTGCTAGATTTCCTTTGCCCGGCCAACTGCATTGGGAGCAAAACCACAGATGCTGAGTTGTGACAAAATGAGACACATGTAATGGAAAGGATGACAGCCTGATGGTTACAAAGATTTAAGAACAAATGGAATTAATGCAAATGCAGTTATCCTTATAGTTTAACATACAAATTTAATTGTACGTATATGTATATATGTGTACATATGTGTATAGAGATGTTACAAATATACATATATATGTAGTGTATGATCTCACAAAAATATTTTTTAGGAATCTATATAAGAAAAAACTGACTTTAAAGCATAAGGGTGCTCAGGTATTTTCCAGAGTTAATTTGCCTGTATTTGTCTTAGTTTTATTTCCAATAAATTAAAGGCATAAAGCTGCATAGTGTCATGGAAAGAACACTGAATGGGGAATCAGTACTGGTTTTAGGCTTTCCTTTGCCACTAGCTCTGAGATCCCAGGCAAGTCACTTCTCCACTCTGGTCTTCAGTTTTCTCATCTCTAAAATGAAGTGTCCTGAGCAGATGATGTAAGAATCCCTACACCTGTGTGATATAGTCTTTGATTCTTTGACTTTAACTGGTTTCCTCTCCCTCTCCCTCTCTCCATCTCTGTCTCCCTCTCTGTCTCCCTCTCCCTCTCACTCTCTCTTTCTCTCTCTCTCTATTCCCCCCCCCCCCTTCCTTCTCCCTTTCTCAACCTCCCGATCTTCCTCCATTACCTACCTCCCTGCTTACCTAGAGGCAGTAAGGTGGCACAGTGGACAGAGAACTGGGCCTGCAGTAAAGAAAAGCTGAATTGAAATCTGGCTTTAGACACAAACTGTATGACCCCAAGCAATTTACTTAATCTCTGCCTGCCTCAGTTTGCTCAACTGTAAATTGAGGATAATAATTGTATCCATCTATCAGGATTGTTTTGAGGATCAAATGAGATGATATTTGTAAAGGGCTTAGTGTAGTATCTGGCACATAGGAGATCCTTCACAAATACTTGTTTCCTTCCTCCCTTTTACTACAATTCCTCATTCATCTTTGCTATTGTAGAGATGCTTAGCCAAGATGATAGGAAAGCCTTTGCATCTTAACTGAAACATACCACTTTAAACAGAAACAAAAAGAATACCGATAAAATTAGAAAATGGTGATTCGAAAATACTTGTCCTACCATCTCATACACGAAAGCCTTCCTAACGGTTTGTCTCTGTTAATGTCTCCCACATATCCTGGAGTATTGATCGACCTGGCATATAGGTTGACCTGAATTTTTCAGTAGAAAATCAGTATATAGGTCGACCTTAGTTGCTGTGGCTCTTAGCCTGCTGTTGGAACAGCTGCTGTTGGGCAGAGATCACCCCAGCTCCCACGGCTGCTCATTAGCCTATTAACAGCTGCTTAAACAGCTGGCTGAGAGAATTTGCAGAGAGCTAGGTGGGAAGAGAAGGATTGAATACCACTCTATGCAGCAGCTTATTTGACCCTCTTTTTGTTTGGGCTTTTTCAAAAGGTCAACTGTAAGCTGCAACAAACATTAGATCCCTCTTTGGTGAGTATCATAACTATGCTTTAGGCGGGATCAGCACTCAAGGTGGCCGAACAGATCGGCAGTTTAGTAATGACAGAGACTTGGTACCTGGTGTACTGAGTTCAAATCCTTTCTCTGATAATTGTTAGCTGCACATCCCTGGTCAAATCATTTTGCTTTTCTGTGCCTTAATTTAGTAATCTACAAAAGAGGGAAAATAATAATGCCTGACCTATTGATCTTTCAGAGTAATTGTAAAAATCATATTATGTTTTATGCATGCGCATTTTCCATTATTAGTATTTGGATCATGCAAATGTCACCTATAGGCTTAGCCCAAAGTGAGATTTGGAACTGTGTTGCTTCCAGGCACTAGATAATTGAGATCAGAGAATATTTGCTTAAATTCCCTCATTTTTCAATGAGAAGTGAGAGAAGTGAGGCCCTTGAAGGGTGACATATAGGACTGTGGGATTATAGAGTTTCAGATCTGGAAGGGACCTTTGTGCTTATGTAATCATTATCTTTCCCCCAGCCTCCCACCTCATCTTCCTTATTATTGTCCAGAGAAACACCATCCTTCCAGCCTTTCGGACTGGTGTCACCTGGGTGTCACCCTCAGTTCTTCGTTATTTCTCACTATCTGTCGCCAACGCCTGTAGTTTTCACCTTTACAGTATCTCTTGAATACTGCCCCCTTTTCTCCTCTGATACCACTGCCATCATGGGGCAGGCCTTCATTGCCTCGTGCTTTGACTATAGCAATAACTTGCTGGTGGAGCTGCCTGCTTCAAATCTCTCCCCATTCCAATCCAACCTCGATCCAGCTGCCGTTATTTTCCTACAGTGCAGCCCTAGCCATGTCACTCCCCTACTAAACAACTCCAGGGATACCCTATTGCCTCTGGGAGCAAATGGAAATTACTCTATTTGGCATTCAAAGTCTTCATAACCTATACACACACCTTTCCAGTGTTCCTATACCTTACTCCTTGTCATCTTCTCTTCAAGCTGGTGACACTGGCCTCCTTGATATTTTTTGAACAAGACTATCTCTCAGTTCCAGGGCATTTTCTCCAGCTGTCCTCCCCAATGAGAATGTTCTCCTTTCTCATCCCTACCTAATGACTTCCCCAGCTTCCTTCAAGGCCCAACTAAAACCCTCTCTTCTCCAGGAAGCCTTTCCCATCCCCTCTTAATTCCAGTGCCTTCCCTGTCTTAATCATTTCCTATTTATCCTGTGTGTAGTATGTTTATACATATGTGTTTACTTGTCTCCCCCATTAGATTGTGATCTTCTCGAGGTCAGGAACTGTCTTTTGCTTCTTTTAATATCCCTAGTTCTTAGTACAGTGGACAGAGTGCAGTTGGTGCTTAATAAATATTTAGTGACTGACTGATCTAACCCTCTTGAAGTAGAGAGGAGGAAACCGGGTCCCAGAGATGTTAAGTGATTTACCTAAGGTGGCATGACTAGAGTCAGCGGCAGAGTCAGGAACAGGCAGCTCTCTTGACTTCCAGGGAAATGATCTTTCCATTCAGACACTTATTGTTCAGTCACGTCCAACTCTTCCTGGGTACTTCAGTACTGTCTATGTGGGTTATGAAAAGATGCTAGAGTACTGTGCCATTTCCCTCCCCAGCTCATTTTACAGATATGGAAACTAAGGCAAACAGATTTGAACTCAGTTTCTCCAGACTCCATGGGCAGCATTCTATCCACTGCATCACCTAGCTGCCCAAGACTTGACGTATCCTCACACTGACATTGATCCAGGGTAGAAAATGGAAGCAGTTTCTGATTTGAGCTCTGCACAGGCTGGAGTCAACTAAGATCTATCATGGAATATCACTTTGCATCTGAGAGGAAGGAGAGTGGACTGAAATTCGTTCTTGAAAATGGGATTGAAAATTAGCAATCAAGAATATGGGAAAATATTTTCCAGTACATCAGTTATTGAAGTAAGAAAACTGGGTAGATTTGCAAATAGCACTTAGGAGGTCATTATTTGATTTTTTTAAAAAATTAGTAAAAAAAAAAAAACAACAAAACAAACCAGTGCTGCCACAACCACAAAACAGCAACAAAACACAAGAAGCCAGTTGAGCCCAAGACCTCAGACCAGAAAGCCAATTCCTGAACTTTTTGAGTGACTCTTTTATTTTAATTGACATCGATATTATAAAGCATGTGACTTAAATTTTTGGATTTAAGTCTTACAGCAACCTTGTGAGGGACATACTATGGATATTATCTCCATTTTGTAGATAAGGAAACTGAAGGTGAATGATTTGTCCATTGTTCTTAAACTAATACATACATGTCAGAGGCCGAATTTGAACCCGGATATCCCTGATGCCAAATCCAATATTCTATCCACTATCACGCTGCCTCTGTAAAGAGAATCATCACGGAACTATTTCATTTTACCAATCACGTGTTTTCAAACTAGAAATTTTCCTAATGGAGAGTTCTCAACTATTGTGATTGTATTAATGACTTTTCAACTGATATACGCTCCATTATATAGAGATGCCACGTGGAGCTGAGTGGCATTGCGTTGCCTCTAATCTAAAAATCCAGCTGAGTGCTATACTGGGTGTGACTGACTAAATCTCCACAAAGGAAGGAGTTAGGAATTAGGGATGTTGAAAGCACACACCACAATCCACACTCCACGGAGGTAAAAAGAGCCTGGGAAAGACTCTTCCCTATCATGGCTGGTCATTTCGTTAATTGATCAGAGTTCTTAAATCTTTCAAAGTTATTTTTCTATGTAATGATGTTACATATAATTTTTTCCTTTGGGCTCTGCTCACTTCACTCAGTATCAGTTTATTCAAGTATTTCTAGGTTTCTCTGTAACCAGCAATTTGTAATTTTTTTTTTTTTGGTGAAGCAATAACATTCTATTACATTCATGTATCATAATTTGCTTTTATTCCTTCCTCAGTTGATGGCTACTTCCATTGTTTCTAGTTCTTTCCACTACAAAAAGAGCCATTATAAATAATTTTGTATATATGGTTCTTTTTCTTCTTTTCTTTGTTCTTTTTGGTCTTATAGGGCTTTTAGGTTCTTTTAGGTCTATAGTGGTATCTCTGGGCCAGAGGGTTTGCAGAGGCTAGTATTTGTATGACTTTTACATACAGCATCATATAGACCAGGTAGGTATTACTGGTTGAAAGCAAACTTTATTTCCCTATCAGATATTAGCATTTTCCTTTTATTTCAATCTATATAAGTTTTTTTTATTTTTTCTTTTTATGGGGGGGTATAGAAGATAAGCCAGATATACTATGTTTCTCTCACATAACATATTTATTATCACATTTAAGCCCTATAAGTAGGCAGCAGAGGTATTTAATTCCTAAATTTATGATTCTATATAAAAAATTAGGAAATTAAGTATCAGAGAGTATACTTTTTCAAGGTCACATGGTTAATAAATGGCCAAACTGGAAATGTAATTCAACTCTTCTGCCTAAGGATTGAATACTCTTTCTACCACCCTATATCCCTGAAGAAAAAACAAAGAAAGAAGGAAGGAATAGGGATTGGATTCCCTCTGTAAATGCAAGCTGGCCCCTTCTCCACTAAATGTAATCTAAAAGAGTTGCCTAAAGTCCTAAGAAGTTGTCACTTGCCCACTGTTGCCAAGCCAGTATGTCAGGTGAGATTTGAACCTATGTCTTCCTGGCTTTGAGACCAACTCTCTATCACTCTACCGTATAGCCTCTCAACAAGTAAACAAGCAAATGGAAACAAAATAACCTAGGGAGAAAAATCTCAATTCATCCTAGTTCTTTGGAATTCAGTGAGTCCTGTGTTAATAACCTGTTCCAGTTTTCCACAGTCATTGCATTCAGGAAATTCCTCCTCATGGCTAGCTCCTTTTAGCTTACCAAAATCTTTCTTGCTGTACCTTACTTACATCCATTTCCTTTTGTTCTAGCACCGTAGGAGATCAGACATGGCTATTCTCAATAATGTTAAAATGACATTTTAACTCTTGAGAAACATTTTTTGGATTCTTCTTAGTCTTTACATTTTCAGGGTAAATGACAGATTTCCTTCAGTTTTATTTTTCGATATCACATCACAGTATCTCTCTCCTGAGAACTCTTCAGGTTTTTGTTCTTTTTGTTTTTGTTTTTCTGAACAATCAACATTTGTATTGTGGACTATTGCAGGGCACTGTACTCTGAGCTATGGGGGAGAAACAAAAGAGCGTGATAAATCCAACTGGAGAAATCATACATGAACCCACAAAAGCCTAACTAATAATATAAGGCTATATGTGATGAACGCTAACAGGACTTCAAAGGATGAAGAAAATTTTGAGGGCTGGGTGTGATTTCGTAGTAAAGTGAGATTTGAACTGGGCCTTGAAAGACAGAATTTATTTATACAGAGAAGGGGCATTCCAGGATGAGGAATAGCATGAGCAAAGGGATTGTGAGTATGTCACTGGTCAGAGTGGAGTCTGGTTCAGTGAGTAATGGGAGATAGAGAAAGCTGGAAAGGATATAATACTGCTTACAGAGATTACTTTGTGAGCATTTGCCAGAAGAGATGGGGAAAGCTGACTTAGTCTGCTTCCTATGTAGCAAGGCATCCATATGACAACTGACACATTCATTCAAAAATCCAGATGTTTTATCCACATGATGAAAACATATTGATATTTGACCATATATGGAGAAATGACTCAAATTTTCAGCCAGTTATACAGACAGATATTGGTCCTTAAAACATGGGATCACAAGATTAAAGATTTAGAGTTGGAAGGCTTCTCTAAGGTCATCCTGTCCAACCTACTCATTTTACAGATAAGGGAATTAAGACTCAGAGAAAGTAAAATAACTTACCCAAGTTCACAAATGCTCATCTGTTTGCTTAAGGAGACAATCATCATGGAAACCCAAACTATACACGTGAAAGAGAATCTCACTTTTGAGTTGGAGGTCAGAGAGAATTTTCATGCACACCCCTGCCTCTGTTCACAAATGTCAGGCATACTACCCATTGGAAGAATTCTTAAAAGTTACAATGCCAATTGTGGAGAATAGTGAAAAACAGGGAAATAACATTAACTACTTTCAGAATTGCCCAAATGGGCATTTTTCTAAGCAATAATGTGCTCTGGGGTATGCTGAATTAGACTTTCTCCACATAATATATTCAAGAGTGTGGTTATCAATCATGCTTGCACACCCCTAAGAGGTATGGTATTGGAACTATGTGGCTGTTAGCTTAAAAGGAATTGGAATCAAAGTTTGAAATGATGTAATGATGATTTCAGACTTCCTTGTCTTGTGGTGCAAGAAGAAAAGTTCTATTTGAAAGCACATTAAATTTTGAGACAGATGTTCTCAACCACTATTGCATTGAGTTTCTCCAAAGGACACATTAACTTTTAACATTTAACTTCTAGTGCTGTGACTCATGCTCTTTTCATTAATTTTCCAGCCAACTTTTTTAAAAATTAGTTTTATTGATGCCTTTGTTTTTACATAATAGCAATTTCTGGATATACCCCCCCACACCCTGCCTATACAACCAAACTCTTCCTTCTGACCAAGTAAAGCAATTAAGCAAAAACAACAGGTACTATGATGGTGTCCAACAAAGCATGCAATATTCTGCCCTCATTGTGACTGGGCCTCTTTTCCAGAAGGCTTGTGTATTTAATTGTCTATTCTCTGCAACCATTGTTGTCAGTCCTGTTTTTTGTTTTGTTTTGTTTTGTTTTACACATATATCCCTAGTGGATGAGGGACACTTAGCCCAGAAATAAGAAATGAACTTCTACGGAGTTCCCATTTTACTTTGTAGGAAAGAGACCATCTTGTGGAATGGAAAGTGCCAAGATCTGGGGTTAAAACATGTCTCTGATATTTACTGACTAAGTCAAGTCAAGCATTTGTGTCACTTAACCTTTTCTTTCCCTCAGTTTCCCCATAAGCCAATTGGAATACTACCTCTTATACATACATACATACATACATACACACACATATATTTATATATATGTATATATGTATGTATGTATATATATATGTATGTATGTATGTACATATATATATGTAATCTCAGGCATATTGTAAGAATGAAGTGAGAAAATGAGATAGTATAAAAAGCTACATAAATGTGATCTGTTATTATTACATGTCATCTCCTTTACATGAATATGTATTGGCTCCCATACTTGTGTTTAGCAGAATCTTTGATCAGAATTCAGCTGAGACCTATTGGATGGTTTATCCCAATTCCCCTAGAATCATGAATCTAGAACTGAAAAAGTTCTTAGAGGTCATCTGGTGATAACCCTTCATTTTCCACGTGAGGAAACTGAGGCTAGGGAAGGTTAAGCTATTTGCTGCAGGTCACACAGGTGAGTTAGTATTCACATTCAGGTCTAGTAGTTTCACACACTTCTCACTGCACTGTAATACCTCCCTGTTGTTGTACCTGAGGATGCAAAGGGAACCAGAGGGTTGCAATTATCTGATGAATTTGATCAGCAGGGTCCACAGAGCTCATTTAAACTCCCAAATCTTATGTCTTTCTCGGTAGCAGAATCTGGGGCCTGAATTTTCTGGATAAATATATTAATCTTCTGTTTTTCTTTGTTTAATACAGACAGTATCAACCCTCTGAAAGAATGGTTTGATTCATTTTTAAGTCAACCTAGTAATTTGGTATTAAATAGACAAAAAAAAACCCTTCTACTGACTTATAGGCCAAAATGTCCCTTATTCAATTCTGCTGTTCAGATTTTGTTTATGGGTGTAATGGTATAGAGGAGGGGATGAAAATTTAAAATATGAATGTATTGATGGTCTTCTGTCTTGGGATTTTGGAACTATACTAGCGGCACGCATCGAGGTGGCTCCTTTCAGAGATAGGCAAAGTGCAGGTGGTAAAATTTAGAACTCAAGATAAAAAAGAAAAGCCTATCCCAAATATCCCATGGCAAAATTTTATCCCAAGGATCCCAAGGATGGTTGCATGCATGGTTTTGTCCCGGGATCTGGATATTTTAGCATCATGTAGGTAAAACATCCAGATTCTTCGTTGTTAACCATGGGTATCTGTCAAAGCTCTGTCCTGGGCCCTCTTCTCTTCTCCCTCTATACTACTTCACATGGTGATCTCATTTTCTGGCCTCCTCCCCACACTCATAACCAATCAAATCAAGACTCTCTGTTTCTGCAACATTTCTCATATACATCCCCTTCTCTCCTCCTACACTGCTGCTGCTCTGTTCCTCACAGTTGGATTATTGCAACAGCCAGTTTGTGGGTCTCCCTATCTCATGAGATCTCTTCCTACTCTTCCTAGACCAATCTGGAATCTTCCATTTAAAATTGATCTTCCTAAAGTGAAAAATAGACTATGTCACCTCCCTGTTCACTCAATTCCAATAGTTCCCTATTACCTCTAGGATCAAATAGAAAATTTTGTTTGATTTTTAAAGTCATAACCTCTCTCTTTCTTGTATATCTAGTATTCTGAAACTTTATACTGTTCCTCTCTCCCCCTGCTCCATGTACTCAGCCATCCAGTGACTCTGGCTTCCTCACTCTTCCTTGAATAAGACACTTCATCTCCTGACTCAGAATTTTACTGGCTACCCCATGTCTGGAATACTCTCCTTCCTCAACTCAGCACCATAACTTGCCTGACCTCCTCCAAGCCTCTCCTAAAGTCCTACTTTCCGTAAGGAGCCTTTCCCAACCTTCTCCCTGAGACTATTCCCAATTATCTTATTTACATAATTGTTTGTATGTTGTCTCCACTGTGATCTGTGATAGAATGAGGGCTCTTCTTTTGCCTTTGCCTTTTCTTGTATCCCTGGGATTTAACATAATGCCTTGCACGTAGGAGCTCCTTAGTAAATGCTACTTTGTTCTTATTGTTCAGTCTTTTCAGTTGTGTCCAGCTCTTTTGTGATCCCGTTTGGGGTTTTCCTGACAAAGATATTGGAGTACTTTGCCATTTCCTTCTCCAGTTCATTGCGCAGATGAGGAAACTGAGGCAAAATGTGACCTGCCTAGGGTCACACAGCTAGTAAGTGTCTGAGGCCAGATTTGAACTCACAAGTCTTCCTCATTCCAAGCCGAGTGATCTGTCTACCGTGCCCCCTAGCTGACCCCAAATGCTACTTTACTGACTGACCATGTTTGTCATTGTGTGTGAGCATGCTATGGATTCAAGTGTTTGTGAAGTTAAGTATGAGAGAGCTGGCATCTTTACTATGATAAATTCATACTCAATTTTCAGATATTAGGCAGGGCCATAGTTAACTACAGGTAGTAGCAGACTAATCAAAGAGAAACCATGTCTTACCGAAGCATTTTTTGAGGAAGTTGTCCATGTGTGGTATGGAAGCCACTGCAGGAGAGCCTGGACCTGTGAAAGGGAAGTTCGAGGATTAGGATGGCAGAATGGCAGTTATCTGAGAGTAAGAGTGGACTTGAGAGCTCACTCTCCTCCTATCATAAACTAGGTAGTTGCTGGAAGGAGCCTTTTTGTTCAGCCCTGTGATTTTATTGATATAGGAAGTTTGATGTGTAGAAACCCCTTCCATTGATACAAACCAAGTATTCTTCTGTAATTTCTAGTTTTACATGATGCCCAGGGCCCTAAGAATTAGAAAACTTGCTCCTGGTCATATTCCTAGTTTTTGTCAGAGGTCAGATTTGAACCTAGATTTTCTTGTTCTCGAGGCTGGTCCTCTATCTACAATATTATGTTGCTTCTGTCTTAATAATTATAACTGCATAATGGTGATATGCTAAGTGCCAGATCACTAGCAACGTTCAGGTGGAAGATAAAAAACTCCCTGTCAGTAATGCTGTAGAGGGGATTGTTATTAATGGTCAGGTTGATCTCTGAGGCTCTATTGGCTCTGAAATTCTGTGATTCTTTGAAATGAGTCTTATCTCCATTGCATTTTTATTTTAAAAACAAACTTTACTTCATATGTGTATATGTGTTTGTTTCATGTTTTAACTTTCTTATTTTATTTGAAAGAATTCTATACTCTAATTCAAAATAAAATTATTTTCAAGAGGACATAACGATTATACTAACCAGCTATGTAACCTTGAGAAAGTCACTTAACCTTTTGGGTCCTCTGTTTCTTCACCTGTAAAACAAGGAGGCTAGACTGTATCTAAGCTTCTTTCCAGGTCACAAATTCCAAGGTTCTTTGATTCTCTTTTTATATGTCTGACTGCTTCAGTTCATCATTTTGGCTAACATAATGCTACTAAGGCCAAAGTAATTTATTTGTTATGTCCATTGACCTTTGCTCTGTGCCCTAGCCATAGACTGTGCCTTATCTTATAAGTAGGGGCTATTGATCATGAAGAGGGCTCCAAAATGTCAATGGTTCAGTGGGAATTTATCCTAGGCTGAGAAAATAGGTCATTGCTTTGGCCAATGATAGCCCTTCCCTGACCCAGAAACAGGATCTACCTGTAGGGCCCTGATTCCTTTTTGGTCACATTTACTACTTGTCAACCAAAGCTCCCTTTCCGCAAGGAGCATAAACAGGTAACAAAGCAATTCTGCACTGGGAGCAAAGGTCACAGCTTTCAGTCATCCTGTTTGCCTTCTCTGTCTTTGCTAAACTAAACTTTGTAGTCTCTTTGCCTGCCTCACATAAAGTATCACAGGACTTGGACTGGACCTCAGAGATCATTTAAACCAACTCCCTCTTTGAAAAAAAAAATTAATAACCTTTATTTCTAGTTTAAAGAATACAACCTCCCCCCAAGAACATTTTAATATATAAAGTAGAACCAAAAAAGATGATTTTATGTGAAAACCTAAATCTCTTACATATAACTTGAATTTTAAATAGTAATAAAATAATTTGTTGTGTTACTTTAAAAGTTAACCCGCTTGTTTTTGTTTCCTTCCAAACTTTCTTTATTTCTTTTCATTAAAAAATACTTCATTGGCCTTCTTTTGTTTCTTTTCTTTTTTGGCAACCCTTTAACTAACTTTCTGTTCTTCGTTTATTTCCTCATTAAAAAAAAATTCAATCCTTATTAAAAATAAGCATAGCCAAGCCAAACAAACCCATGCATTTGCCGCATCCAAAAATGTATAATTCTGTACCTTTAATTCATCACCCCTTTGTCAGGAGGTGAATACTTTGCTTCCTCATCAGGCCTCTGAAGTTGTGATTGAACCTTACATTGATCAGAGTTCTTATATCTTTCATTGTAATTGTTTTAACAATTTTATTACTACTGTGTAAATTGTTCTTTTAGTTCTACTTATGACAGTCTTCATCTGTTCATGCAAGTCTCCTCAAGTTCCTCTGAAATTATCTGTTTTGTTATTTCTTACAATGCAATAATATTCCATTATATTCATATACCATAATTTGTTCAGCCATTCCCCAATTTACTGACACCTTCTTTGTTTCCAATTATTTGCTAAAAACAAAATATTTTCTAAGAATAAATTTAGGCCTTTTTTTTCTCATTTCCTTGATCTTTTCATGGCATAAGCCTAGTAGTTATTCCCTGCCCCCCCTCACTTCTTGTTACAGATGCAGAAACTAAGGCCCAGATAAGTTAAATGAGAGAGTCAAAGTCACAAAGCAGCAAAATCATCATTAGAACTAGTGTCTTTTGATTCTAAAACCAAATGCACATTTCATTGTGCCACACTGCCTCTTAATAACGAAAACAGCTCTTTTTGGCTGATACTGTAAGCAATCTGGGAAAGCAAGGAATACTTGCTTACAGTATCAGCCAAAAAGAGCTGTTTTCGTTTATGGAGAAGTTAAGATTTTATGACCCAACAGGAGTTAGAGAGCATTATGAAATGCAAAATCGATAATTTTGATTACATTCATTTGAAAAGTTTCTGTACAAACAAAGCCAATGTAACCAAGATTAAGAGGGAAGCAAAAAATTGGGAAAGAATTTTTACAACCAGTGTCTCTGATAAAAGCCTCATTTCTAAAATATACAGAGAATTGAGTCAAATCTATAAGAATACAAGTCATTCCCCAGTTGATAAATGGTCAAAGGATATGAACAGACAGTTTCCAGAGGAAGAAATTAAAGATATCTATAAGCATATGAAAAAATGTTCTAAATCACTATTGATTAGAGAAATGCAAATCAAAACAACTCTGAGGTACCACATCTCACCCATCAGATTGGCTAAGATGACAAAACAGGAAAATGATAAATGCTGGGGAGGATGTGAAAAAATTGGAATACTAATGCATTTTTGGTGGAGTTGTGAACTGATCTAACCATTCTAGAGAGCAATCTGGAACTATGCCCAAAGGGCTATAAATAAGTGCATACCCTTTGACCCAGCAATACCACTTGTAGGGTTGTATCCCAAAGAGATCATAGAAGTGAGAAAGGGTTCCCATATGTACAAAAATATTTATAGCAGCTCGTTTTGTGGTGGCAAAGAATTGGAAATCAAGGGGATACCCATCAATTGGGGAATGGTTAAACAAGTTGTGGTATATGGATGTAATGGAATACTATTGTGCTATAAGAAATGAGAAGCAGATGGACTTCATAATAACCTGGAGAGATTTATATAAAGTGATGTTTAGTGAAAAGAGCAGAACCAGGAGAAATTTGTACACAATTACAGACACAACGTATGTGTAACGACTGACTTTGATAGACCGGGCTTCTCTCAGCAATGCAAGGTTATAAGACAACTCCGAAAGACTCATGATGGAAAGAGATGTCCACATCCAGAGAAAGAACTATAGAGTCTGAATGCAGATTGAAGCAAACTATTCGCTCTCTCTCTTTTTTTGTTTTGTTTTATTTCCTCTTTCTCATTGTTCGCTCCATTGGTTATAATCCTTCTTTACAACCCAATCTGATTAACGTTTAATATGAAGGTATTTGTAGATCCTGTATTTGATTGCATGTTGCCTTGGGGGGGGGCAAGGAGAAGGAGGGGGAGAAAATTTGAAACTCAAGGGATTGTGGAACTGAATGTTGTAAACTAAAAGTAAATAAATGCTTTTTTTTAAAGAAAAAGAAAATAATTGAACAGAAAAAGTAAAAAACAACAACAAAACACCAGCTCTTTTTTCCAGAATAATTTTGTCCATTATTTCATTATTGTCCATATTTCATGTCCATATTTCACAGTTGTGCTGGGAGGTAAATTTTATCCTCCCTGCCTCCATCACTTCCTTTTCTCCTCTCTTCTTTCCTTTCTTTTTTCTTTTCTTTCCTCCTCCATTTTCCCCGCCCTTCCTCCTTTATTCTTGCTGTTTGGTCTAACTGCCCCAAGTCTCTCCCCTTCCCCTCCCATTCTCTCTTCAGCTGTCAAAGTGATCTTCCTAAAGTAGCCTTCTACCTAAAAACTCCAGTGGCTCCCTATCGCTTCCAGGACAAAATAGAAAATGCTCTTTTTGGCATTCAAAGTCGTTCGTAACCTGCCCTCACCTCTACCTTTCCAGTCTTCTTATACCTTAACACTCCCACATGTACCTAGCAGTCCAGTGACAGTGGCCTCCTTGCTGTTCTTGGAACAAGACACTCCATCTCTTGGCTTCAGGGCATTTTCACTGACTCTGCCTCTCCCCCTCTGCCCCCGCCATTGCCTAGAATGCTCTCCTTCCTCATCTTTGCTTCCTGGCTTTTCTGGCTTCTGTCAAGACACAGCCCAAAATCCTCCTTAATTATAATGCTTCGCCTCTGTTGATTATTTCCACTTTTTTCTGTATATAGCTTGGTTGTACATAGTTGTTTGCATGTTTCTCCCCCCATTGGACTGTGAATTCCTTGAAAGTAGGAACTGTCTTTTACCTTTCTTCATATCCTCAGTGCTTGGTAGAATGCCAGGAGCATAGTAGGTGCCTATTAAAGCTTTGCTGATTTACTGACTCTCTTTCTCTCTGTTTTCCCTTCTTCTTTTACTTCCTCCTTCCCTCTTTTCCCTTTCTTTCTTTGTTTTCCCTTCTCTTCTTCCATATTTAGTAACATAATATTATGTGTAGAATTCCATGTTAGGTTCTGGGAGAAATACACAGATTAAATAAAAAAGGAACCTTGTCCTCATGGTCCTTCAGTTTTCTTAATCTAGTGAAAAGACTGTAGCTTTCTAGAGAGAAAGAGGACTAAGGAAAGCCAAAAAATAACACAGGATTGAAGGATCACCATGTAACTCCCAACCCAAAGTTACATTTGGATGAACTGAATTTGAACTTTAATAAGATACCATTTTCTCCATAGTGATGACTGCTCCATCTTTGTCTCCTTTGCTGGTTCTGCTTTGTCTTTCTACCCACTAAGTGAAGGTGCTCCCTGAGGATCTCTTCTCTTTTCTCTCTACGGCCCCCTCCCTTGTGATCTCTTTTACTCCCAGGAGTCCAATTATCACATCTATGCAGATGATTCCTAAATCTATATGACCAGCCTGAGTGTCTCCCTTGAGTTCCCATTCTACATCTTCAGCTGCTTATTGGAAATGTCCTCCTCCTAGAGAAGTTCAGCATTAAAATCATCATCTCCTCCCTTCAATACTCTTCTCTATTTCTGTTGATGCTCCCTCCACTTCCCTTGAAGGTGACTACAAGCTTTGGATGCTTCCTTCTGTCTCCTGTCTCTCTTCATCCAGTTGTTGACTCAGGCAGCTTACTAACTAAACAATTACTAGATACAAAGAGACTCCCACTGGGCTTGGATGGAGCTACAAAGTTTAGTTGCAACAAGACCTTCATCGGCTGCATTTTAAAATCTAGAAAGGGGATAAGACACAAACACATATTATTAAAATATACTTCTTAATAAACCATTGAGAGGCAGCAAATAATATGCTTATTAATATACTTTTTTGCTTTTTCAGGATTTGTTTGATTTCATTTTTTTCAATATTTACCTTTATAAGATTTTGAGTTCCAAACATTTTTTTCTTCCTCCCTTCCCCCATCCCCAAGATGGCAAGCAATCTGATATAGGCTATACATGTATAAACATATTAAA
This sequence comes from Pseudochirops cupreus, assembly GCA_028627135.1. Lineage (NCBI taxonomy): Eukaryota > Metazoa > Chordata > Mammalia > Diprotodontia > Pseudocheiridae > Pseudochirops > Pseudochirops cupreus. The sequence continues at coordinate 198,116,435 of CM053581.1, forward strand.
TATATTTCCATTTTAGTCATATTGTGAAAGAAGAATCAGAACAAAATGTAAAAACCAAGAGAAATAAAAAACAAACAAGAAAAACTGATGAAAAAAGTATGCTTTGATCTGCATTCAGACTCCATAGTTCTTTCTCTTGGTGTGGATAGTATTTTCCATTGTGAATCTTTTGGAATTGTCTTGTATTGCTGAGAAGAGCCAAGTATATCAGAGTTGGTCATCAAACAAGGTTGCCGTTACTGTGTACAATGTTCTCTTGGTTCTGCTCACTTCACTCAGCATTAGTTCATGTAAATCTTACCAAGTTTTTTGAAGTCCACATCTGTTTATCACTTCTTATAGCACAATAGTATTTCATTACATTCATACAACACAACTTGTTCAGCCATTCCTCAATTGATGGGCATTCCTTCAATTTCCAATTCTTAGCCACCACAAAAAGAGCTGCTATAAATATTAATGTACTATTGAGAGCCATAGGAAATAAAGTGCTGGGCTTGGAGACAAGAAGAACTGAGTTTGAACCCTGTCTTGGACATCTTTTAGCTGTGTGACCTGGAGCAAGTCATTTTACCTCAGCTTCAGTTTCTTTCTCTGCAAAATGGGAATAATAGTAGTATTTACTTCACAGGATTGTTGTAAGGAACAAATGAAAAAATACATAGGAAGCATTTGCAAACCTTAACACATTATATAAATGTCAGGTTATTATTAATTATGGATAGGGACTAGGCCTGTGATTTCATGGGTATAAAGAACTCCCAGGTAAGAAATGTAATTCTACTAATGGAGATCAGCACCCTTTCTGTGACTTATAGTCTTAGGATGTTGCTTGGAGCCCTGAAGGATTAAATGAGTTGCTCAGTATGTGTCTAAGAGTCAGGATTTCAAGCCAGGTCATCTTGATGTTAAGGCTGTCTCTCTTTCCACCATACCATGGCTTAGTGTAGACACATTCGTAATGTTCTTATTAACACAATTTTTAAAATAACATCTAAAATAGGACACATAATACAAATCTATGACAGAATAGGTTATTAATACTAGTGCCCTTCCTTACTACCTTCTATTTAACTGATTAGTGTTTTTATTTTATTTATTCTGCCTGCGTTCAGATATCTCCCCCTCTGGAATGTAAGCTTGCTGAGAGCAGGGAACTGTTTGTTTTTGTCCCAGTTTCCCCAGCATCTGCCACAGTGATTGATACATTAAAGGTGCTTAATACATGCTTATCCTTTGATTGATATAAAGAAAAGTCCTATTGGGGTGAGGGGAGGCAAATATTAAAGGTGCTGTATGCCTGAGCTCCTCTGGGCTCCCACCTGTCTGTGTCCTCTCGGGAGGCATTCTTCAAATATTTCACCAGGAGAAAAAGGCGATTGAATGATGAATAATAATGCACTGTCTCTGACATTTAAGGACATCATTGACTCTCAGTTCTAGGATGTAAATCACCATAATGGGTGAATCCTTTAAAAGTAACATGGAATTTAAAGTGGAAAATATAAGGAGCGAGCAGGATTACTGCTCAAATCACCCGTTTATTATCTAGGTGCGCTTAATAGCATGCTGCCTGATGAAGAATCATTTGCTCAGCTCCAACAATGGCTCCGTTTTCGCTTCAGTCACTCAGCCCAGCCATGCAGTGGCTGAGACTTCCGCCTTCTACTCAGCAGCACTACTGGTTTTGTCGCTGTCTGAAGAGAACCTGTGCAAGGCGCTAAGTTCGTTTCCCTGTCCGTCGGACAGTTTGGGTAGCACAAACTAGCTTCTGGCCACGAGTGGGGCGGTTTCCTGCATCTCCGCCTCTCTTTGGGGAGGGTGACTCATTTAATTGAATATAAATTGATTAGTGGAGCCCAGGCATCTGAGCCTTAGGTTTCCCTCCCCCAGGACAGCTGGCCACCTCCAAAGCCACTCTACCTCCAAAGCTTCATCATTTAGGTGTGTATGGTAGCTGTCATTTCACGGTACTTTTCTTACTACAGATTCTTACTTTGTGTGACATTTTCCCACCCCCTCCCCCTTTACATTTTCCATTTCTGTGGACTACAGATCAAGCTAGAGAGCAGCAGTAACCTGGAAAGATAGGATAGCTGTAATTCAGGAATAATTTCTCATATTTTCTGCTCTGTACAGAACTTCATTTGTTTTACCTAGTTAAATACTTCATCCTCAATTTATCTTTTGATTTACTTCTCTGGGTGTTCTTCCACTTTCAAAAATGTTGGGCTTATTTTTAGATACTAGTCATTAGTGCTGATAGTCTGTTTTCAAACAGGTCTATTCTTTTCTTTCATTTGCTCAACATCCTTTTCATTATTCCATTCCTTATTTGAAATACTTTCCCCACCCCAACCCTCTGAGGATTTTTCTACACAGTAATGCTCATTATGATGATGATGATGGTGTTTTAAATCTATATCTAGATAATAACAACATATTTATATGATACTTTAAAATTTGAAAACACATTTACATACATTATCTCATTTGCCTCTTGCCACAAACCTGTGAGGTTAATAGTACAATATTTCTAACCCCATTTTACAGATGAGGAAGCTGAGGCTCAGAAACCTTAAGTGAAGTGTTCAAGATCACACTAAACAGGGTAAACACAAAAGTCAGTTATTTACCCAGGCATTTAGAAATATTGATGAACTTTTTAGTTTTTATATAGTTAGTGTACTATGTATCCAACTTTTTTATTTCTAATATACTGAAGTGTATTGAGACTCCAACTCAGAAATAGGGTTTAATAGGGAAAGGAGGAATATTGGTTCTCCTGGATGATGAGCTGTTGGACAGAAGGGGAGGGGAAGTGAGGAGTCATGGCAACTGGTCCTCCTCATCACTGTGGCTTTTTGTCACAGGTGCCATGTTTTTTTCCCAGATGTAGACACTTTATTGAAGCCCAAATACATATAAATATGTGTGTATACATATATCGTACATATAATACATAATAATATTATGAGCCTATCATGTGCAAGACAGGGGATTTAAGATAAAATGAAGCAGTCCTTCTCTCAAGGAGCTTACATTCTCCTTGGAGAATCTAACATGTAAAGCAATAAGCATTGTACACGATGATTTGAGGGGGAACAGAACATTCACAGCTAAGTGTATCAGGAAAGAGTTCCTGTACGAGATGGCACATGAGTTAGCTTTGTTTGCAAACTGCTAAGTCTCTTCCAGGAATCTCCCTTGTAGCTCAGCCCCAACAAACCTCCCACTTCCCACTTGTCTCATTTCATTCAGTTAAATCCAATTTGGCAAATATTTATCACGTACCTCTTATATGCAAAGCACTGTGCTAGGGTTCCCACCTCCTAAGTGGAAAGGACCTTCAGCTGTCTGTTCTAACTCCCTGACTTTACAGATTAAGAAACTAGGGTCGAGGCTGGTGAAAGGGAACGTGCTTGAGATGACAAGAGTTAGGTAGGAGAGCAGGAATTTGAACGTAGGTTCTCAGACTCTAAATCCAGAGCTCTGGCCACTTCTCCAAGCTGCTGCTCCCCAGCTGGTGCTATCATTCTAAATCAGCATTTCTTTCCACTTGGCAACTCAAGAGGACATTTAGGATCTGATGACCTAAGTCCCAGACAAAGGAATCAGCTTGTTTAAAAGTGCATTGGATTGTGGGTGAAAGACATAGAAGTGTAAGAGGCTCATGTCTTTTTTTTTGAGCCCCAAACACTTGGTTCTCTTTTGTTTAACAAACAAATTCTGTGTCTATCCTGGATATTTACTGTACCGACTAGTACTGACCTCTAGGACACTGTGAGAAGCATGTAGGTTTTAGAGCAGCTATTTCACTGTTCAGATCCATTTTTTGGTGATGATTTAAGCTAAAAATATAATTCTGCTGACATGGAATTCAATTGATTTTTGCCTCCTTTCCTGTTTGAACGCTGCCAAGTCAGCCTAATTAGGCCTCAATTTCTACCTCCCATAATGAAAAACCAGTCCCTTCCAATATCTTTTTCATACAATATACACATCTCCATGTTTCATTTTTCCCCAAAATCCATTAGACTGTAAGAGTGCCCAACTATAGGTGTCTCAGCGTGGGACATGAGGGTGTGTGTGTGTGTGTGTGTGTGTGTGTGTGTGTGTGTGTGTGTGTGAAAGAGAGACAGAGATAGAGAGACACAGAAAGACAAAGAGAAAGAGAGAGAGCAAGAGACAGACAGAGAGACAAAGAGAGAGAATGTAAAACTATTGGTCCTGAATTGTTTGTCAGCCCCAAAATTTAGTTATACAGGCTCTGTACTAGACTTGAAGTCAGGAAATCTTGGATTTGAATGCTCCCTTAGAAATCTTCTCTTCTGCAACTGTGTCTGACTCTCTGTGACCCTGTTTGGGGCTTTCTTAGCAAAAATACTGGATGCCTTTTCCAACTCATTTTACAGATGAGGAAACTGAGGCAAACAAGATTAAGTGACTTGCCCAGGGTCACTGTTTCACAAATAACATACAGGAGGCACTGGAGTTTTTGGACTCCAGCCTCTAACACGTTCACTCTTGATCTGGTCAGACAGGAAGGACAGGAAGACATCTTCAGAGGGGTTAATAATCTTACTTTATTCTAGTCTAGTGTTCTCAAAGGGAGTTGCTGATACTGGGAGCATCAACTCCTACAGCATTCCCTAATCACCCTTCTCACAGGGGCCAGCACAAAGGGGGGGGGGGGGCAACTACCCTTATGTCTCAATGGAGTTAATTTCAGTGGGGTCAATCAAGACAGGCACAGCTTGTGTACTCCCCTAAATCCCCTCAAGCCTCAGTGAGGGCCAGTTGAGGCAGGTACATGTCTTCCTTTATACATTACCCAAATCGGTTTCCTTATGGAGTCTCCATTCACTAACCCATTTGCTTTATAGGACAATGGACAAAGAAGGCATCTTGTCAACATTAAACTCACAGGTTAACTTTAACGATATTGTCATTCTGAGCGAGTGTAGCAAGTATCACATTATATCATCCCATCATAGTGCAAGCTGAGTAGGACTACATTACTATCTAGGATCTTTGGGGCTATTCTGGGAATTATTATCTAATACCTGGAAACTAGGCATTGTCATGGCCATGGATCCATAGAAACTAAACTATAAGGGATAGCAAAATCCTCCTTACATATAGTCATGTACCTAGTAAGTGTGAGACCAGATTTGAACTCAGGAAGATGAATCTTTCTGATTCCAGCCCTGGAACCCTATCCACCATGCCATCTAGCTGCCCCCCAGAAAGTTATTGGCTGTAGACAATTTCATTTTTCTTTCTTTGCTTGTTTCCTCCTAGGTAAAATCCCCATAGGTAAAATGGGGTTCACAATAACATCTATTGTTGGTTGTTGGTTGTTGGTTGTCCAGATCAAATGAAATTCTAAATCAAACAGAGGTATAGACCTTGGAACACTATGTAAATATGAGTTGTTGTTATTAGCTAAGTTTGTGGGCAGACAACTTGTGGAGCATGTATAATGGCTAATTAGTATTGCAACTATACTTCCCCTTTCTATAGGCTTCAGGTTTCCAAAGGTGCATAGGGATTGGAAAACCCAGGCTCCAAGGAGTTAAGTGGCTTGCCTGGAGTCACACAGATTTTGGTGCAGTTCATTTCAATTTGGAGTGTTTATTATAGTGCCAAGTACTGTGTTAGGATTGGGAATGTAAAGAAAAAAAAATGAAAGCAACCCTTGCCTTTAGGGAGTTGAGAATCTATTGGGGGGAAATCGCATATGAGTGAAATGTTTTACTTGTATACTAACATAGAACTAAATGCAAAATATAGACAAAATAAATACAAAATAATTTGGGGGGAAGGAGTTCTAAAAATTGGGAAGATGAGGAAAGTCTTCTTATAACAGGGGGCACTTGAGTGTATCTTTGAAGGAACTAGGAATTCTAAGATATGGAGGTGAGAAGAAGGCATATTCCAGGCATGAGGGCCAGCCACTGCAAAGGCACAAAGGAGGCAGATAAAGGCATTGTAGGGGGAGAAATCAAGATCTAAACCTGGGTCCAATGTGTTCCTTTAGGCAAAAGTCATGTAAGTGAGAGTTACAAAGGCCATTGGAGGAGTTGGATTGAGGCTACTTGAAAGAAATTTTTGGTCCTGAGTTTGTATATATAACACACATCTCCAGAGATATTCATGGGATTTATCTGTCTTTAAAGAAAGTAAATTTCAGGACCTCAGCAGGTTGACAATGTCTCTTCAAATTTACAGTGGCAATGTGCAGTAAAGTAGGGTTTTACCATAACATTTTTTACTGTGCTATCTATCAATATTTTATCAAATTGGGCCAAAGTTTCAAAACTGGCCCTAAATTATACCCTGAGAAAGTGCTTGTATATGCAGAATGCCCAAGTGGGTTTCAGAGATTGAGTTCTTGTGAGTCAGTAGAGTTTGGTTCAAAATTATATCTGCACTGTTTTCTATTGATCTATGTCTTCTCTCCTATCCTTTTTTTGGTACATACTCTGCAGGTGAAACCCATGGTTGCCCGTGAAAATCTATTGCCAATGGCACTGAAATCCACATTATTGATGTATAATTCAAATAGAGTTGTTCTGCTAAGTCCCAAAAGAGCAGTTGGAGCAATGGATGAAAGTAGAAGAGGCAGATTTCGGCTTCAAGTAAGGAAAAGGAAAAACTTGCTGGCAATTGGAGCTGGCCAAAGGTGGAATTGGCTACCTAGTGCTTTCTCATTCCCTCAAAGACTTCAGAGACTGTATATGACCACTTATCTAAGATGTAGTAGACAGGATTTCTTGCAGGTACCAGCTTGTTGGACTAAGTGACCCGTGAGGTCCATTTTGACTTGGAGATACATTGATTCTGTAAGTCTATGTAACCCATTTTCAACACGTGAGGTACTGGATACATTCGAATGAACAAAGCATTCATTAAGAGTTTACTATGTGTAAAGCGCTGTGCTTAACACTGGGGATTCAAATAGAAAAGTAAAACAGTCCCTGCTCTTAAGTAACTCACATTCTAAGTGGAGGAGATAGCCCATATGGAAAGTTTCAGCTGTAAGGCACAAAGAACCGGCCCATAGTGCTAAGGGTACAGCGGCAAAGCAGACGGTAAAACCTCTTCTTACTTTTATTTCCACTGATAAAATGATATCAGTTTCTGATTTTGAGCCATTTAAGTAGTCTAATAATGTTCAAAGGCTACATAATTTATATTTGTATACATGTATTGTTATATATCTGTATATATCTTTAGGAGAAATAAGACAGTCTCATTATTTGAACCAGAAGTATCTATTTGGATGATAAAATATTCCCTTTGCTGTGTCTTATACAGACATCCATATGAGATGTAATTTGAGTAGGTCAAATGGTTTAAATACCATGGAGACAGTGGCCTGTGTCATATTTTCTTTAAGCTAGAGTTACCAGGAACATATTAGGCACATGTCCCTCCCCCACCCAGAGTGTTACCTCCGCTGGGATGCTCTTGCTTATTTTTGCCGGTAACAACCTACTTTCAGATTCTAACGCCCAGAAGAAAGGAATTTGTATTGTCAAATGAGAGAATCGAACTTTGATTACCTCTAAGATTCCTTTGAGTCAGAGGTTATGATGTTTGGCATGAAATAAGTAACCATACTATTCTGATTAACTTCTGTGGTCATGTTACTTTCTTACTCAGTAATGTCACCTTTTAGTTTAATGTGCACTAAGTTAGTGGTGTTTGCTAGGTGATAAGGATACACAGTTCCACCTTGATAGGAGCTTGTAGACATCCATACAAACAAATGAGTGTTACAAATGAGAACATAGTAATGGCAAAAAGTAAGATTGGGGAAAAAGTGATAAGAAGACTGACTGAGGAGGGATAAAATACTTTCAGCTGGGGAGTCGTAAGGAGGGAAGGATCAATGGAGATTTCATGGAGAAGGTGCCAACAACGTTCTTGAAACTGATTATTTCAATGGGTACAAATGTGGAGGGAATACATTCCATGAATAGGGAATGTCCCATTTTAGAAGAAGGTTAGGTTCTATGGCACAGTGGATTGAGCAGTGGACTTAGAATCAGGAAGACCTGAGTTCAAATGCTACCTCAGACATTTACTAGTTGTGACCCTGCCTGGGTAAGTCACTTCAGTTCTCTTTGCCTCTGTTTCCTCATCTGTAAAATGAGAGGATTGGATTCAATGGACTCTAAGGTCTCTTCTGGGCTGGTAGGTGTCATAGTCAATAGAGCACTGGGCTTGAAATCAGGAAGATTCATCTTCGTGAGTTCAAATCTGGCCTCAGATACTTACTAGCTATGTGACCCTGGGCAAGTCACTTGACCCTGTTTGCCTCTGTTCCTTATCTGTAAAAATAACCTGGAGAAGGAAATGGCAAACCACTCCAGTATCATTACCAAGAAAACCCCAAATGGGGTCACAAAGAGTCAGATGTGACTAAAGTGACTAAATGATAAGATCTCTTCCACTTCTAAATATGATCCAGTGATAAAATCAATAAACTATGCCAAAGAGACCTGAGTGCTAATTCAGTGACCAGCTGTGGCCTTGGATAATAACACTTTGGGCCTCTATGAATCTTACTTCCCTTATCTATAAAATGAGGAAATTATGTTACACAATCTTTAAGATGACTCCCAGCTAGATAAATCCATGATCCTGTGACTAAAGCTCTTAAACACTTCATGTGGATCTTCCCAAAACTAGTGGATGCACTGCATGATTTCTAGAGATTTCTTCCTGTACCTGAATTCCATAACTGTATCTATAGAGTCTTAAGGAATGGAAAATGACTTGAGTAGAAGTAGGAGGCAGAAGATTATCCAACAGTTATTCTCCTTAATAATTAAGCATTAAGCCATAGATGCAGGCTGAGAGGTTCAGAGACTTTTTTCACTTTAGTTTCTTGAACATGATTAAGTTCTTTTTTTTTTTGTAATTTACATTTTTAGCCACTAAACAGTGATACATTATATTTAGAAAATGAGATGTTCTAAGTGTTAGTAAGATGTGACAGTGACAAATCTTATGAACATTAATACTGAAGCCCATCATGGTTCGAGTCCTAGTTGCTATATTACAGCTCAGTCTTATTTTTTTATTCTAGTTATCAAGTTGTCATTGTTCAAATGTCATTTTTGGTTTTTTTGTAAAAAAAAAAAGGCAATTGAAGAAAGTGTATTTAGTGATTATGAAACCTGTGGGAAACTGAAGAATCAAGAAAATTTCTTGTCCCTGGGGTTTGCAAATATTTCAGAAATTTACTACTGTTTCTGAACAGAGAAATTGTCCACTAAAAATGGTACATTGGTGAGAGAGCTATGAAAATTCAATGTGGGGAATCTGACCAGAAAATTTTCTTCTGCTCTCTCTGTTTGCACCATTAGTGTTAAGTGTCTGTCAGCGTTTCCATTGTAGTCACTGGTTTTCAGGGATTTATTACTCAGCTTTAAAAACTGGCTCCAGGCTAAAGAATGGCATAAAGGAAAGGACATTTGGTTTCTGCTGAAGAAGTAAGTGGAGAGGAGAGAAAGAAAAAGATCTTTTTATTATTATTATTTCCAAAGCTTTTCCTTCTCCATTTCCCTCTCCCTTCTCTCCTTCTCTGCTCTCTCTTCTTTCTTCTCTCTTTTCTTTTAATTTGGCCTTCAGGGTAATCTGTATAAGAGTAGTTTTATTATGACTATTTTGTGATGTCTACTGAGAAAAAGTAACTTGTGTATCATTCGGTAAGTGATGTATATTAGTACTTTATACATATGTGTGTATTTATGCATGTATGTAGGCTATTATTAAGGAGTCAGTATATGCCTGTAAGTTAACAAATACCTCAAGCTATTTGGGAGACATGAAATCAATTGTCATGTTTCTATTAGAATCTTCAGGTATATGTTTTAAAGTGTCTTTCATATTATCACTTCCAAATCACCCCTTAATGAGAGTTTAAATTTACAGGAATTCTCAAGATATTTCTAGTGGTACATTTATATTTTGGACCCCAGGAAAATTTTACATTAAATCCCATTTGGTTTGTTAGCTCTGGAAACTTGATCCCCATTCTCACTGTAGAAAGGTGCCCAGGAACTACAGACCTTCTTAGATGGTAGCCATCAGCCTATAGATATCCTAGACGCCCCAGGAATCTTCTATTTTTTCCCTTAAAAGAAGAAATAACTTTTGTCCAGAAGTTAGTGAAATAAAAACTGTCTGAGTTGGGACTGGAAAAGGTTGAGCACTCAGTTACTGAAGCAGGAACAATTATGTCAACTCTAAGCAGGTCAGCCCTTTGACATCTTATATAGTCTTCTCTTCAATTCTTCTCCATTCTCAGATCCTTTCTTGCCTTTTTGAACTCCCTGCATTTCCCCAGTCCCCAACACCCACCTGCTGGCCTTAGTGCTTCTCAGCTCCCACACACCTACAGTCTGTCACTTTGCCCTATATTCTCCCGTTCCCTAAAGATAAGTGCACTGCAATAATAATTGCAATGGTGAGGATGATGATGACAGCTGACAGTTATATAGTGATGTTTATATTTACAAAATAGTTTGCAGATATTGTCTCACTTGATCTTCACAACGACCCACTGGGGTGGGTATTATAGATAGTATTAGACCTGTTTTGTCGCTAAGACACATAAAGGACAGATCACAGTCCAGGATCACAGAGGCAGAAATAACATCCAGAGTTTCTGAATCTGAGTCCAACATTTAATACTTTACAGCAAGATAACACCTTTAAAATTATTATCCTATGCTTCTTCCCCTGGGATTTTGATAATTCATTCATACAACAAACCTTTATTAAGTGCCTAATATTTGCAAAACGCCATGCTAGATGCTGGGGCTAGGAGGACAAAAAACAGTCTCTGCCCATAAGGAGTTTGTATGCTTATGTAAATTACAATTTACATAAGAATTAGGGGAATTATCTCATAAGCTAATTCAAGCTAAAGTGTTAATGGTTAATAGTGGGTTTTGGTTCTAGCTTTCCAAGAAAATTAATTAGTTTTCTACAGGGATATTTAATAGCTTTATCCAAAGGAAAGTCACAGGAATTCAAACCTGGTATCAGTGAGGCAGGAACTCAGAAACACTTTTAAACAAGGAGACTTTTCTATACCTATTAAGTCATAGCATTTAAATACTTGCCCATTTTCAAGAATAGGTAAGAAGACAGTAGAGGCTGCTAGATGGCTCAGCGGATAGACCACTAGGTCAGGAAGACCTGAGTTCAAATCCAGCCTCAGACACTTATTATTATTAGCTTGTCTACCCTGGGCAAGTCACTTAACCTGTTTGCTTTAATCCACTAAAGAAGGAAATGGCAAACCACTGCAGTATCTTTGCTAAGAAAACCCCATGGACAGTATTGGTGTGCTGTGGTCCATAGGGTCACGAAGAGTCAGACATGACTGAACAACAACAGAAGAGGAGATGATAAGAGCTAGAAATGTTCTTACATCTTATCTTGTCCAAAATATTCATTTTACAAATGAGGAAATTGAGACACAGAAAGGTTAAGCAATTAGCCCAAAGTTACACACAGACATTAAGTGGTAGATCTAGGATTTAAACCCAGAATCCAGTGAGCAATATAAATGTGAATTGTTTTCAGTTCTTCTTCTCTCCTCTTCTGCTAGAATATTGTCACAGGCTAGGGGCAGTTGGTATGTTAGGCAGTTTGTCCTTTCATAAAACTGTTTTGATTGCCTTTTGGGTGGCTGCTGCAAAAATTAACCTATGGAATTCATGAATGACCATGAGAGATTTTAAGAATTAAGAAGGTCGAAGAGCATCAGTCATAGCTAGGAATTCTTCAGCTTTAAGGCAACTTCATTTGTGGAGGGGAGGAATGGGACACACAGGGGACAGTACACTCTGGAGAGGAGATGGCTCTTTCCCCAAAACATTCATCCTGTACCCCTTCAATACAAGTGACTTGTGCTAATTGTCCCTGTCCTCATCCCCCCAATGCCCAGGAGAAGGATTGGAGGCAGAGGAGGCAACCTATGTGGGAAATAAGAGAAGGCAGGTCCCAGGAGAGGGATACCATGGTAAGAGGATCTTGAGGGTGGTGACCTAGGACTCATTGAGAAACCCAGGATGGTTATACCATATACAGTGGGCTAGAGTACCAGCAAGGAGGAAAAAAATGTCTGCCAATAATATTTAGGTAATCTGGAGCAAAACTGAGTTACTCTGCTCTATCTTTACAAGAGCCCTAGAGAGATCCTTGCTGAAGGAGGGCTCAGTGCTTCATGTTTAGCAGGATTCCCACCTCCTCCTTCGGAAGGACAACTGGAAATGAAACCCTAGCCAGTTAGCTTCATTTCTCCTTGGAACAATGTGGCATCAACCTGAGACCACACTCCTTCAGGCCACACGTTCTGTCCAAATAAATGATGTACTTTCCGTAACAAAGTCTAGTTGTTGCAATTAAGAGAGAATATCCGGAGAAACTGAACAGACCCAGCAGGAACATTAGGTGTTTTGTTCAAATGAACAACTCTAAAAAGTTGAATTGTTCAGTGAAATACAAAAGGTATTTATTCAGATTGTATTCTTCTACCATGGAAATGACAACTTCAAGGCAAGAGATGAAAGATGAACTTGTTTTATTTGTTTTTTTTCCCTTGTTTGTTCATTAATCTTCTTGAATGACTCAATTCCTTCCTTCTTTTCCTCCTTGTTTCTTCCTTTCCTCCCTTCTTCCTCTCTTCTTTCCTTCCTTCATCCTTCCTCCTTCCTTTCCTCCCTCCCTTCTTACATTCTTTTTCCCTTCCTCTTTCTTCCCCTCCCTTTCTTTCTTCTTCTTTCCCTTCTACTCTCCCTCCTTCCCTTCTTTCCTTCTTCCTTCCTCTCATCCACCACATCTTCCCTCATTCCTTCTTTCTTCCTTTACTCCTTTATCCATTTTTCCTTTCTTTTTTCCCTTTCTGTAGTAGTAGGACAAAATATCATGGTATGGGGAACCAAAGGGCCAGCAATGTCTCACTACTCTTTACTATGAAATTACCACGTGAAAAAATAGTCCAATCTCTAAGGGTTATTAATGACCTTTTGCTTATAGCCAGGGGGTGTTACTAAATTCCAGAGACGATAATATCTTTGAGGACTATAGTTTAACTCATTGTTTGGGATGCGGTCCCTTGGTCATTGTTGGGTAGCTTTTCTTGTTGTCTATTGCCTATTTCTAAGTAAAGGAAACATCATAAAGTCATAATGATTATCAGGTCCAATTCTCTCACTGAGGCCTAGATATGCTAATGACTAACCCGAGGTCACAAGGTAATAGGTCCTTTTGGCCTAGATAAAGGTTGTAAGTCAACTTCTCTCATAGTGAAATGAGGAGAGTAGGGTTGTGAGAGTAGGAAAGTGAAGGAAGTAAAAGATATAAAAGCCATTTCAAAAAAAAAATTTACTAAATATAGAAAGTAAAAGAGAAGTTAAATGCCACCCAACAAATGAATGGGATGCCTTTTGGACCAATGAGTTACATGTCATTGGAAATACACAATCAGAGCCTAGAACGCCACCTGTCATGAATGTTTCAGAATTAACTTCTCTTGTGGTTTGAAGGTCTCATTAAATGATTTGTTAAAGATTTCTTCCAAATTTAAGTTTCTAGTACTCTGAGCTTTTGAGCCGTATTGACTAGGAAAATCCAATTACCATTGGAAAATAATTATAGGGTCAGGGAGTGAGGTAAGGAGAGGAAAGAAAGGAATAATGGAGTGTATTCAAAAGAACACAGGATCTAAAATCAAATGACTTGGATTTAAATCTTCACTCTGTAACCTACTACATGTATAGAAAAATCTCATCACTTCTCTGGATCTTAACTCCATCACTTGTAAAAAGAGGTTGAACTTTCCAGCTCAAATTCCTGTGATCTTAGGTACCAAACAACTGGTGGTTCCATTAATAAAATAACTCCTTTTACCACCCCCATACAAGGGACAAGAAACCTTAATGATACAGAAATTGGCCAGGCCCAATGTGTGGAGCCCAGAAAAACCAACGCTGTTCTCATCCCAGGCTCTTTGTCTTTGGCAGAAATGAGAATTGGCCAATTAACTGATAGCATCCCTTGAAGACTTTGAATTTTACATAAAGGTAAATCTATTTAAGGAAATCATTAAACTAGGACTTCGCTTAAGTAACAAATTCACAGCTTCAGTCTTCAGATGGAGTAATTTGAGAATACGGCCAGGAAGGGAAAGGGGCAACACAATCTCTAGTCAGTAAGATTTCAGCTGGCAGGTCCTATCAAGTGGGAAAGCTTTTGGATGTGGTCCTGAAGATGGAATCTATCTAGACCTCAGGAAGATCAGCTTGATTAAGTTTCAAGATGCTTATCATCAGAGAGTTGGCCACCAGATGACATTATTTTTTTCAGCTTTGGCATCTCAGAAAGGCGTGGAGGAGATGCAGATCACCATTGATGGAGGGAATAAACTCACTGAGAAAATCACAGATCCTTAAAGCTTTGAAGTAAATACACAAGAAAATCAGCTTTAAGTTTAAGCCATATGAAAATTAGGGCAACTGTGAACGAAACCAGCCTGCCCTGAAGCCGTGGCTGTGCCCGGGGGGCAACTGGATGGGAGGGGTGGAGGAGCCTCTCAGGTGAGTGGATTAGCAGCAGCTGGGAGTGGGATTTGTGAAAGGGGGAGATAAGCAGTCCGGCCAGAAGGCCTCCAGAGCAGAAAAGCAAAAGGCAGAGGTTTTGCACCAGCCTCTGCTTTGTAGCTTCCCGCCCCCGGCCTACAGACAGCAGGGGGACTTAGCGATTGTTTTCAGGCCAGTGCTCTCACCTTGAACGGCCTAGATCCAGATCGCTGTCTTGGGCCTCCGTCTTGGAGTCTTTATTATCCAGTCTGCCAGAAGTATTTAGGAAGAGTCCCAGCATCTTACTGAGAGCTACGGCAGCCGGGAGGACCCCAACAATTTGGGACAGAGCTTTCCCTTCTGGAAGCAGAGCCCCACAGAGATTTAAAAAAAAAAATCACAGACTGAACAACCATGAGTAAGAATAAGCATAAGAAGCAAAGTAAGAACAGCTCCCAAACCCTTGATTCCTTCTTTGAGGAAAAGAAAGATCATGGGAGAGAGAGGGAGGAGGAGAGTGCAGCCAGAGCACCCCCACCAGGGGCCTCCAATAAACAT
>CM053581.1:198132101-198147609 GCA_028627135.1 Pseudochirops cupreus
AAAAAAAAAAAGAAAATTAGGGCAAAAAATGGAAATGTTCAGCCTGGAGAAAAGAAAATTTGGAGGGGCGTTGGGGGGGTGGAAGGGCATGATTGATTGCCTTAAAGTATTTGCATTTATGTGATTGACTTTGTTTGGCTCCAGAGGACAGAGCAAAGAGTGGCAATTGTTAAGGAAAGTAATTTAATTTTTGTATAATAAGGATAAATTTCCTAATCATTAGAGTTATCCAAAAGTGGAATGGGCTACTTTAATAGGCAATGAGTTCCCCCTTTTTGGAGTTATTCAAACAAAGATTGGATGACTACTAGTCGCAAAGCTTGTACAGGGAATTTTTTCTTTTTCAGTTATAGACTGGGCTACATGGCCTCTGAGGTTTATTCCAGCTCTAAGTTTCTGTGATTTATTTTTTTAAAGTCCCATTCAATGTACTCTGTTTCTAGAAGAGTTGTTTATAAATGGGTCACCCTCAATAGAAAGATCTTTAAAGAGAATGGTGATATTTTGAGTGGTGCAGAGTTGGTTTACATATCATAACCTAATATTCTGTAATGAAGCTGCTTTGAAGGAGCCTTCACAGCCTGTCATGTCAGGGGCCTAAAGGTCCCTTATGACGTAGGTATCAAAACATTAGAATTCACATTGTTCAGTCATGTCAATCACCCATAAATTAGAGAAGGTCTACATGCTTCTGTGAAAAAAGCAGATATTAGCCAGCAAAAAGGGTAGTTAAACATTGTAGTCTAGGCAAGCAGTCACCCAAAGTAGAGAACTGAAACTTCAATTGGAGAATTATCAAACTTGTGTGAAGTAGTCAGTCAGTCAGTCAACTAGCATTTAGAATAGATCCAGGCAGGAGCTGGATCTGAACTGTATTTCAAGTGTATGAGTTCTATGGCTTGGTAAATGAGTTTCATTCAAAAAAACTCCACAAGACTTTATTGCATAGATAAAGAGCACAGTCCTAGATTATTGGATGCTTGTTATGTTGAATTGAGAATGAAATGGAGAGTTGAGACAATAATTTGAACCACAAATGCAAAATATATACATACATATATATCCTGTTAATTGGGGAGGGGGCAGGAGAACAAGGTTCATTTGACCTGTACTTGGGCTTTCTCAGGTGACTGATTTTATTTAGAAAGGAATGCACATCTGCCCCTCTTTTTCCTTGGAGAAGACTGTTTTTTCTCTGAATCTATCTCTTTCTAATTCTAAACATCACAGAATTTGGAACTGGAAGGTCTTTTAGTTGAACCCTTTGTATCTTATAGCTTAAGAAACTAAGTCCCAGAGAAATTAAATGACTTGGCCAAGGTCATATATGAAGATTCTTTTATTTGTTAAATAAGTGATTGTATGTCTTTATTCCTTAAATATCAAGTTATTACATATAATTTACTTTGATAAAATGATTGCAGGTCTCCTTCAGTAGTCAATGGAAGACAGGAAATTCATGTGCATTGTGTATCTGTATTTTATGTGTGAGGGGATACAGAATCTATACAAATCTATTATTTCAATATTAATTGGTGTCTCAAAAGAAGTCTCTTAATACATACAAGTTTGGTTAAAACTAGTATTTCTATCAACCAATGTGAACACATTCACCCGCTGGAATCTATCAGCACAATGTTTCCTACTACAAATTTCTCTTAAAAGGAAACAAAACCAATAAGCATCCTTTGCAGGCGAAAGTCCAACAAATGTCAGATCCCAAACAACATTACTTTGAGTCTCTATTTAACATTAAAGCTGATGGCTTTTTGACAGGTTTATAGCCGACGACTTCCATAGCCAGTCATGCAGCACAATTATGTTTCAGCTAATTTGATGAATCAACTTGATGTTCTATAGTCCCAGTTGGCTTCAATAGCGTATGTGCTCAATTTTCTGCTGGAGGTCAAAAATAAGCTTTGAAATTTGGCTAATCCCATCACATCCACAGAACATGTCTGGTGGAAAATCTTTGGACATGAACTCTTGACTAATGCCAGAAATAGGAAAGAAAATTTGGTAATTTCATTAGATCTATCAATCATCCCTGAGTAGGCCCTGCAATGTGGTTTCAAAGCCCAGCAATTTCTCTGAAAGCCCTTGAAAAGTTTAGTGGTCAGGGAAGGATGGAGTTCATTCTTGAAGCATTTGAGCTCATGTTATGAGATCAGGTTTGATGGGGAGATGTGAGACTGAGAAGGCTGATTTCCCCTATTAGTGAAGATTTCCTGTGTTATTTTCTTCTCATAGAACAGAGAGAGTGGACTTTGACTAAGGGCACTGTCACCAGGTCTAGAAAATCCCAGGACATTATCTATCCAAATGAAAACGGCAAGTACTGTAATATGTATGAAGGGTGAGGGATTTCTTTTTTGTTTGCTTGTTTTTTGTTTCCTTTTCATTTAATGGTATTTGCCAGATGTTCAGGAAGCACATGTGCAAGATAGAAAAAAAATTTCTCAAATCAAATTCAATCACTTTTAGCTGTGAACGTTTTTAAGATACAGAGGAGATTGAAACAGGCTGTGTCACTGGACCACGAGTGGGAGTTAGCAGATAGTTCATTCATTCATGAAATATCTAATAAGCACCAGTCATGTTAAAGTCACTCTACTAAAGCTTAAGGAGAGGGACATTGAGTCATGGTCCAAATGTCCATGGTTGGTGGACTTCTAGGCAAGATGGTGAAGTAAATAGGAGAATATCCTAATTCCTACAATATACTTCAAAGATTTTTTAAATGCTACACTGAATAATAGTAACAGTAATGATGACAATAATTAGCATTTATACAGTGCTTTGAAGTTTTCAAAGTACTGTGTTATTTGTTTAGGATAACGAATAATGATTTAGAAATAGAAAAATTATAATAAGTAACTTTCTCCAGTCTAGATTAGAAAAAGAGTGACCCAGAAATCTGAAGGCACTATAGAGAAGGCCCTGCCAGAGGACCAGGGTTGAGGCCAGCACAACCCTTGGTTCAGCTCCGACAATCTTGGAGTGCTTTAGCCAGGAAGCCCCAGGATAATCTAACAAGTACTTTCAGATCTCTGAGCCCTAGCTAGAACTAAAGCAAACCTCTTATAAAGAGGTCAGTGATTAGTCCCCGCAACCCGAGGGACTCTTAAAGTTTGGAGCAAGTTGACATAAGCTGTCCCTGAGGACCTTAAAGAACTCAGTGCTCTGTACTCTAAAGATACAAGCGAGCCTGGGACCAGCAAAAGGGAGTGTTAACAGCAGGACTTTAGACAATACAGATCAGGACCAAATAAAAGCCTGACATTCCATTCAAGTGTGTAGGTAAAGTTGAAGTTATAGCCTGGCTAGAAGATCTTTTAGAATTCCTCAAAGAAATTTAAAAAGGTAGGTAGGTATGTAGGTAGATGGATGGATGGATGGATGGATGGATGGATGGATGGATGGATGGATGGATAGATGGATAGAGAAAGAGAGAGAGAGACAGAACATTTATTATGAGCTTTCTGTGTTCCATGCACTGGCCTAAGTGGTGGCTGTACAAATACAAACTATCCATACAGACCTTACTTTCAAGGAGCTAGCATTCTAATATGGAAAGGAAACACATAAAAGAGAAATTTAAAATGAGAAGGGTGGGTGGGGGCTGCATTCCCACTTGCTGACGTAACTGGAGATGGTCAGAAAGTGCTGTAGTGCCCTATGACCCCACAAGATAAGGCAAAAGCTCACCTACCAGATAAAAAGGGATATTATAAATGAAATGAGGGCTCTAAGGGGCTTAAAAAAGAAGGAAGGAGATTAAATTGCTTGGTACAGAAGGCATAAAATCTTGCACAAATAACAGACTCCTTGAAAATTAGGATGTACTATAATGTTTTTATGATCTTAAGTGAAAAAAAAAACAAGGAGGGGCAAGAATATACTAGGGAAGAAAGGGGAAGGGAGGAAGTGGAATTTACTAGTTCATATAATTGGGAGGCATGAGAAAAATCGATAGAACATAGAGGAAGAGATAGAGGCAGAGGATATCACATGAACCTCATTTTCACTGGACAAAAGGGAGTTGCACACACATACTTAATATTTGGTATAGAAAAATCATCAAAATCAATAGAGAAATAGCCAAGATCAGGGAGAGCAGATTGAAGAGTGAGGACAGAATGGAGAATGGGTATGAGAGGGAATGGTTTAAGAGTTAGGGAAGAATGAGGGAAGAATTAATCACACATAAAATACACTCCGGTTTGGAGGTGTGGATCATGATGTGGAGATTAACAAGAAAGAAGGAATGAATAAAAACCTGTGATCAGGGCCTGGGTGAAGGGAAGAGAAGAGCATATAACAGAAGCAGGTCATTTACAAATCTCGAGCACACTCGTTCTCTACTATCACATTCTTCCTTGTAAAGAAGGGGCAGGGGTTGGAGTGGCTAGGTGGCACAGTGAATAGAGCACTGGCCCTGGAGTCAGGAGGACCTGAGTTCAAATCCGGCCTCAGACACTTAACACTTACTAGCCGTGTGACCTTGGGCAAGTCACTTAAACCCAATTGCCCTGCCCTCTCCCCTCCAAAAAAAATAAGGCTGGGCAGGGGCAAGGAGAGAAAAAACTATAAAAGTATAGGACAGAGGGAAATACACATTAATAATCATAGTCATGAACACAAATTGATTGAATTCACATAAACTCTAAGAAACATTCTTGATGCAGAGAACTTCATATAGAGTTAAAATAAAGGATGTATTAGAAAATATTATGATTAAGGTGAATTTTAAAAAAAAACCAGAGAATGGTGATCATCATTCAAGGCAAGGCAACAGTAAAAATAGACATGATTAAAAGAGGAACTTTATGATGCTTAAAGTCACCACGGACAGTAAATTAATATCAATATATGCACCAAACAACACAGAATCTTAATAAAGGAAAAGTTATTTTGCTTAAAGGGAAAAATGGGTAATAAAACTATAATATTTGGAGGACCTTGATGTTTGTCTTTTAGACGTAGGCAAACACAGCAAAACAATAAAGAAAGGAGTTAATAATCTGAACAGAATTTTGGACAAGTTACATATAATAATTCTCTGATAATTACTGAATGAGAATAGAAAAGAGTATGCATACTCACAGCTGTGCATGGCACCTTTATAAAAATTGACCATGTATTATAGCATTAAAAAACCTCACAATTAGATAAAGAAAAGCAGAGCTATTAAACATCCTTTACTGACCATAAAACAATAAAATTGTAGTTAATAAGTGCCTCTGAAAAGAGGATTCTAAATTTATTGAAGACTAAATAATTTAATCCTAATAAATTGGTGTGTCAAAGAACAAATCATAGAAACAATAGAAATTTTCATCAAAAAAATAATAATAGACAATATGCTAAAACTTTTGAGAAACAAGCAAAGTAGTCCCTAGGAGAAAATTAATATTACTAGATATTTTCATTAGCAAAAGAGAAAAAGAACAGGTCAATGAATTATAAATTCAAATTTAAAAAAAATTTAAAAGCAACACAAAAAATCCCAACTTTACATCAAAGCAATTTTGAAAGTTACTGCAGGGATTGACAGAATTGATAGCAAAGCACCATTAAATTGATAAAGTAAACTAGGAATTTTATTTGGGGGGGGCAACTAATAAAATAGATTGAGAGTTATCTAATCTGATTTTTAAAAAGAAAGTGGAAAACAAAATTACCATCATCAAAAACAAAAGAAATCACAAGAAATAAAGATTAAATAAGGGAAATTATTAGAGATAATTTGGCCCAAATTTATGCCATCAAAATAGATAACTTAGATGAAATGAATACTTAGAAAAATAAAATATATCCAAATTAATAGAAAAAGAAATAGGAATTTTAAATAATTCAATTTTGGAAATTAATCAAACAAGCCAAAAATGAACTCTCTTATCTATGGTTTGATATGCAAAAAATGGAGCATATACGACATCAAACTAACACAGAAACTTAACATTTATCTACCATTTTGTTCTTGCAAAGCACTTCATATCCATGATCTCAAATGAAATCAAATGAAATATTTATAAAGCACTTAGCATTGTACCTGAAACATAGTAGGTGCTTAATAAATGTTATTCTCTTCCTTTCCATTTCCCTTCATTTGAACATTCAACTCAATTCAATATATAATTATTAAATATCTACTAGGAGCTTAACTATGTTAGATGTAGAGATACAAAGAACAAAATAAAAATAGACTATGCAGTCAAAGAGTTTACACAGTCCTTGAGGGAACTAGAATGTTCACAAATAAGTAATAAAAAAGATATACAAAGTCAGTATAAATGATTTATTAGGAGTGTTGGTAACTAGGAGAGCAGGAAAGGTCTCCTGTAGGAGCTAAGCCTTGGATGGAAGGAGGGATTCCAAGAAGCAGAGATGTTGAGAAAGACAAATTTTAAGGAGAAAGGGAACTTTGAAGTCATTTGGTCCAACCCCTTAATTTTCCAGATGGAGAAACTAAGGCTTAGAATGTAATTTCAGAATAGAAGATTTTAGAGTTGGAAGGAATCTTAAAGACCACAGAGTGTAATAATCATCTTAGAGAGGAGTAAACTGATACTTTAGAACATAAAGTGATTGGCCCGATGCCACACAAATAATAAGTGGAAAAGTTAGCGTGTGAACAGAGGTTGTCTGGCTTTGTCAATGTTCTTTCTACTGTACCTTGGTAATAGAATCTCAATTTATATTAATTGATTGGCTCCTTAAAGAACTCTCTTATGTAGTAAGATATTAATATAGCACTCTATGTATTGTATAAATGCTTATTCTCTCTTTCTTCCAAAAATCTGTTTGTGTAATAGAATGTAAACTAGGGGGCACAGTGGATAGAGCTCTAGACTTGGACTCAAGAAGATTTGAGTTCAAAACCAGCTTCAGACACTTAATAACTGTGTGACTCTGGACAAGTCACTTAACATTCTAGAATGTCCATTTATTCTTCTCTAAGATGACATTACACACTCCATAGTTTTCTTCAGTTTCCTTATCTGTAAAATGGGGATAATAGTACTTACCTTCCAGGATTGCTGTGAGCATTAAATGAGATAATAGATATAAAATGCTTAGTGTAGGACCTGGCACATAGTAAATGCTACATAAATGTCAATTATTACTATTATTAGAAATGACTTAAGCATAGGGACTCATTCATTTTTTGTTTTGTATCCCTAGCACTGAACAGACTATCTGGCAAACAGTGCTCACTTCATAAATGCCTAATAATTGATTTTAATTTTATTTTAATAACATTATTTTAATATTGTTTATTTGATAATCAATATTATATTTATAAACATTTATAATTAACATAGTATTTTGATAACAGTAATTACTAGCATTTATATGACACCTATTCCAGGCACTATGCTAAGTACTTTATAAACATTATCCTAGTTGATGTTCACAACAACCCAGGAAGGTAGTTGCTGTTATTACCCCTATTTTTCAGTTGAGGAAACTGAGGCAAATAGAATTTAAGTAATTTCCCTGGCATTACACAGCTAGTAAGTATCTGAGGCTTAATTTGAACTAAGGTCTCTCTGACCTCAGGCCCAGTGCTCTATCTACCGTAGCCCCTATCTTACAAATAAGGAGAACCCTAAATAATGAGGAGATACTTCTTTTCTTCTCTATTACTATATTTTTCCTATGCCCTCTCCAAGTATACTGGCCCAGTGCTGAGCTATTGTGTAATTATGGTTTCTTCCTTTATAAAAATGGTGGTGGAGTGATGGGGGAGAGGAGGGATGGGACCATAGTATTATACTACATGCTCCCAGAGGTCTTTTTTCAGTTATGACATTTTACAGATACATATAAGATAGTACAGTGTACAAACGAATGTAAATTCTAGTTGTCTAGTAATGTTACATTACTGATTCTATGAATCAATATTCACCGAGGTTAAAATGATCTCATTCCTTATATTCTCTCTAAAAGCTGGCCTAGATTCAGTGGCTCCATGCTGAGGGGTGCTCTTTAGGACCCTGCTTAGACGCTTCTCCTTTTAAGTTGTTCCTCACCTCCCCTGAGAGGCTCTGTTCTCTGTCCTCCCTCATGAGATGTTACTGGGATGTTGTGGTCTCCGTCCATGCCACTCCCCTATTCCTTAGGGACACACAGCAGTCTAGAGCTGGCAAAGGAAAACTCCCAAAGAGCTCAACAGAAGCTTCTTTTTTAAATGGGGGTATTAATTGAAATTATGAAGTTACCAACAGGAAAATAAGGTCCAGAGGCATTAGAAACCACAACTAGCTCCTCAGGCAATAGCAGGGTATGGCGGATACTCTTAGAGCCTGCCTTTAGAGGAGGTGATCCTTCTTTGAATATTTTTGTGGGTAAGCATTGCTCATCCTAACGTAAAGCAGTATGGAACAAAGTCACTCACGTCAGATGATTCTTACTTCCTCCCTCCTTGAGTGATATTTTCCTGTCTATAACTAGATATCATCCTTTATGAATAATAACACCAACTCATATTCAGGTAGAGCTTTATAGGTTTGGGTTGTTTTTTTTTTGCCAAAGTCTTTTAACTATCTTTTGATATAGATAGCACAAGCATCATGAGGCATTATATTGTTAATATATTTGTCCAATATATTATTACATATCATATGGTTTGGGGGTTAGATTTGAAAGTGAGCTTGGGTTGAGTTCAAAACCTGCTCCTGGCAGGTCTGTGATCCAAGGAAAATCAATTAACTTCTCTTGGCCTCATTTTCCCCATCTGTAAAAAAGGATAACAGTAACTATTCTGTTAGTTTGTTTTGAGAGTCAAATGCTATTATTTGTGGAATGTGATATTCATAACTCAAATGCTATTGTCTTCATTTGATGAAGAAGGTGAGTGAGGGGCCAGGATCAAATGCTTAATTAATCAAATGAGATTTTTGTCTAAGGTCACAAGGTGAGGCAGGACTCAAACTCAGGTCTTTTGCTTTTTCCACCAAATCGCATCCTTCTGCTTGAAAGATTTTTAACAAAGGGATTAACTAAACAGCGGTCCTCAACCTGTGGGTCGCGACCCCTTTGGGAAAACACATATTTCCGATGGTCTTTGGAACTGAGACACCGCTCCTCTATGGGTCTCCAGGTGGGTCCGCCCACATGCAGATACACCCTCATACAAGTATTAAAAGGTCGCAGCATTAGGAAGGTTGAGAACCACTGAACTAAAGCATTCTTTAGACTGATAAAATTTATTCTGCAACATGAAGAATTGGGGCTGAGACCCAACAATAAAATCACATTCTCTCAGCCCTTAGTAACCAGTAAAGTGGAATTATTACCAACCATTTGGTTAATTTGGCAGCTGAGTGGCATAGTTGATAGAATGCTGGACCTAAAGACAGGAAAACTTGAGTTTAAATCTAGTCTCAGACACTTACTAGGCGGTGGCCCTTAACTTGTATCTGCCTCAGTTTCTTCAACTTTAAAATGGGGATAATAAAAAAATATCTGCCGCCCAGTGTTGTTGTGATGCTCAAATGGACTAATATTTGTAAAGTACCTACCATTTAGTAGGCACTAATAAATGCATATTTCCTTTTCCCTACTTAGCAAATGTATACTAACTATTTCCTTTTAGATCCCGGAGTCTATCTTCCTTCTTCCTACCTCCACTTCTTAATTGTTTCCACTTTTAGATATTTACTGATAAATTAACTGGATAGTTGCTGGATCTTTTGGCCTTCCTTGGGGCTATGTAGATATACAACCTAACTAAAGGAATGCAGTGAGATCCAAGTGAATGAAAGCCCAAGCTTGACAATTGCTCTGGGACATGAGAGAATTGGGACAATGTCATCAGAGAAGGAAAGGTTGCATGGTACAGTGAGAGGAGTAGCATAGATTCACAAAAAGATCATAGAACTTAAAGCTGAAAGACCTGGGTTTGAGGAATGACTTTGATGTTACTACAATTTATATACTGACTATTAGGCTACTTACTATTCCCAAACCTCTACATTTTGTCTCCTACCTCCATGTTACCTGTCTCTGGAATGCATGTCTTCCTCAGCTTATTTTCCAAGTATGACCTTCTCCCTGAGGCTTTCCTGGAACCCTTCCCCTAAGTGTTAGTGTTTTCTCTCCTTTTTCAACTGTCCCTGCAAGCACATGTTTTATCTCCTCCTTGAATATAAGCTCTTTTACAGTCTCAATGCCTAGCAGACTATGTCATACATAGTGGGTGTTTAATAAATGTTTACTGAATTGAATCAAACGCTTAATTAACCAAGTGACCCCAAGCAAGTCAGTTCTGCTTTTAGCCTGAACCCATCTATCCATAGCAAGGAAAGAAACTCTAGTCTAACTTCCCAACCCCCAGTCCAAGTAGGTTGGATCCCCAGAACATGACTATTGCTTCATCTTCCCAAACAGTTCTAGGGGCATCCCTAGAAGATCTCTTCCTAATGACATCTCAAGTCCCCCTTCCATAGTTTCATCCTAATATAAATCACCAGTCATGGTTAGAATTCCTCTTTATCACTGATTGACCCAGTGATTAGCACCCCAATATAAATTTAACCAATTAACATCAATTAGCTTTTGCAAAGGCATAGTTACTGAAAAGATATTGCTAGAACAGGAGTATAAACATAACTCCCCAAACTAGAGGCTTCCTCTCTCTTTTATACCACAATGCTCCCCAGGGAGAGTAAACTTCAGCTTAAAGTGGTTGCTATAAAGCATTTGAGGCAGCTAAGTGGCACCTAGTGCCAGGCCTGAAGTCATAAAGACTTGTCTTCATGAGTTCAAATCCGACTTTAGACACTTACTCGGTGGGTGACTCTGGGCAAGTCACTTAACCTTGTTTGCCTCAGTTCCTCATCTGTAAAATGAGCCAGAGAAGGAAAAGGCAAACCATTCTAGAATCTTTGCCAAGAAAACCCCAGATGGAGTCACAAAGAGTTGGCCATATCTGAACAACAGCATAAAGCATTCATCCACCAAGTTCACTTTACAATGTACTATAGATGATGGCTGACTCTCTCCTTGCTTCAGGACATATATTCTCAGATACTGAATTGATCTATTGCTAGCCTAGGCCATGCTGGTTGCTCCTTGGGGCTGTGATGATACATCAGGCTCAGCTGCCATCAAATTCTATTATGCACTCCTATTCCTGGACCTCTGGCAGTTTGCTCTTCTGACCTTTTGAAGCTTATAAGGTCATAGCCCTGTCTAAAATTTCTTCATCTAAGGGTAGGAAAGAATACATACAACTGAGACAGAAAAATAGCCAGGCCATGTGTTCATAAGGCACTTGTTAGTCCTAGGTAAGGAGTGTATGATTTCTTTTTTCCCACACATAGAAGTTTATATTATAACTTCCCTTAATCTCCATCATGAACGTCTTTGTATATATCTCCTTCTTTTCACTCACACATTCTATTTCACTCACATGTTCACTACCCTCATGCATGCCTTCATTTCTTCGTGTCTGGACTATTGAAATAACCTTTTGATTGGTTTCCCTGCCCCAAATCTCTCCTCATTCCATGCTGTCCTCCACTCAGATGCCAAAGTAGTTTTACAGCATAGATCTAACCATGTCATCCTCTTATTTATAAGTTCCAGTGGCTCCCTATTACCGCTAGGATCAGAAAGAAACCCTCCTTTTTGGCTTTTAACAGCTGGCTCCTTCATTGTGCTCAGTCTTTTCGTACTCTACTCCTCTCCAAATAATCTACAATCAAATGTTACTTTCTTACTTGCTTTTCCTTGTATGTGACACCCCAACTTTTGGCTCCTTTTCACTGGCTGTCTTCTTTGCTGGGAATACTTTTCTTCCTCACCTCTACCTGATGGATTCCTTGGTTGCCTTCAAGGATCAGCTAGTATCCAACCTTCTACAAAAGACCTTCCCCATTCCCTCCCACTAGTAGTGTCTTCCCTTTGAAATTACCTCCAATTTACACTGTATTTATGTTCTGAAAAGTAATTTAAAATTTTATTATTTATTTTTAACATTCTTTTCTTATTTTGACTTCCAAATTCTCTTCCATCCTCCTACCCCTCTCCCACCCACTGAGAAAGCAAACAAAATTATATCAATTACACATGTGAAATCATGCAAAACATGTTGCCTTATTAAACATATCACCAAAAAAGGCAAGAAAATTATATTTCAATTTGCACTCAGAGTTCATCAGTTCCCTCTCTGGAGGTAGATAGCATTTTTTATCATGAATCCTTTGGAATTGTCTTGGAATATTTTATTGATCAGAGTAGTCAAGCCTTTCATAGTTGATCATCATTACAACACTACTGTTATTGTGCACAATGATCTCCCAATTCTTTTCATTTTACTTTGCATCAGTTCACATAGATCTTACCATATTTTTCTGAAGTCTCTCCTCTCATCACTCTTATATCATAATAGTATTCCATCACAATCATATGTCACAACTTGTTCAACCATTCCCCAATTGATGAACATCCCCTCAATTTCCAGTTCTTTACCACCATACGAGCTACTATAAATACTTTTATACATATAGATTCTTTTCCTTTTTCTTTGATCTCTTTGCAGTACAGACCTAGTAATGATATAGTTAGGTCAAAAGGTAGACACAGTATGCATACATACATATATACATGCATACACACATACATAGATATATGTGTCTCTATGTGTATAAAATCACATACATACACACTATATATAGTATACACATATACATACAGACATGTATGTATGCTTTTTGGGCATGGTTCCAAATTGTTTTCCAGAATGGTTGTACCAGTTCACTATTTCACCAAAAGTTTGATAATGTAACTATTTTCCCTCATTCCTTCTAGCATTTGTCATTTCTGGTAGGTGTGAGGTAGTACCTCAGAGATGTTTTGATTTGTCTTTCTCTAATCAATAGGGATTTAGAGCATTTTTTCATATGACTATAGATAGCTTTTGGGGGGCAATTAGATGGTTTAGTGGATAAAGCACTGAGCCTGGAGTCAAGAAGACCAGAGTTCACATCTGTCTTCAAACACTTATTAGCTATATGTCTCTGGACATGTCACTAAACCTCTGTTTGCCTTAATGCACTGAAGAAAGAAATGGCAAGCCACTCCATTATCTTTGCCAAGAAAAACTCGTGGACAGTATAGTCCACAAAGTCATAAAGAGGAAGACATGACTGAACAACAACAAAAATAGATAACTTTGATTTCTTCTGAAAACTGCCTGTTCATATCCTTTGACCATTTATCAATTGGGGAATGGCTCTTATTTTTTATAAATGTCACTCACTTTCCTACATATTTGAGAAATGAGGACTTTATCAGAGAAACTTTATGTAAAATTTTTTATAGTACTTCACTGTCTATAATGGTTTATTTAGTAAAATGTAGTTTCTGTGTCTCTTTTAGTTAGGTTCCTTTTTGCTTCTGCTTTGTCTGAGATCATGATTGCTAGCCTTCTCTGACTTTTTTACTTTAGCTGAAACATAATAGATTCTGCTTTAACCTTTTACTTTAAATCTGTGTGTGTGTGTGTGTGTGTGTATGCGTGTGTGTGTTTCGAATGTGTCTCTTGTAAACAACATATTGTTGGAGTCTGGTTTCAAATTCATTCTACTGCTTCCACTTTATGGGTGAGCTCATCCCATTCATATTCACAGTTATGATTATTATCTATTTCCCTCCACCCCACTTTTTTCTCTTCTCTCTTTCTTATCCTGTTCCTCCTCAAAAGTCTGTTTTGCCTGTGACTACTTAATCTCTTAATCCTCTCTCCCTTTTTTCCATCCCCTTCATCCCATATCTCTTATCCCTTTCCTATGTCCCTATTGGCTAAGACAAATTTCTATGCCCAACTGAGTATGTGTGTGCATATGTATGTATGTGTGTGTGTGTGTGTGTGTATATATATATATATGTGTGTGTGTGTGTGTGTGTGTGTGTGTGTATGTATATATGTATATATGTATATATATGTATGTATATATTCTTTCCTCTTTGAACCAATTCCGATGAGAATAAGGTTCAAGCATTACCCATTACCACCCCCCCATTTTCCCATCTACTGCAAAAACTCTTTATTTTGTCCCACTTTTATGGGAGAAAATTTTCCTCATTCTGTGTCTCCCTTTCCCTTGCTCCCAGTGCATTCCTCTTTCTTACTCCTTCGTTTTTGTTTTGTTTTGGTTTTTTTGAGATCATCTCAACATAATAGACTCATGATTGTGCCCTCTATCGATGTAAACTCCTTCTAACTGCCCTGATAATGATCAAGTTCTTGCGAGTTACATGTATAATTTTCCCATATAGGAACATAAACAGTTTAAGCTTATTAAATCCCTTAAGATTACTCTTTCATGTTTGCTTTTTATACTTCTCTTGAGTCTTCTGTTTGAATGTCAAACTTGCTATTCGGTTCTGATCTTTTCATCAGGAATGCTTGGAAGTTCTCTATTTTATTAAATTTCCATCCTTCCCTTCCCCCCTCACTGCCCAGGATTATATTCAGTTTTGCTGAATAGATTATTCTCGGTTCTAATCCTAGCTCTTTTGCTTTCTGAAATATATTCCAAGTCCTCCACTTCTTTAACATGGAAGTAGCTAACTTTTATATGATGCTAGATATGGTTCCCTGATATTTGAATTGTTTCTTTTTGGCTGCTTGCAATATTTTCTCCTTGACCTGGGAGCTCTGGGATTTGGCTATAATATTCCTTGAAGTTTTCATTCGGGGGTCTCTTTCGGGAGGTGACTGGTAGATTTTTTTCCATTTCTATTTTACCCTCTGGATCTAAGATATTGGGGTAGTTTTCTTTTACAATTTCTTGAAATATGATGTCTAGGCTCTTTTTTTGATCATGGCTTCCAGGTAGTCCAATAATTCTGAGATTTCAAAGCATAGTGACAAAGCCCTACCTTCATTTGATCAAACCATATGGGTTTTATTGATGGTGTACAAAAAGGTTTGTGGTAAACACACAAAAGGATATGAGGACATATGTGCCCCGTCTGACTCATCATCAAGAAAGGCCTTAATGTTTTTTTCTGATTCTGGAAGATAATGTATGGTACCCATAATAATAGGTCAGCTGTCTGATTCTTAGTGGTCTGAGGTGATAGCACTAGATAGATGTTTTATCCTCAGGTGGTCAAAAGGAGATTGACCCTTTATGAGGGGAGTAATCTAGGGTGAACAGACTCCAGCTCCTTTGAATACATCATTCAATCAGATAAAGTTAATACTCATGGTTTGGTAGAATGCCTCGCATGTCTGAGGCTCAAGAATTCTTTAGTCTTTCCAGCTGCTTCTTTGGGTGTACCCCTCCTCTTCTCTGGGGGAAGAGGCCTAGTTCAACCAGACTGCATCAAAATGTGTTGTTATCAAGATGATTATTCCCTTAATAAGATGGTGAAGCTTCTCTGAATCAAATCAGCATTTAATAGCAGGATCCCTACACATATATTTCAGAATTCTCTGGGATGTTTTGTCCTGTTTGGTGTAATGTTGATGCATAGTTTTATTTAT
>CM053581.1:198148109-198177139 GCA_028627135.1 Pseudochirops cupreus
TATATATATATATATATATATATATATATATATATATATATACACACACACACATATATATGTATATACATAATTATCATTATTGTTGTTGCCATTGATACTTTTATTATTAATAATAAACACGAATAGCTTACATTTATTGTGCTAGTTATTTCATTCAGTCCTTACAATAGTGCTATGAGGTAGACAGGGCAGCATAGAAGCAGTGCCTAAGGAGCCAGTCTGGAAACCAAGAAAACCTGGATTCGAGTCCTAACTCTCACATGAAATGGCTCTGGACAAGGCATTTACTCTCACTGCTCTAAACAATAGCTCTCTAAAACCATAAATTGCAAAGAAGACATTAAGATGCATAGATGACTTTTCCTAACCCCAAACTTCCCTATACCAATGAAACAAGACTAGTCTGTATTCCTATTTACAGATGGGAAAGCTGAATCACAGAGAGGTTCAATGGCCTGCCTAGGGTAAAATAGCTCATAAGTAATTAGCAGATTTGGGACTCAGGTTCAAATTTTCTAACTTTAGATTCGTCCATTATTTTACCCCCCGTCATTAGCCTCTTTCAAACTGAAATATATATATATATATATATATATATATATATATATATATATATATATATATACATACACACACGTACATGTATCTATATACACAAACATATATGTATATATTCCATATGCATACGTGTGTGTGTGTGTGTGTGTATATATATATATATATATAGACATATATACATGTGTATCTCCCCATAACTCAATAGCATTTGAAGGAGAATAATTCCTTTTTGTATTAAAACAATCCAGCGTGGAACATGTATTTCGCCATGGAATAATATGTTTCATAAATTCACCCAACTTATTAATCGTTCCTTTTATCATCATCCCAACTTCTAAATTAAATTCCGTTTTGAAGTCCTTTGGTCAATTTAAGTTGCTGCCAATTAGAAAGGCTTTCTATGGATTTTCCTTTTTGTTCTGAGGTCATGGAAAAGTTTCCGTATTTGAGATTGGCCTGAATAATGTTCCTGGTTCTGGATCCTCTAAATAAGCCTAAAATTTAGCCATTGCTACTTTAATAAAAAGGAAAGTGACATGGTGACGAGAACTGATGCTCATATAATGCTTTAAGATCTGCAAAGGAATTTATGTATATTGTCTCTCTGGAGCATCAAAACAACCCTGTGAGGTAGGTGTCACATGTGTTACTGCATTCATTTTATAGATGAGGAAACTGAGACTCAGAGAAGTTATGTGACTTGTCCATTGTCACACAGCAAGTAAGTGTCTGAGGAAGGATTTGAACACATGTTTCTTTTTCCAAGTCTATCATTCTATCCACCATGCCACTGTACCTTGTGATTACTTTCAAATGCTCCTGGTTTATGCATATACCAAATAGACTTGTTCCAAGGAGGGTCTGAATATCCTGACAGTGCATATATACTCAACCTGAACTAGTGCTTACATTACTCTACAGTATGCCTTGTATTCCTCCTTTTTCTCCCCTCCCCTCCTCCTTATAACAGACATTAGCTGCAGCTGAGACAAGTCAAGATCATGGATCTGTCTGTTATAAGCAGAATGCTTTGAAATGCTTGATTGGATATACACATGCACACAGAAAAATTCTGTTTTGCCTTTAATACTTATATTCATTCTGCTGACAACTTGCACACTTTTACTGGACAGCTACTTGGGCAGCATATTATTCTAATATTTGGTTGTATTTGGTAGTGAGTGACAGTCTGCAGTGCACCAGAGGAGTGGGCAGAATGCTAACGATGAATTTGAAATCTATAGATTATGTCTGAAAGTAATCTGTCAATTAAAGGTCATTTTCATAAGAAAGCATTTGCATTTGAGAGGAATAAAATATGACACTACCAACATTTCAATTCATCAGGTCTTGCTGTATTTTTAGGAGAATCTCTAGTTTCTCCTTTTTTGCTTCCCCACCACCCACCGTGTCTTTTGTAGAACTTGAGCTCATACATTTATTCACATATCCAAACATTTATTAAGTGGATACTATGGGCATAGCATCATGCTTCACCATAGAGACATGAGGAAGTTGCCTGATAAATCTCTATGCTACTTAAAATGGCCTGGGCATCACGAATGGCATATTCCCCTGAAAACGTCCCCAGGTTTTGTGTACCTCCTCCCTAGGAACATGGAGTTATCTTTGTTTTGACTTTCGTGTCTACCAGCTGAGATCTCAAAGTCCCCTGCAGCAAGATGACATGGACTGTCTTCTGGCTGATCGCAGAACTGGGCTGGAATTGCATCAGCACATCCTCATGAAACAGCATCATTTACTCGCTTCTCCAATTTGACACCGTGCTGCCTGGCACGGGGCCAGATGTTAGTAAATTGGGCCCATAGTTCCTGTTGTTGCTTCTATTAAAACAGCAGCTGCTTACATGATCGTTTAGGGATCTTTGTTCTCCAGTGTTGCCATTCGCCTTAACCTTCATGGATACGGTGATGAAAGCTGCCAAGCCAAAACTGGTCCATGGCTGTGATCAGCAGATGCCCATCTGTAGGCCCACCCACGTGGACCTCACCCCTTATACTTAGCAAGAGCTACAGCAGTGAAGCTGCATTAGGACAACACTTGGAAAAACATGGCCCAGGGCTGCAAACCTTCCTTCTGCTTTACTTCCTGTTTTAGATTTTAGGGGAAGTTTGGAAACCAGTTTTCCAGGTAATCTGATTAGGGTTGTGACTCATTTACAGCCATAGGGAAAAAAAAATTTTCATTTTTCTCTTCCCATTCTCAAGTTTCCTTAGAAGCTTTGTGATCCTAGGGAATTAGTTGGTGATACCAAGGATGGGAAAAATGGCTAATCCCACAACAGTCTCCTATGTAAATGTGGGTGCATATTGGTCTGTATTATGCATTCACATACTAAGTTCGTATATTTATTTATATGTAGTCTTCATTGTAGGTACATTCATATATTATATATAATGCAAATATGAATTAGGAGCTCTTTGAAGAATAGTACAGTGGAAAAAACATTGGATATGAAGTCAGAGGACTAGGATTCATGTTCCAGCTCCATTGCTTATTATTACCTTGGTGACCTAGGGCAAGTCATCAACTACTTTGGGCCTCAGTTTCCTCATTTGTAAAATTAGGGGGCTGAATTAGATGTCCTCAAAGGATCTTTCCAGTTTTATGGCTCTGACTCTATGAAAAGCATCTGCTTTTTCCATTTGCCATTTTACTTTATGATAGTTTGACCTTTATATTTCTAGAAGTCAGTTCATAGTTCAGCAAGAAAGCATTTATTGCTAGTATAATAGTAATAATGATTAATAATAACATACAGCCAGTATTTGCATTGCACTTTAAGGTTTAAAAAGCATTCTACATAAATGGTGTTCTCACAACAAACCAGTGAGGTAGATCCTATAATTATCTCCATTTTATAGATGAGGAAACTGAGACTTGGAGAAGTTAAGTGACTTGACCAGGGTCACACAACTGTCAGGTGACTAAGGCAGGATTTGAACTTGGGTCTTCCCGACTGCAGGTACAGATAATACTATCCAGCAAGCTACCTAGCGGAACACAGGCAATTTGGAGTCCAACTTTCTGCAAATCTTGCTTCTCTACTTTTCTCTACAACCTTTTGTGGGGTAGATCAGAAGTCCTTGCGTCCTTACTATAGATGATAAGTGTTAGAGTCTGTACATGTACCTATGTCCTAGCTCTCGTTGCTACTACGATCAAATATATACCTCTAACCTGAAAAGTTCTTCTCAGCCTTGCCTCAGCCTACTTTTCTAGTCTCCTTATACATTACCCTCTTCCTTATATAATTTGTGATTGAAAAAAAAGTAGCTTTCTCTTGATTGCTTAAAATAAGTCTCCATCTTTCATCTCAAAAACACCTTTGCACTGACCATTCCTCCATACCTGGCATGTCCTCTCTCCTCATCTCTACCTCATATATTCCATCTCTTCCTTTAAGATGCACCCAATACCACTTTTTACATCAAGTCCCCCCAATCCCTCCCTCCCAATCACTCCTTCAACTACTCTTTGTTTAACCACTTTGTATATATTTGTTTTTTATATGTGTATGTATACATGCATATGTATATACTCTCATATATAGTTTTATAATCATATATAAATATGTATATATGTACATGAATATATATATATATATATGTGTATATACACACATGTCTCTCCTGTTAGAATGTAAGATCCTAGAAATTGTTTTTATATCCCTGCTGTCTAACATAGTACCTGGCATGTAACAAATACTTAATGAATGATTTGATATCTCAGAGACTAAAAACCTGTTATAGGTGAAAGTAAACTTGGAGGTTACCTCACCTCTCCCACCCATGTGCACATTTTTTCAGAAGTTGAAATTATGGTAAAGATGTTACAACTGGCCCTCAACTGCCTGGAGACCTGTGTCATTAAAATCTGTGTCCCTCTGGAATGGGCCCTTTTTAGTCATTTTCATCACCTCCCTGCCACATCCACTTCTGACCTTGCAAATCTCTTGCTTTGCATGTATCTTAAATACCATTTTGCATTAGAATTATCAATGTTTCATAAGTATCTTATACTGGACTGTGAGGTGCATAAGCCTAGGGACTGTTTCTAATAGAATCTTGCTGTATTTCCAAACTCTGATCACGGATCTCAATTCACCCTTAAATAGTTCATTAAAGTTGAAATGTCAAAGGAAGCTTATGTGATAATCACAAGTTGTGTGTTTTTTAAGAAAGTGTTTGATCCTGTTTATTTCACTAACCTCTATTTTTCTGAAAGTTTCCTTTACGTATCAATAGCCCTTCAGACATTTGTGACCAACCAATAGTACAACGTGGAGAATCATCAGTAGTCTTGTATAACAATATAATAAATATTGCATGTTGTTTGGATTAGTAGGACAGTTTGAATCTCCCCTCTTAAAAAGTAGCCTTTGTTAACTTCCTTTTATTTTAGAGTGCTTTATTAATATCTGAAAGTAAAGCATTTCAGTAATAGTTTCCCCATTTCATAGATGAAACAATTAATAGAGAAGGGTCATTGTTTTTATAACTAATTGATGCCAGTAAGAACTTCAGCAGTGGATTACAATCATGCTTGAGACTATAAAATAGCAGAATTTCAAACATCTGGTGTTTTTGTTTAAACTTAGGGAAAAACACTGATGTATTTTTATTACATTTTAATTGATTTTCTGTGGATAAAATTGAGCTTTTTTAAAGACTGATTTATTCACCATTTTATTCCTCATAAATATTTATTTTTTTCTTATAGTATATTGTAAAGTCACTTGTGGGATCATAGTAGATTCATGAAGTTACCTGAGACGCTGAGAAGGGATCTTTGGGTCATCTGGCCCAACCATTTTCTAAGTGAAGCAACTAAATCTCAGAGAGATTAAATTACTTTTCCTTTGTGATTTTATAAATGAATGTTTCCTAGATCATAAACTAGAATGACCCTTAGGAAAATGATGCACTGTCCTCCCTTAAATTGTTTTTTGTAATAATGGGAAGAAGTTACCCTTCTTTTAGCTGACCACAGACATGTATGAAGCAATTGCCTGGATTTGTGACCTGTGGTACCAAAAGTAGAACTGTCAGTACTTAGATAGGTCAAAATTGACTGATGAAGGTAACTGAGCCACAGAGGACTCAAACTCATGATCTCAACATCATTAGTAGGGTGCTCTACCTTAGGGCCCAGAGCACCACCCTCAAGTGTGTTTACTCTATGTACTCCTCAGACGATGTCTTTAAGAATTAGAGATCTGTAGGAAAACAGGGCTCTTGTGTTGTTACCAAGGAAAACAGTAATCAGAAATCAGGGCTGGTCTATAGCATAGTGAATTCACCAATGAATTACTTGAAGAAATCAGTTTAAGAGGCTGTTGGTTTTTTTTTTAACATAAATTTGTTATTTTTTATTTTTAACATTCTTTTATTTTGAAATTTTGAGTTCCAAATTCTCTTCCACCCTCTCACCCCTCCGAAACCCATCAAGAAGGCAAGCAAATGATATCAGTTCTACATGTGAAATCATGCAAAATATATTTCCATATTAAACATACTGATAAAAAATCAAAGAAAAAATTTAAAAAGTGAGAAAATTAAACTTCAATTTGCACTCAGAGCTCATCAGTTCTCTTTCTGGAGGTGTATATAATTTTTTTTCATCATGAATCCTTTGTAATTGTCTTGGATCATTTATTGATCAGAGTAGCCCAGTCTTCCACAGTTGATCATCACTACAACATTACTATTAGTGTGCACAATGATCTCCTGCTTCTCTTCATTTCATTCACTTTGTAATCAGTTCATGTAGGTCTTGCCGTGTGTTCTTCTGAAGTCACCTTCCTCATTATTTCTTATAGCCCAAGAGTACTCTGTCACAGTAATATGCCATAACTTGTTCAGCCATTCCCCAATTTATGAGCATCAACTCAATTTCAAATTCCTTATGCCACAAAAATTGTTGCTATAAATATTTCCTAAATAAAGGTCTCTTTCCTTTGTCTTTGATCTCTTTGGGGTGCAGATCCAATAGGGTGTGGGCAGTTTTATAGGCCTTCTGTGATAGTTCCAAATTGTTCTCTAGAATGTTTGGACCAGTTCATGAATTCACCAACACTTTATTAATGCACCTATTTTCTCTCATCCCTTCCAGCACTTGTCAGGCAGTAGCTTAGACTTGTTTTAATTTCTATTTCCCTAATCAATAGTGATTTAGAGCATTTTTTTCATGACTATAGATAGTTTTGATTTCTTCTTCTGAATACTACCTGGTTCATATCCTTAGACTATTTATCAATTGGGCAATGATTCTTATTTTGTTTTATAAATCTGTCTCCATTCCCTATATATTTGAGAATGAGGAAATGAAAATGAAGACTTTACCAGAGAAACTTTCTGTAAAACTTT
The DNA here is from genome assembly GCA_028627135.1 of Pseudochirops cupreus. Taxonomy (NCBI): domain Eukaryota; kingdom Metazoa; phylum Chordata; class Mammalia; order Diprotodontia; family Pseudocheiridae; genus Pseudochirops; species Pseudochirops cupreus. The sequence continues at coordinate 198,155,060 of CM053581.1, forward strand.
TGATAGTATTTCATTGTTTATGATACCTTTTAGCAAAATGTGACTGCCTTGATTATCTCTTTTAATTAGGTCTCTTTTTGCTTCTGCTTTGTCTGAGATCATGATTGCTACCCCTCTCTGACTTTTTTTACTTCAGCTGAAGCATAATAGATTTTTATTCAGCCATTTATTTTAAATCTCTGCATATGTTTCTGTTTCAAGTGTGTCTCTTATAGACAACATATTGATAGAGTCTGGTTTCTAATCCATTCTGCTATCTGCTTCCATTTTATGGGTGAGCTCATCCCATTCACATTCACAGATATTATTGTATATTTCCCTTCACCCTATTTTCTTCTCTCTTTCTCTGTCTCTGTCTCTCTGTCTCTGTCTCTGTCTCTCTCTCTCTCTCTCTCGTTTGTTTTGCTTCTGATCACTGACTCCTTTAATGTTCCTTCCCTTTTTTACCATTCCCCTCACCACCACATATCTCTTATTCCCTTTCTCTTCTATTGCATTTCTATATCCAGCTGACTGTGTATATATATTCTTCCCTCTTTAAACCAATTCCGATGAGAGTGAGGTTCAAGAATTTCTACTCCTATTTTTCCCTTTGCTAAAAGTTCTTCCTTGCATGCCTCTTTTATGTGAGAAGTTTCCTCACTCTAGCTCTTCCTTCCTCCTTCTCCCAGAGCATCCCTTTTTCTTACCCCTTCATTATAATTAAAATAATTATTATTATTATTAGATTACCTCAACATAATAGATTCATACCTATGCCCTCTGTCTATGTAGACTCCTTCTAACTTCCCTAATAATGATGGTTCTTAGGAGATACGTGTATCATTTTACCATATAGGAATGCAAACAGTTTAACCATTAAGTCCTTTAAGATTTCTCTTTCATGTTTACTTTTTATGCTTCTCTTAAGTCTTCTATTTGAATGTAAAACTCTCTATTCAGTTCGGAATAATCTATTTATTAGGTTATTCTTGGTTGTAATACTAGCTTCTTTTCCTTCTGGAATATCATCTTCCTAGGCCCCTACTCCTTTAATGTGGAATCTGGTAAATGTTATATGATCCTGATATTGGCTCCATGATATTTAAATTGTTTCTTTCTGGTTGCTTGCAATATGTTTATCTTGACCTGGGTACCCTGGAATTTAGCTATAACATTCCTGAGAGCTTTCATTTTGGGATCTCTTTTAGGAGATTGGTAAATTTTTTCCATTTCTATTTTATCCTCTAGATCTAAGATATTAGAGCAGTTTTCTTTCATAATTTCTTGAAATATTATATCTAGGTTCTTTTATGGTCTTGTCTTTCAGTAGTCCAATAATTTCCAAATTACCTTTTTTTCTGTTTTCTAGGTAAGTTGCCTTTTCAATGAGATTTCACATTTTCTTCTATTTTTTTTTCTTTTTTGACATTATTTTGTTTCTTGAAGTCTCATGGAGTCATTAGCTTCCACTTGCCCAATTCTAATTTTTAAAGAATTATTTTCTTCAGTCAATAAAATTACCTCTTTTTAGCCTCTTTTTAACCATTTAACCTCTTTTTCCATATGGCCAATTTTGTTTTGTAAAAGGAATTCTTTTTTCAGTCAGTTTTCATACCTCCTTTTTCATTTGGTCCATTTTGATTTTTAAGGATTTTTTTTTCCTTCAGTCAATTTTTGTGCCACTTTTACCATTAGGCCAATTCTGTTTCTTAAAGGCCTTATTTTCTTCAGTATTTCTGTGCCTCTTTTATCAAATTTCTAATTTTTAAAATAATTTTCTTATATCACTCTTTCCACTAGTTTTCCTTTGCCACTCTTTTCTCTTTCTTTAACTTTTCCAGGAATTCTTGCTGGACTTGTGTTCAATGAGCACTTTTCTTTGAGGCTTTGCTTGTAGATGTTTTCATGCTGTTATCTTCTTCTGAGCTTGCATTTTGGTCTTCCCTCTTATGTTCAAACTCTTTTTGTTGTTGTTTGCTTATTCTACTAGCCTGTTTCTCGACTTTGAACATGATATTAAAGTTGGGCTTTACTCACTTTGAGATGGGGCTGTACTATGCCAAGCTTTTAGGCTTTATCATGCTACTGTTTTCAGAGGTAATTCTAAAAGTTTGCAAGTTTTTGATGCTTCCAAGGTGGTATTCTCCTGGGAGAGGTTTGGTCACTGCTTTCCAGGTCTGTGCTCTTATCTTTACCCAGGGAGGACCCCTGGTTCCCTATAGTCACTAGAGCTAGTGATCCTCTTGGCCCTGGAACTGCAACCAGGGCCCCTGTTCCCTTGTAACCAGCAAGAAACAATCTTCTCTGCCCTGGAACTGTATCTGAGAACTGCTTATGGGCAATATAGTTGCCAATTGGCACCAGCTGTACCCAGTGCCAGCAAAGGGACCCCAGTAATCTCTTTCTGAGTAATTGTCTGACACTCTTACTATCTCTGGGCTAAGAGCTCCCAAAGCTGCTGCTGCCTCCAGTGCACACCACTATTGCTGGCACACTCCACTCCTACCTCTCCTGCTGACTTCCAAAGTTGTCTTAGGCTGGATTGGCTCTGCCAATCCAATATTTGATTTGAGGAGTTATTTTAAAGATATTTGGAAGGTTAAGTAGGGAGAGTTCAGCTGGGTAGCTTCCTGTACTCTACCATCTTTGATTGAGGCTGTTGGTTATAATTGATTCAAAACAATCATGTCCCAAGTCTTTTGTTTTTCAATGAGTTGTTTTGGTGTCTTTGGATATCATTCAGGCTTAATGTTTGCTAAAAATTTGCGACATTCTCAAGTTCTTAAATGGGCAATGCAAGGAACTGAAAAAAGATGAAATAGCAATTGTACCTCCAGCCAACTTAAAGCCTAATGAGGACGGGCTTGGATGGCCTCCAGGAAGCTGATAGGCATTTCCCGTGAACTGAAACATGTCGAGTGTTTCAGGTCATCACTACCATCTCCTCATACTTCTAAAATACCAAAGTGCCAGAATACCTGGAAGTATGGATCCCAGTAGATCAAGTCTGAAGTAAGAGGGCAAGTGTATTCAAAAGAAAACAAATATATTGTTCCAAGTATCAGCGGAGACCTTCTGACAGTTGATATGGGATATTAAAGTCTGTGGAAACCAGCTGGTAGAAAGTTGTAAATAACCTGTAGGTCTTAATTTGTTGTGAAAGGTGATTGGAACAATTAGTTACTTTTATGTCCATGGTCTAAGCTCTGGACTAGCTCTAGAAGATGAATTTGGGGAAAGACCCATTTTGGCCAGGATAAGCCCTGAATCACCAAAAATTCCCTTGATACTAACAACTCCCATATTTCCAAGTATTAGAATTCTTAGTAATCAGCTTCTCCTCTCTTGTTTGGAAATTTAGGGGACTTAATTACATGAAAACAGTCAGTGGATAGAGTGCTTTGCCTGAAGTCAGGAAGACTCATCTTCCCAAGTTCAAATCTGTCCTTCTATTCTTACTAGCTGTGTGACCCTGGGCAAGTCACTTAATCCTGGTTGCCTCACTTCCTCATCTATAAAATGAGCTGGACAAGGAAATGGCAAACCACCCAAGTATTTTTGCTAAGAAAACCCCAAATGCAGTCATGAAGAGTTGCACGTGACTGAAATGAAAGCAGAACAAAAAATTAGATGGGGAAAGGGGATTGGACTAGGACCGAGCATAATGTAGAGGCTACTCTGAGTTTACAGAGGGCCCCCTCAGTAGAGACCTGCACAAGGGAAGGGCACTGTCAAAGGGAGATGCTAAGATAAGGGCATAGGCAGATTTGGCCCTGTGACAGGGGAAGGAGACTTTAATGGAATTGGTACAACTTAGTTCCAACTTTGGTGTCAGCCATTGAGAACTGGTGATTTGGTACAGGGTTTAGGGAGGCATCAAATACATAGACAGTCTGATGTTTAACTTACCTTCTTCCTGAGGTCCCAGGAAGAGCCAAAGGGTCATGTAGTTAACAAGAATCTCCTGGGCCCTTCTGTATACCCAGTCTAGTAGTCCAGAAGAAGTAATGGCTGCCCTCAGGGAGCTTACACACAGGAGTGACCTAGGAAGAGGCACTTACACAATCGTGTAAGTGCCAAGCATGAACCAGAGCATAGAAGATCAAGCTGACATCTCCCGTAAATGATTTTTAAAATTCAGACATCACCATTTCAAATTGTATTTTAGGACTAGCATACAGTATGATTTCTCTGGGCCTCTGTTTCCTCATCTATAGCATGAGGGGATTGGCCTAGGGAATCTCTAAGTTCCATTCTAGCTTTGATAGACTTTGATTTTATCATCTGGTGCCCTCAGATTCTTTCCTTAACTTTCAAAGCTTTTACAACGGAGGCTTCCACAGTGGGTCTGGAGAGTGTATCTGTCAAGAGGGGCTGTATGGGGGAAAGCATGAGGCCAAAATATGAGGAAAACATGGGAACTGACTGAACAGCAAGCCCTGTACTTGAACTCGTCAAAGGATTCTGACACTGGCCAACTGTGAAATAGCTATTGATGAGTCTTTCCAGGAAATGATGTCCTGTCCCCCTAGAAAACCTCATGACCTCTGCCACTGAGTCTCGCCACAATCTGCCACAGCTCTTCCTTTGAGGGAGCAATGCAAATAATAAAATAGTCCCAGCTTTCCCCTAGTGACAGGGTCATCTTTTTTTATAGCATGCTTTTTAACCACAAGTAATGTAATAGGATGACAGAGACGTTATCACCCAGAGCTAAAATATTCACCAATAATGAGACAACAAAACAAAACCGTTGATATAAGTATGTAGAGTGAATTGGGGAAAAGTTCCTATTAGTCACACAAGAACACCTCCTCTCAAATTCATTTAGACTGATGTAAAGCAGCCTATCCTTGCTACAAAGGTCCTTTGGGTTAAACCTTTGGATTAAAGGGTGTGTGTAATTCCTCAGTCCTTCCTGTTCAACTCCATGAAGCATCTTTTTCTTTCTTTCTTTTTTTTTTCTAATTTGTGTGGGGGTGGGTTTTCTCTTGTGTTCCATACAGACACAATAAAACGGGTTCTTGTGAGTGAAAACGAGTTTAATCATCACAGGCAGTGCTCTGTGCCTCGCCATTGTTGACATTGGCCATTTTCCACTTCACATTTCAATATTGTTCTCCCTCTCTGTGCAAATGAGGAATAACAGAGAATCTACAGAGTGGATTTCACCATTTAAAGAGAGTCTGTGAACTACAGGTTCTTGTTTCTTGGCTCTTCCCATTCTTCTTTGATCCTAACTTTCATAAGTTACAGATTCACCCACCTACTTATATAAAAAAGATAATGACTTCTGAACCAAATGCATTTCTTCAACATCATGATTTTTTTTGTATTTCTAAGGAGGCATTCTCCTCTCATCTCTTGCCCAAACCTTCACAGTCTATTTTATATTGTCTGTCATTCTGCCTACACCAGCACACACATACCCATGCAATCCATCACTGGGACCATTATCCTGCTTCTGATCAAGAGTAGAATGGAAAAACTCCCTCTCCCTTCAACACCTACCATCTCAAGTCTTTGATTTGCCAGGCGTGGGTGGAAGAGAAGTTTCCGGTGAATGACCTCAGACCTTCTCCACCCTGAGCTCTGCACAACACCTCATCAGTCTGGGAAGTGAGAAACCAAACTAAACTCTTTAAAAACAGTCAGCAAAAGATCTCTAGTCAGCATAGAGCAGGAAGTCTTTTTTCCCCCCAGAGTGCTTTGTGTGTGGGTGTTCCCAATAGATACTCACCAAACACCTCAGGACACCTGCTGTTGTAGAAGAGAGTTTAAAATTCATACACCAAACTTTGCAAGTTTTTTTCAGGGAAATTAAGTAGGTCAAGATTTCACCTTAGCACGTCAGTTAATGAGACCTTGAGAGAGCCACATGTTGGGGGGATTGCCAGGGTGAGCATACATCCTCATTATAGACTAGTGAGCAAGAATAATAACCTATGGTTTGAAATTCATTCTTTCCCAAATGTTGTCTCAGTTTGTATGTTCATCATTTAGATGACATACTAGGTGAAAGGTGTAAGTGGTCAGTTGGTTGTCTGTCAGTTTCCCAAGCTGTTATTTGATTTTATTGTGAGGCATGGATTTTATCAAGTGTTTATTTCTGTTGAGATGACTTCTCCATGTTCCTCTTAAGAGGTAGCTATTTTAACAGGGAGTGAATAATCCTAAATTCTGGGAAAATAATAATAGCAACCTATACTTACATAGGGTTTTAAGATTTGTAAAACACTTTGCATTCATGATTTCACTTCATCCTGACAACAACCCTGTGAACTAGGTGCTATTATTATCTTTGTTTTATAGATGGAGAAACTGAGAGTCACAGAAGGTAAGAAATTTGACTAAAGTTGGATGGGTAGTAAATATAAAGCTAGGATTTGAACTCACATTGTCTTGAGTCTAGGTCCAGTGGTCTGTCCACAATCCTTCTCTAGACAATCGTGTAAGTGCCAATATTATCAATTTTACAATACACTGCTTCTTTAGACCTCTCCCTATTTTAATTGCAAAATGACTCCCCACTAAGCATTTAACTTTGTCAAGGACGTTTCCATCATGGTCTCATGAAACCTCTAGGCCTTACATAGGGAGAGAACCAGTGGAAGAATTGCAGAGTGAATCTTTTACACATCACTTTGTTAAGTACCCCTGGTTCTTTCCAGATTCCCATATGTTTATGAAAACACCAGAAAGGAGAGATCCTATCAGCATGGATCCAAATTCGTTTAGTTGCTAAGCATCACAATAGTTCTGATCAGACACTTAAAATGGGACTCAAATCACTGAGGTCCTTTCCAGCCTTAGAGACCTGCCACATGTAGTATTTGCAGAATGTGTAAATGAAAAGTCAAATCTTGGCATGATAATTAAAGATATTTATGTACTCTCATATAAATTTCAATATAGTCGGAAGCTATAAATGATGTTGATTGGGAGACAGTATGGTATAGTGGGTAGTGTTGGACTTGGAGTCAGGAAAATCCAGGTTCAAGGAAGGAATCAAACATTTTTTAAGTGCCAGACGCTATTAAGTACTTCACAAATATCTCATTTGATCCTCTCAACTAAGCTGGGAAGTAGGTGGCTATTTTATAGTTGGGGAAATTGAGGCAAACAGAAGTTAAGTGACTCAGCAGGGTCACACAGTTAATAAGCGTCTGAGGCTAGATCTGAGCTCAGGTCTTCCTGACTCTAGCCCAGTACTCTGTCCATTATCCCACCTAACAACCACCCTTGTTCAAATCGCGCTTCTGATACCTACTAGCTGTGTTCATGGCAAGTTACTATGCCTCACCAAGTCTCAATTTCTTCATCTGTAAAATGGGGCTAATAATGCCCTTAGTCTCTACCTCACAGGATGGTTGTACAGCAGCAATGAAGTGATATGTAAAGTCTTGTAACAGGGATGGGACTCTCACAGCCTCAAGTATAGCCCTTTGACTGAATCTGAAGTTTGAATTCAGTTGAAGGGCCACATGTAGTCTCAAGCTTCCCTACTCCTGTCCTATACAAAATATAAAAGCTTATACAAGGTGTCCCAGAAGTCTTAGTGCAACTTGAGCTTAAAGCAGTATAAATGAGGTATGTAGGAATGAAAGGAGAGCTTTGTGTCAGGGATGTGCAAAAATGCCAAGCCAGCCTCAGATTAGGAGGCAGTAGAAATGCTGCTGGGTTTCCTCTGCCAGTTATGGCCTGTGTGACTTGGGATAAGTCTATTAACTTCTTTGGTTTTGTCAACTCTAAAATGAAAGAGTTGAGCTCAAAGGCCTTGAAGGTCCCACCTGTCTCTAAATCTGTGATCCTATAATAAGGAAGAAAAAAATAGTTCTATCAATAGCTTATTATAAAACACCGTAACATAGAATTCTTTGCATGGAGCTTGCAGAAAACCTTATAGATCATCAAGCCCAATTCCCATCTTCATTGTACAGTTGGAGAAACTGAGGGTCAAAGAAAATAGGTGGCCTGCCAAAGATCACCTGGGTTATAGTAAGTAGCAGAACTGGGCTTCAAACACAAGCACTCTGGTACAAAAACCAGTTTTATTTCCACCGTACCGTCTACTTTAGTTTTCTCATTTTACAGAGAAGGGTACTGAGGCACAGAGAGATGACACAGTTTGCCTGAGGTCGCCTCGCTCCTAAAGGGCAGAGCCAGGACTTAAGTGCAAGATCTTCTAACTCTTGTGTTCTTTTGACTACACTATGGTAGTTGCTATAAGTAGTTGTGGTTCAATTCATAAACGATATGAATAGTTATCAAATTCACAATAGTTAAAGAAAAGTATTTTTTGAAAGAGAAATCTTATTATTTGAGACCCAGAAATGGTGGGTGTATGGTCATTCAGATAGGACCAATGCTAAAATTTCCCTGCATACAATCTGTGGAAAGAAAGGACTAAGCAAATTAATAACGTAGACAGCATTATAAGAAGTATATTTCAACTGCTTACAAAAATAAGCTATTTTGCCCACTCTAGAAGCGTAGATGTATATGCAAATTGTAAATCATTGCTGTCGATTCAATCCTCTATCCTAAGATGCCCTTCTACCAACATTCTATTCCCCTAGTTTCAGTTATTATGTGTACTGTATTTTAACAAAATGTGCTTTTAAAATAATATTCCTAAATTCATACTGTTTTTCCTTATTCCAACTCTGTCCAAATGAGTGAGATTTTCCTCATACCTGTTCTGGCATTGGACAGTCATGGTTTTTCTTTCATGTAGCCAATTTGCCATACTGCTATCAAATCCAGATTCCACCAAATGAAACAATTGACATACATGATGTGTTTTGCCTCCAATGGTTTGCTGGGGTAGATGATTTAGGAACACATACACATATATATACATATACCTACATATACATGTATGTATATGTTTTTATATGCATGCATGTATATGTGAATTGTATAGATGCATTATGTAAATATATCTAGGATGTAAAAATGGAAGGAATGAAGTCAGTTGTTGTCACTTTTTCCTTTGAATCAGTAGGAATTGTTTCCTTAATTCATGACATTTGGAGGTGATTTCTATTCATTTTTCAGTGTATCTAACTTTGAATGGAATAGGAGGATGTGATCTTATTAAATTCTAATGTTGATCCTTGACAAACTAACTTAACTAAATAAATGAATAACTTATAGGAACATTCCAAGTTGCTTACCTTTTGCCCCAATTGTCTAAGACACTCTACTTTCCTTTTTTTACTTTCTAATACTTGTTTACAAGTATAATGATCATTGATTTCATTAGGTTGGACACTCCCTCTGTTTATGCAAACCAGACTCTTCCATTCACTAGCCTTCAAGATATATGACCAACCTTCCAGTCATGAACCTCTCTCTAAGCTAGACTTGTCTTTGAAAAGCAGACATAGAGCCCTTTGCTAGGTCCATAGTCAAACTCTCTCCAGTTTGGGAGGATTTACTAGCACTCACTCACTTCTGATCTAGCCTTTTGAGAACTCTCATTTGTTACTAAACTACATTAAACCATCAGCACAAAATGTGAGAGGAGGGCACTGTAACTATCACAATGATAATAAGTATAACTCAGGCTTCTGTAAGGCCTTAAAGATGCAAAGCACTTTGTACTTAGAAAAAGTATGCAAAGGAGTTAATACATGCATTATTATCATTCCCATTTCTCAGATGAGAAGGCTAAATCTCAGAAAAGTAAAGTCACTTGGCTGCAGTTCTATAGCTAATAAATGGCAGAACTGAGGCTGAAACTAAGATCTGCTTATTCCAAATCTGGTTCTCCTCTACTTAAAGTGAACTGCTTTTGAATTATTACACTGTCCCAAGTTAATAATAATTGCCACATTTTCCCTAAAACTTACAGGGATTTCAGAAAAGAGTGAAATGTTTTATGAAGGTGTGAAATTTGGACTTCTGGACCACTCTGCAAATTCTTTTAAAAAAAATGGATACTGCTTTTAGGCAGTTTAAAAACAATCTCATGTTCTTCCCTCCCCAGCATTTCTAATGGAAGAGGGTTAAGCTCTTTAGGGAAATCAATAGAGGGGGTAACAACTGATTATATTATGGTAACGGAAATCTTAAAAAGACCCTTTGGAAATAGTGCATACATAAAACATTTTTCAGATATCTGCAAATGCAGTGAATTATGCCTCAGTAGAAGGAGCGGCTGCCAAAGGAAAACAGCAGCTCTCTAGTCAGTTGCAAAACATTTTTCACATTTCAGTTTAGGCAGCACATTGCTAGGTCCAGTATTGTAAGCTTAGCTGTGTTTACTCTGTGCTGACCGATAGGGAAGTTCCAAATGCCAGTCGAGGATCACACAGGGTTTTATAAAGAAAGATTAAGCCCTTATTCAGTTTAAATAGTTCAGTGAATATGATTTCCAGAGGGACCTACTGGAGTTTGTTCTTTGTGGTATTGGGTTTCAAAGATTGTTTGAAAAGAGGACAGCGTACTAATCAGCAAGGTAGCCTCGTGCATAGAGTGAAGTCAGGAAGAGCTGAGTTCAAATGTGACCTCAGAAACGGTCTTGCTGTGTTACCCTGGACAAGTTACTTATCTCAGTTGCCTCAACTGTAAAATGGGAATAATAATAGCACCTAATAGGACTATTGTGAACCAAAGCGTTTAGCCTGGTGCCTGCATACAGTAGGTACTAAATAAATGCTTCTTCCCTTCGTCCTCTCCCTGCTATCTAGGCTGTAGATACTGAAAAGAGGATACAGACAGCTCCATTGAGACCCAAGGGCATCCGGAATTCAGTGAACCATCAAAGACATCCAATTGGGATTGGGGGGAAAATGTCCTCTTTTTTCTGTTTTGATCCAGGTCTCAAATCTACAAAAACCCAAATGGGTACAGATAGATGATAAAGAGGTGTGCTAAAGTACTGAGACAAGAGATATGAAGTATGGAATTTAAGATTTGTTTAAGCATGAGAAGTATTAGATACTTTTCACATTTTCTTCAGGTATTTGATTCTGTGTGGGCACTACTAAAACCGTGAACTAGTGAGGAAAAAAACCGACAAGACATAAGCAACTGATCACCAAGCTCCTTTAACCAAATAGTCTAAAGAAAACTCAAGTGAAGGCAATAGGGACTTCTTTTCCAGAAATATTGGCACGTGAACGCAAAATCAAAACTGTCCTCTTCAAACGCATTACCTCCTTGATAGGAAACTAAACATATTGCTTAATTTTTACACTATGATTAGGATCAAAACATTAACATCTATTGCTTTAAAAAAAATGAAGAGAGTCCTGGTTTAGGTTTCCAAAGACCTGGCTTAAAACTGTAACCCTCCCTCTTAGCTGTGTCTTCTTGATCAAGTCACTTTTCCTATGTAAGCTTCATCTATCAAAAGAGGAAATTGAGCTAGACAATGTCTAGAGTTTCCTCCAATTCTAAATCCTGTGGTATTGACAGTGTATGGAGTCCAAATATATTCCATCGAAAGATTTCTAACCACTCCAAATGAGTGAGTGAATGAATGAATGAAGAAGTCAATAAAACAAGTAAATTTTCTTTGCCTCATTCAGGGCTTATTTCTTTAACAATCAGTTGATTATTTATAGACATAAGAGAATTCTTATTTGATGTGGATTTCAATAGGACATTATTTGTGATTATTCCAAGTCTTGGCAAACTCTAATTTAGATTTTGAAATGATTCGAATATGTTATATGAGATTTGTTTTGATGAAAACTTTAAAGGTAAGCTGCACAGGGTCAGAGGGATTTGAAAGTCAGAAGGAACTTTTACTAGTTATCTTATTTTACAGATGAAAAAAAAATGATGCTTGCAGTATTAAGTGACTAACTTAGTAAGAAGAACCTAGATCTAGAGCCACAAGGGATCTCAGAGGCCATTTAATTCACCCCCATAAGTTACCACTGAAGAGCCAGAGGCCCAGGTTGAATAAGTTGCCCAAGTAATTAAATATCAGAGGAAGAATTTGACCGACCAGGTCTTCTGACTGCAGAGCCAGGGTGCTTTCCACTGTACCAAAAACAGGATGGATTTTTCAGTCATTCAGTCAATCAATTAATGAACATGTAATGCCTTCTCTGAACCAGATCTTTGTTAGGGATGTAAACATCAAAGAGACAAAGTCTCTACTCTCAACAAGCTGATATTCTGGGGAATAGGGGCAGGGATAAGAGTTCACAATATAAATAAACAGAGGACACATACCAACTGGGAGAAACAGTAGGGTCTCTTTAAGAGTTGGCTCTTTGAGGGGCCTCTAGGTGGCTCAGTAGACTGGAGTCAGGAAGACTTGAGTTCAAATCTGACCTCAGACCAGACGCTTGACATTTACACATTTAGCTATGTGTCCCTGGGCAAGTCACTTAACCTTAATTGCCTCACCAGAAAAAAAAAGAGTTGGCACTTTGAGTTGAGCATTGAAAGGTGAGCTATGTGGGGTGGCTAGGTGGAGCAGTGAATAGAGCACCAGTCCTGGAGTCAGGAGGACCTGAGTTCAAATGTGGCCTCACACACTTAACAATTACTAGCCATGTGACCTTGGGCAAGTCACTTAACCCCAATTGCCCTTCCAAAAATAAAAAAAAGAAAGGTGAGCTATGAGAGTTCCAAGAGACTGAGGTAAGGAGGGAGAATGGTCCAGACATCAGGGGAGCCCTCATTAAGGCAAACAGGTAGGCCTTGAAGGACTACGTACAGCAAATAGCAAGTAGGCATTTGAGGGGGAACATACATTGTGTGAGGATAAATAAAGGACAGTCAGGGTGGAACAACAAATGTCAAAGATAAGAGTCTGTATTCTATCCTAAAGGCAATAGGGAGCCACTGAAGTTTCTTGAGCATGAGAGTAACTGTCAGATTTTTACTTGTTAGCTGTATGAAGGATGTTTATTTCTGTATTTGTTGGTGCATTATTATGTGATTATTAAATTTTACCAATTCTTTCACTTTCAGAAGCTTAATTTTATTTACTAGCACACATTTATAGTTACTACATCTCTTTGAACACATTCTAAAATTTAGACTTTTTGTTATTTCTGATTACATTCTACTAACTTTCTTAATGAAGTCTTACTGGATGCTGTGATTACTGTGTTTTTAAGGTTTTCATATCATCGGGACAAATCTGGGAGATTCTCTTGTATGTGGCTATAGAGTTGGGCAGACCAACATTGGTCTGAATTTTCAGCTCTTGTCAAAGTTGGCTCCCCTGCCCAGATGAGGACAAGTCAAAGAGAACAAAACAACAACCCAAGGCCGACGACAATAGTGTGACTTTGGTTCAATGTGGTCTGGTGACGCTCCGTTCGTCACATCATTAACCATCCTTTTTGTGTCTTAGTTAAAGGAGGTTAGACTGATTCAGTCACACAACTGGCTCAGTGTGTTCTTTGGATTCCCACTATTTTAGCACTGTCTTTCCCATTTAATCGAATGAGCTTCGTATGTTTACTTCTCTATACACTGAAGGGGTTAGACTAGATGAACTTCAAGGGCCCTTCTAGCTCTAAAATCTATGATTCTGTGACTTTCCTCTAATTTAGAAACTCTAGAATAAGAATTCCCAGATCCCTCAGTCTGTTTCAGGTACCACCATCCTCTTGACCCATTCTGCCCTTGCAACCTTACATCCTTCCGACTCTACGTGTGGTTTCAATTGTAATCATTCAACAGCCATTTCTGAAGTGTATGCTGTGTGCATAGCCCTGTCATGTACTACAACCTCCTTTCTGATGGCTTCTGAATACGACATACTCATTTTTCATTCTTATTCCAGGACCCTTTAGCTTTCTTGGAATAGACTTCTCTCCTTTCTGTCCACTGCTAGATCCTTTTCACCTTCGAGGCCCAGCTCAAGTCTTACCTTCTCCATGAAGTCTGCCCAGGCTACACAGTCTACACTGTTCTGTCCATTTTTTGAATTGTTAGTGAACTTGGAGTCCCTTTCCATTGTTTCGTGTTTGTTTTCTTTTTTTTTAATCTTCCCAGCTAGACTGTGAGCCTCTGGAGGGCAGGCGGTAAGGGGCTATGTCCTGTTCTTGTTCATGCCCTCATAGTGCTTTATTCAGGGCCTTATTATAGGCACTCAGTGACCATTTTAATGTTTGTTCCTTGAAGACAGAGACTATTTTGCTTATGTCTTTGGGTTCCAGAGTCCAATACCATGCCTTGCATGAAGTTTTGAAAAAAAAAACAAAACCTGAATCACTGATTTCATACAATGTAGAGAACTCATGGCATATGTGGGAGAGAGTAAAGGTGAGAGGTAGGGCTTTAACTCAGGCTTTCCTGATACCCAGGCCAGTTGTCTGTCTACTCCGCTAGGTTTCCTTTCTGTGTACATCAGGACTTAAGAGGTATTTATAGAATTGGATGATTGCACATCATAGCTTAACCAAATTCACTTTATTCACAGAAAGGGTAAGTGGTACTCTAAGTATTATAAACTGAGGCCCAAAGACAAGTGACTTGTACTGTGGGTTCCACCCAAAGTAAGTAGCAGGCCCAGTAGTCAGATCCTGGTGATCTAATTCCCAAGTCCCATGCTCTTTTCACTACCCCCTCCTATTTGCCTAGGAATATTTATGGATTTAATTTCATTTATATTTTTATATACCGTCTGCAGTGTTGAGCGCAATGCCAGACTTGCAATGGGAGCTCGATAAATATTCCTTTGACTAATTGCCGTCCTACAAATATATGCAGAAATTCATCCACAGACGGATGTTGTTTGCTGACCTAAAATTACTCTTTGAAACATTTAGTATAACGACCATAGTTGTCAGAATCAACAAGTCAGGTCCAGAGGGACAAACTTGGAGGTTAGAAACATGACTTCAGGAGTGCTGGATTGAGTGGATTTCAGGCTGGCGTGGGCATAGTTACCTTCCTGTTCAAATGTATTACCTTTCCAGAAGGATTCTTTGCAACTCCCTGTTCTGAATGTTGATGATGATAAATGTAAGTGATCCCAAAGTGATTTTTCAGACTCATTTGGTGTATTTTGAGAATTCTGCTGCAGAGCAGGGGAGTGCATACATTTTCGCCCTGTCTGTAAATCTGAGTATACTTGAATTGCCAAGTCAGGTAAAGTGAGTCCATGGGTAACTCTTAAATGCATTAAACCTTTGAATGTATTAAAGCCTTCTGCAACCGATGAGAGTGGTGGTGCAGCAGCTCATTAGCATTTGAACAAATTTGTGATACTTTTAGGGCCTGTTGTTGGATTGGACTAAGTAGACTAATGCAGTGAATTCCAGATCCTAATGGCTCCATTTATCAAGAGAGCAGGTTTTAACATAATGCATAAACCTCCCTCACATGGTAGTTTTAGTGGGCATTTAATTCTATTGCAACATGGTGCTCCAGGCAGAGGAAATGAAGAACTTAAACAAGGTTAACATTCCGAGAAAAGATGAGAAAAAAAATCAATATGCCCAAAATAAAAGATGATTTACAAAGATGGAAATCTATATTGACGATAGCATCTCACTGATGACAGTATGTACTGATGACACTTTGTGTTCTGGAGATTAACTGTCTCTTTCCATGAAATTTATTTTGGCTTCCAGGGATAAAGCTATGTAATGTATTAACTGAATTAATTAGGAGTTATTAATTATAAGAAAGGCCATCCTCCATAGAATCACGTGATGATAAAACTAGGAATAATGGAGTCCAACACTTAGAATTTGCAAATGAGGAAACTGAGGTCAGAGAAAGAAATGACTTATACAAAAGCTTTCAGTTAGTTGGAGGTAGACAGCGCTTAGATGTACTTTCTGTTCAATCATGCTACTATTGAATGCTATTTAAGGGCAAGGAGAACATCTGTTTCTTCTCCTAAATCTGTCCTGCGTGTGAATTGTTCTTTCAGAATTCTGCTTTTCTTCTTTGGGATTTTCTATTCCCTTTTTGAAAAATCAAGCTATTTGAAGATGTGCCCTCTTCTCTCTCTCCTTTTTTCGTGTAATGTTTGATATCTTCATTAAAGGCTAAGATTGAGCCCTCAACAAGTATGGGATAATAGAAAGAATATCTAACTGGAAGTCAAGAGACCTGTGTTCTATCCTTGGCTCTGCCCCTAAGTGGTTGAATGACTTGGTCAAGCAACATAACCTCTGTGAACCTTAGCTTTCTGATTTCTAAGATGAAGATTTTTAACTAGAGTATCACTAAAGTTCCTCCTACCTCTAAAATCTTAAGGTTCTTACCATCCAAAAATTCAAAATTTTGAATTTTTCTCATTCTTGTTTTTAAAAGACTTATTCAGCATATGGTATTATTCTCATACTTAGAATGGAAAAGGTTTGCTAGTAACACCTACAGCACTCCATGACAACTCATTTTATCCAAACTATTGTCCAAAGTTATGTCTTGAAAAGACTGAGTCTTCACAATTCCCTTGCTTTCCTTCCTGGAAACGGTTTTTATATATTATGCTTTGGCAGAGACTGAGTCTAGCAGCAAGACTTACACTAAATCATCAAATAACTGAATCTGAATTGAATTTCCATGAGCCAAAGAATGTAAAGTTACCGCTTAAGCCAGACATGTAGCAATTAGCTCTTCCTTTTGGAAAGCTAGAGATTATACACGCTACAGCATGGAGTTTTGTCTTTTGTTAGATAAAGAATAGACAAAGGAAAAAAAGTAGGTAAAGGTAAAGTTTCAAAAGTAATATTTATGATGGGGGAGGAGGAAAGGGGAAGGAATCCTGGGATCTCTGAGTGTACAGAGACCCTAGAGGCCAGCAAGTCTATTCCATACCAAAATAGGAATGCCCTCTATAATACCCCCAATGGCCATCCAGCATCTGCTTGACCTTCCAGCAAGGGGGCATTCAGATCCCTGGAAGTAGCCTGATGCATTGGGAAGAATACTGAATTTGGAGTCAGATAACCCAGGTTCAAAACCCAGCTCTGCTCCTAATTATCTATGAACTGGGGCATGTTGCTTAACCTCTTTTAGTTTGACTTTCTTCATCTGTAACATAAAGGGACTGCACTAGATGACATTTAAGGTCCTTTTCAGCTTTAAAATGGTGGTCATATTTGTCTCTTGAGTAGCTGGAATTGTTTGGGAGAAATTCCTTACATGGAGCTGAAATCGACCATTTTGCAATTTCCTGTTGATCCTCTGCCTTCTGGGACCAGGCAGACGCTTGACAGTCTTTTCTTCTTTACCTCCTCTGAATTTCCTCTGCTTCAGGCTAAACATCCCTGGTTCCTTCAACAGAATCTCTTATGACTTGATATCCAGTCCCCTCACCATTCTGGACATCATCCACTGAAAGTGCTCAAGTTTGCCAAAGCCCTTCCTAAATTGTGTCTCCCAGGGAATGCATAGATTTGACTTCACCAGGACAGAGTACGGTGGGAATATCACTTCTCTTGTTCTAGACACTGTTCTTCTGAAATTCATTAGTTAAGATAGCAGTGCCTCCCTTCTTTGCCATGTCTCACTGTTAACTCACTAAAATTCCCAGATCTTTTCCACAAGAGTATTACATAGTCACACCTTCCTTCATCTTTCACTTGTGCAGTTGATTTTTTGAGTCAAAGTATAAAACTGCCACTTAATAAAGATTTATTTACATTAATTTCTGCTCTGATTCTTTGTCTTGGATTAGAGCCAATTTTCTTGTCCCTATCATTCATTGCCCACTATTTTCTTTCTCACTTTGCTGCAGCCAATCTGGACAGATGGCTGTTCCCTAAGCAATCTCTATAGTTTCCCATGCTAGATTGGAAGTTCTAGAGGGCATAGGGTTTTAAGACTGGCTCTGATCAGTTAGGCAAGACAGCTGACTTGTTTAGGCCTCATTTTCCTCTGTGTAAAATAAAATTGTACTAAATGACCTCTGGGATCCCTTGCAGATCCCATGTACTATTTCTTCCATTTGAAATGCCTTCTCTCCCTGGGTCTGCCTGCTCAGTTCTAGCTCATCCTTGGCAGCTAGGTGGTATAGTGGCTTAGGATCAGAGTCAGTAATACTGATTTGGAATTCTATCTCTGAAAGTTAGTAGTTACATGACCCTTGATAAGTCACCTAAAATGTGTCAGCCTGTTTCCTTATCCATAAAATAGGAATAATAATAGTATATGCCTCATAGTGTTGTTGGGAGGATCAAATGAGACAGTATACATAGAGTACTTCGCAACCCTTAAAGTATTATTTAAAAATTATTTTTGTTTTGTTGTTGCTTTTTTTTGGAGGGGGGGAAGGCAGGGCAATTGGGATTAAGTGACTTGCCCAAGGCCACACAGCTAGTAAGTGTTAAGTGTCTGAGGCTGGATTTGAACTCAAGTCCTCCTGACTCCAAGGCCAGTGCTCTATTCACTGTGCCACCTAGCTGCCCCAAAAACTATTTTTAACATTCAGCTTAAAGGTCAGTTCATTCTTCTCTAACCAGAAGGGATCTTTGCCTCCTGAAATCTCATAGAAATTTGTACCTTTGTTATTGGGTACCTGGATTTCCAAGGCATGTACTAAAAAGTATGGAGGAGCTGGCTCATTTATTCCTGTTCCAATTTTTAGAAATACCAACTGATTCCTTATACCCTTGAAACCCACTCCAGCTAGGGCAAGATGGACCCTAACTTACTTTAGCAAGATGTAAGGACTTTAAGTAAGGGGAATCTCATACAGATGCAGAAAGGCTCCTCACAGGAAGACTGGCTGGTGGTAATGTATTTTTTGGCCAAAATAACCATTTGCAAAGTAAAGGGTTATTGGATAATCTGTGAGAAGACAGGCGCACTGAAATATGGGTGGTGAGCCTGCGAATAATCCAATAATTCTGAAAAAAATTAGAATTATAACCAAAAAATTCCTGAACTATACATACTCTGTTATCCAGTGATACCCCTACTAGATATGTACCAGAAAATGGTCAAATAGAGAAGAACAAGACACATATGTAAAAAAAATATTTATAAAAGAAATTTCATTGTAATGAAGAACTGAAAAAAAAATAAGTGTCCTTCCATTGGAAATAGCAGAACAAATTGTGGTAAGAGTGTAATGGAATGTTACTGTATCATGAGAAATGAGAATTATGAAAAACTTAGAGAAACTTGGGAAGAACTATATAAACTGATTCAAAGTGAAATAAATAGGAATAAGTATTTAACCTGTAGTTTTTACCAGATTGATGAGTGCATTTCATTCACACTGTGGTATGATATTCAGACTCTGAATGTCAAAGACAGAAGGAGTCTTAGAAATTATTGAGTTCAATCACTCATTTTGATTGCTGAGCTGAGTAAACCAAGATCCAGTGAGGTAATTGAATTGCCCAAGGTCACACAGACATCAAGTGACAAAGCTATGACTAAAATATACTTCTCCAAATTGCCAAGTCAGTTTACTTCTCATTTTACTATTTTGCCTCCCCTGCCCCACCTCTCACTCCCACTCTCCACCTGGTTTAAATGTTAATATTCTTTTTTTTTTTTTTTACATTATTCACTTTCTAACAGCCCCTCCCTCACATCCAATAGAATGCCCTTTGGGGAGAAAAAAATGGAATTATAACAGGTAAATTTTTAAAAAATTATCACAGTGGATGTGTCTGGCAATGCATGGCTCCTTTTGTACCTTTTGTCTGTCACCTCTCTGCTGAGAGCAAAGTAACATGTCTTGCCATCAGTCCTCTGAAGCCATGATCAGTCATTGCATTTAGCAGAGTTCTGAAGACTTTCTATGCTAGGTTTCTTTGCGTTATTCTAATCATTGTCATAATTGTTTTATAGGTTCTGCTTATTTTGCTCTGCATCAGTTCCTACTGTTCTCAATTTTCTCTGAACTCAATCACTCAAGCATCTAATATGTTCTAAGCATTACTCAAGGTATTAGGGATACAAATACAAAAGTGAAACAGTCTCTGCCCTCAAGGGCTTGATATTTTATTGCTACAACCACCAATGTTTCTATAGGACTTAAAAATTTAGAAAGGATTTATCTAGCAATAACCCTGTGATATCCATAGTACAAGTATCCCTTTTTTAGGCGAAGGTACGTGCTATATGAATCCTTCATATTTGTCACTTATGTTAATATACCTTTACCTTGGCCATTTCCTGATCAGTGGACACCTACTTTTAATCCAGATCTTCACTAATACAAAAAGGGCTGCTATAAATATTCTCGTATATGTGGGTTCTTTCCCTCTATCTTTGACTTCGTTGGGTTATTCCCAATACGACAGGGTATAAACAGCTTAGCGACTTTTCTAATATAATCCCAGGTTGTTTTCACAGCCTCCTCCCCCAAGTTTTTGCCACATTTACCGCTGTAGATATGGGACACTCATATAAATGAATTGTGATGATCAGTTTGATGAAGAAGTTTTAGTCTGAAGGATTTTCTATCATACAGATTCAGCCCAAAAGAAAACAAGAACGACAACTCAGTGTCAATAAAACCAATGGTCAATAATAAAAGGGATAAACAATCCCCACAATAATTATTATAGATTTTTGTTTTGTTTTATCTTTTGGAGTATTGTCAATTACACTGTCATGGAAGCTATATTGTTGGTAAGTCATTACAATTGTGGTGAGTGAGTGTTCAGCTCCTCACTATGGGCGGCATGAAATAATAATCACTGACATTCATTTAGCACCTCAAGTTTCATAAAGTGCTGGTTGTACCATTATCTTATTTGAATCTCCTGATGGACATGAAAGGTAAGTTGTTCATCCCTCTTTTGACAGATGAGGAAACTGAGATTCACAGATATTAAGTGGCTTGTCTACAGTCACAGAGGCAAACTCTCAAGTCCGGTCTCTCCGTGTCTTGCTCCCCTATACCTTTCTGCCTCTCAGACTGCCCATGAACTAAACATGTGCATCTATGAATGACTCAGCTATGCACACAGGTATCCATTTTGCTCACAAAATCACAAATATGAATATGCAAATAAATTTGCATATCTGTCACTCACCGACTATTTGGCAAGGGGAAAAATTAAAATAGATTGCACTTACAGGTAGCGTCAAGAAGAATAATCACAAATTTTCAGGTGAGTGTTAGCAAACAGCACATATGTGGGAAAGTAGCCTGAAAGAGTCCCACCTTAACTCTCGGTTGGAAATTGACATTCTGTTGGTGTTGTAGCATATTAGAATTAGAAGCTTCAAGTTATGGTTTTCAGTGAAAATTCAGCAAATTACTATATCTGAATCTCAGCCACTTGGCTGTAAAGAGCTTGAGATTGAGGGTTATTTGAGCTGCTCCAAATATAATTTCAGACAGGATCAAATTAGTGATATTTTCTGTAAATCAGACAGTTTAGTCAACAAGTCAGTTTGGTACAGTTGAATGAATACTGGTCTTGAAGGCAATGGAGCTGAGTTTGAATTTGGGTTCTGCCTCAGTTTTCTCTTCTATAAAATGAGGGGGTTGGATTAGACTAGATGACTTCAAAGATTTCTTCTGGATATAGATCAAGAATCCTGAAACTCTTTATTGAACATATTTATACTTAATTAAACTAACTTATACTATTTCTGCTATATGTGGTGGTAGAAAGAACACTGTACTCAGAAGAAAATAGATATTCTAATTTTAGCTACCAACTAGCTTTGTCATCTTGAACATACTTCTAATTTTTATGCCTTGGTTTACTCATCTACTCTATCACTCATAGAGTTGTTAGAGGGTCCAAATGAAATGAATGGGGATACCACAAAATAATCATATTCATAAATCAATTACAGAGAACTTTCCTCACTCACGACAACTCTGGGAGAGAGACGATTATCTCTATTTTATGGGTAAGGCAACTGAGGTTCAATAAAGCAAAAAGATTGGTCCATGTTCATATAGCTAAATGTCATAGAACTGACTTGAACCTAAATTTTCTGACTTCAGATTCAATTGTTTTTATTCTCCACCAAACTGCTTTGTTCTACCCAGATTAGGTAGAAAACAGAAGGAGCTACTTAAAACATATTAATGCCAGAGACAAAATAAACAACTTTATAATCAGGATCAGTAGATATTGTAAAATGGGGGTGCTACTGGCCATACTTGTGGGGGAGAAGGGAGAACAGTTAAGAGAAAGAAGGAATTAGCTCAAATCCATTATGGCTGCTAGAAGT
>CM053581.1:198177639-198202558 GCA_028627135.1 Pseudochirops cupreus
TGTAAAATGATCCCCAGTCCTCTCCCTATTTGAGAATAGCATTCCATTATGCCAGTAAATATAAAATTAGAACCCTGAGGGGTTTTGTAAGCCATAAACATATGACATCCACAAAGTCTTTTTTTATATATGTTACTTTGAGAAAATTAGACATTTCTATGTTCAGTGGCTTGCAATATTGAGAATAACTTAATATTAGCATTGAAAAGGAAACTACCTAAAGACTTCCTATTGTCATCCTTTTGGGGAAGAATCTAACAGTGAATATATTTAAGCCAATAATTAGCACCTTTTAAGAACATTTGTATTGTGGAGGTTCAGCATCTTGAGAAGTCAATATAGCATTTCCCTCAATTTTGTTATCATTTCACGAAGCTGTATAAATGAGAAGCCATGATATTTCTCCTATGGAATAATCCATTAATCCTCATTAGGCGTCATTCAGTTGGGTGTGCTTTCTCTACATCACGTGAAATATGAATAGCTACCTTCCCAGGAAGGATAAATGGGTTACCTTATAGTTCACCTACTCTGGGATACATAATGGGTTGCACTGGGAGGGAATAGATGCTGTTTATCATCAGTTGCAAGGGGCAAGATGCTCACTATTGATGACTCTTGAACCATGAGTGATTTATGGCACTTTTTACCCCTCAACTGTTGGGAGATGTGGCCAAATGGTGAGGATTTCATCTGTCTCATTAGTATGGGCTCACTTTAATTAATGACTTATCTTATTATCTTCCCTCCTTCAAAAGGTCTTACTTCCCTCACAGATAACAGCCTTCTGCAGTACTGGGCCTTTATCTAAATTCAAGAGACAAACACATTCAAATGGAACATTGTTTGCCTCATTCTGGTGAAGGAAAACCCAACGGGAAACATTTTACAAAATACCTCACTTCCCGAAGGAAACATTAGTAGATGTTTCCTAATCTTGCATAGCAGAAGGTCATGGTTAACACACAAGTTCACACACACACACACACACACACACACACACACACACACACACACACACACACTTTAATTTTCCATTTAACAAGTGAGAAAAATATGACTGACATACTTTAGGAAGGAAATGACATTATAAGCAATATGCTTACTAGTGAGATGAGTGAGAAAGATTATTCCTGATTTGTGAGCTGAAGTCTGCAATTGTCATCATGTTAATAATGAAATATTGATCTTTTGTCCTTTAATGAAAAGAAACTTACTCTCCTTTACCTTCATAAAGGACCTTTTCTATGCTCGCTCCTATACATCTGTCTATTCATTTATATTTCTGTTTTCTAGTAGATATGAACATACAACCGAGTTAGGGGGTGGGGAGAGAAAACTGAGTTTGTAATACATCTTATTATATTATTATTTTCTCTTACCTATCTCCCTACCCCAGTGAAGTCCAGTGATCAAAGTGTCTTCTTCTCTTCCTCCCACTTCCTCCAAAAAAATAAGCAAATGTTGGATATTACAACGACATAATAATAATCTTACAATCATTACTTTACAGCTGGAAAAACCTTAGCTGGTCATCTGGAACAATCCCTAATTTTTTTACCGATGAAGAAAATCTGGGTCAGACTAATGAAGTGATTTATTTAGTCACACATGTTGTAGGTTCTGGTCAATCCAAAATATATTCACATGAGATGTATATCGACCTCAAAAAGCAAGCCCTATTTATTCCTAACTTTAGGAATAAATAAGATATTCATAGCATCAAATGGAAACTATACAGAGACATAATATATAGCCAAGAACCAGGTAAGGTAATTAATAGGAATGTGAAAGTCAACAAGGAATAGATTTAGAGAGCTAACCTCAAGTCAGGAAGGCCAAGATCAAGTCCCATAGCTGACACTTTCTGTCTGTTTGATCCTGGACAGGTATTTAAGGGGTTCTCAGTGTCCCCAGATACTCTGACATTGTAAGCTCTAGAATAGTTGTGGATCTGCATTGACAGAGAGAGTTTCCTCTCTGGGAGTTCTATGCAACATTGAAATCATTGGTAAAGAGCAACAACAAAAAATAAAGTATGTGATACGTTCCTTCAGAAAAGTCTATTAACATTATATAGAGCCAACATAATTACTATATGATAACAATTATCACCACATAAAATCAGAGTAAATTTTTGAAGTTATGCAAGTTTAATGTAATTTAAATATGCTTAAGGGTTAAGCATCACACACACACGTACACACACACGTACACACACACACGTACACACACACACACAACTAGTACCACTAGGAAGAGGAGGATTTTATCCCACATGCTTATTTGTCATTTTCTCTTAGAAAGCAAATTACAAAAAGGAAACATCTGAGAGTATCATCTTCTTTGACTTCCAATCTATAAAATCTCAGTTACAAATTTACATAGACTTTTGTCTCCTCATGCATTTACCTGTAAAATTATAATTATTTATAAAGATACCTGTTTAGCACAATATAGAAATGAGAAACCAATCTCTCTTGAAAAAGTAGATCATTTTGATTTATTGTCCAAAATTTAAATGTTTTTAGGTCAGACCTCTGAGTGAGAATTATTCATAATTGGCTATATAACTCCATTATATGGTGCATTTATTGCCAAGAGGTATCACACAGATTGTGTGTGTGTGTCTGTGTGTGTGTGTGTGTGTGTGTGTGTGTGTGTTTAAAGTGGCTGATTTTATGGCTTACGTTAGAATGTTGTTGCAGGATAGTTCACATAAACATTTATATAGGTTTTAGAAAACAGTTGTTACTGAGGAAGAAGCTTTTTCTGTTTACACAAATTCAGAACAAAGAGACATTGCTAGAGCTTCCTGTAATTGACATGTGGGCGTGTTTTTCAAGTCACTGACTGGAAGAAGTGAGTATCTGAGATTTATTCCTGACAGGACTTAAATTACGGGTAGCCTGACACATTTGTGAACAATTACTAGACACTGAGGTGTTTAAAGTAATGGGTACTGTTTGTTTGAGGGATGGGGAAGTTTCAAAACCGATAAAACAAAACAATTTTCCATTTGATTAGTAAGATGCAAACACATACATTCATTTTACCAAATAATATACACATATACATATATATATATATACACATACACATTTCTCTTGAAATAATATTTTCCTCTGAATTAAAGCCAGATAAAAATCTCTTCACTTGATGAATCATTGAATCGTGGGAATTCAAGATAGGAAAAGACTTCTTTTGGCTCATCTGTCAGGTTTTCTCCCTTGCCTGCCCAATACAGCCTTGGTCCCTGTGGTATCATAGCCGAGTGCTTTGTTCTGTTCCTTTTCAAATGTCTCAAGGAGCAGGGCTTTGCAGGCATTAATTAGTGACTAGAATTCACCATCTACTAAACATTGTATAACCAGCTAGCTGAATTGAGACTTAGAAATTAAAATTGACCTCTTGTAGACTGCTGTGGTCCCATAAAGGTAAAGTCACTACACTTGCCATACTTGGCAGTGAGCTTTATTTTCAAGTTACAGATTTAATAAAAAGAGTACTTTTTCCCCCTGTTCATTTTTCCCACCGAAAAACAACAATAGCATAATTGTTTCATAGTTCTTCTTCCATATAATATGGTTCAGATAAAAAAAAAAAACAATGACAGGATGCTACTAGGGACATTCAGCCTAGAAGAAGACTTAATGGGGGACATGATATTTGTCTTCCAGGATTTGCCACAAGGAATAAGGTATTAAACTTGTTCTTTTTAGGCCCAGAGGGCAGAACTAGCAACAATGCATGGAAGCTTCAGAAAGTAAGATTTTTGGATTGAAAGAAAGAAAAACTTCCTAACAATTAGAGCCAACCAAAAGTGTACTGGATCAGTGGGAGGGCAGTGAGTTCCCTATGAAACTTCAAGCATCCCTAAAGATCTTCAGTCAAGGATCATAGACCCCTTTATTGAATATGTTTCAGATGGGATTCCTATTTAGTCATGATTTGGACTAAATGATGGGTTTTAAACCTGGTGTATATAAGCATGCTTTTTAAAAATGTTTGGATAATTGCATTTTGCTATAAATGATTTCCATTGTAATCCTATGTGTTTTATTTTATGCATTTAAAAATATAATTCTGAGGAGGGAGCCATAGGCTTCACCAGGCTGTCAAAGGGATCCAGGAGATCAAAAAACATTCTAGAGTGCTTCATTGAGACATCTTCCAAGATTTTGTTACTGTTTTTTCTACCTCTGCTAGTTTTTAACCTCTTAAATACAGAGGCCTATAAATTCTGAAGTTTGGTTCTTTTGCTTAAACTCTGAGGGAGCTCTTTCTGAAACCTTTCTCAGAATTTCTTATCTCCCAAGCTTTGGTGACACAACAGTGGAAAACACCTTCCGTTCAAACCTGGAAAATCACAACAGCCATGCCTTCTACTACCAAGAAAGGTCCTTCCTGCCTGCCAATTTTTGGAATAGATAATTGTGAAATTTAGAGGAAGAGTGTTTTGAGATAACACTGAATAGCCATTGGTTCCACACTCCCCAGGTGTGCCTTTCCCAAGCCTGATGAACAATTTTGGGTGGAAAAATACAGGCAGTAGTGCCATGGTGCTTATACTCTCCAATGTCTCTTTTCATAGAGACCAACTCTAATAAAGAATAGTTGACATTAAGGTACATTTGCCTACATAAACCCACCTTGAATGGTCAGAGGTATCCCTTAATCACCCCCAGGCTCCATTAATAACTACTTCTATACCATGAGTTCATCTAAGGTTTTAAGTGTAAGTAGGCACTGGATAAATATAAATGTTGATTAACTGGCAGCATCTACTTTGTGACTAATGTATAAACAGGATAGAAAATATCTAAACCACTGGGTGACTATTGCTAAACATGTGTATTTCAGAATTAAAAGGCTCTATTAGCTCACATCCTATATTTTAAACATCTGCCTATGATTAAATGGTGCTGGGGGTGGGAGAAACAGGATTAACAGAGAGCTGAATCAATACTGAGTAATTAGATCTTCATGTTAAGCCAAACCATATTTCCTGGTCCATAGAAAATCATATATTAATGCAGATGTCAGCCAAACATTGGAAAAGGTAACTTGGTGTATAGCAAACCATGATATACAAGAAAAGCAAAAGCTGACAACTAATAAATAGATTTTGTGATTCCTGAAAGAGTCTGTGGCTATAGCATCCATTTGAAAAGTATACAATATGTTCAGTTCAGGTATTTTTTTTTCTTTTTTGTTGTTCAGTCATTTCAGTTGTGTCTGAATCTTCATGATCCCGTTTAGGGTTTTCTTGACAAAGATACTGGAGTGGTTTGCCATTTCTTCCCTTCTCATTTTACAGATGAGGAAACTGAGGCAAACAGAATTAAGTGGCTTACCCAAAGTCACAGAGCTAGTAAGTGTCCGAGGCTGGATTTGAACTCAGGGCTTCCTGACTCTAAGCCTGGTGCTCTAGCATTTTTGCCACCTAGGAGTCCTAACCATTATAACATCTAGATACCTATGGGGCAGCTAGGTGGTGCAGTGAATAGAGCACCAGCCCTGGAGTCAGTAGGTCCTGAGTTCAAATGTGACTTCAGACACTTGACACTAGCTGTGTGACCTTGGGCAAGTCACTTAACCCCAGTTGCCCTGCCTTCCCTCCTCAAAAAAAAAAACCAACCATCTAGATACCACATAAAGTAAACATTTTGCTTACCATTTTTTTCACTTCCTCCAAAATCTTGGGTGGTTTACTATAGTATATTCTCTGTGCCTTGCCCTGGGAGAAGGAAGCCTTATGAGGGAATTTTATTTTAGACTCTAAGATACGCTCCCTCCAGTGTAACCCAGTCTTGGAAGAAATCTCCGGATATGATTGTTATCGACAGCTTTCCACAGTAAATATTTAGATATAGAACTAGAGAGGGAAGTATGATATAAAGATTAAAAAGCAAAAATGAAGGAAAATGGTTATACTTTAAGTTTTAAAATGGGATAAAGTAGCAGACAGAATCCTTATCCTTGAAAATCTTAATTTTAATTCCTGTTGGAAAGCTGAGAAAATTCCCCAGCCAAATTTTGAAATTTAATGCTAAAAAATGAATTTCATCCGTAACCTGTTGTAGAAACTGAATGTCTCTATCAGTTGTGGCTGTCATCACATTAGAAGATTTTTATCCTAGCTCTACTAATGTACTTGACCAAATGCTTTTGAGCTATTGCAGTGAGGTAACAGTAATAGTAATAATGATAGCTGGCATTTATATCCTTCTTTATAGTTTGCAAAGCCTTTCCTCTGAGCTATTAGCTATGGAAATAATACAGTTACAAGTAGTACTGGACTTGTTCCATGATTGCTTCTTTAGCTGTCAATCCTGTGAATAGCTACAATCAAAACATTCCTTTTTCCATCAGCTTAGTCTTCCATAAAATGGGAATGATGGAGACCCTAGTTTTTAATTCTATAGGCTTTTTTCAAAACATTCAATGGGTTCTTTTGGTGTTTGAAGTAACAGAGACATACATCCAACTGAAAAGAAATCATTTGTAGATACATATTTGGAGCTTGGTAGAGAAGTCAGGGCTAAAAGTGATTGGAATGCTGGAAGCTACATAAAATAATAGTAACTCATATCTGAAGCATTTTTATGCCTACATCTAACTACAAATTTAATGTTCTTTCCATCACCCCAAGCTGCTTCCATGGTCCCTGCCCACAAGGACCTTAGATCTGTTTGGAGAGAGAAGATTTACACAGACAAAAATTGAAATAGCAACAATACAGTGTTATAGTACCAAACATGAATTAAAGTGATTACACAAGGAAGTATGTAACTAATGAGCACATGAGAGGTACAGAAAATAAATACTGTGGATACGGAGACATCACAGTGGGCTAGAGAAGTCAAGGAAAACTCTTTGGAAAGTAGACCTTTAGCTGGGCCTTGAAGAATAGGTGATATTTAAATGAGGTGAGGAGAATACCTGGGAGCTAATAGGGAGAGCAAAGGTAATGTATTTAGCGTGATGTTGGACAGACTAAGTAGATCTGACTGAATGTTCTTGTTGAGAATATGTGAGAGAGAAGGTTGGAAAAAGATTGTAGGGACTTCCTTGAATATAATAGGTAGCAAAGGAGGTAATGGATGCTTTTGAACAGGAATAACATGGTGAAAGTAGTGTTTTAGAAAGAGTAATTTGGCAATAGTATACAAAAAATAATTGGTGAAGAGTTGAAAAATGCTAAGAGTCTGTTACAGTAAAAATGGGTGTGAGGAGATGGAGACCGTGATTACTTTTGGATAGAGAGTATCAAAAGAGTATGGAAAAGGGAGACCTTCCAAAGAAATCATTTATTCTGGTTCTAAGTTACTTTTCTGCTTTTATCTTCCACTTACCTTATATATATGCCCTACGTGGCCTTCACAATGAAGTATTAATTGTTCCTAAGATGTACTCTACAATTTCATCATGATACTTTTTCTACTTGAAATATTACATCTAAATCCTCACATATATTTTCATCTGATCCTTTCCCATAATTCATGCCTGTCAATTGTCACATCTCTCAAGAAGCCTTTCCTGATCTCCACCAACACCATCCCTTTGGGGCTGATAGGATTTCTTCTGCCTCTTAATCTCCATAGTATTTTATATATTTCATATGATATTTACTGTGTTCTCTCCTGAATTTCATTTACTTGTATGATTATCTTCTCTTAACATTAAATTGGAAGTCACTTGAAGGAGGGAGCCATGTATTATCTAGATTTGGGTACCCTTATTACGTAGTCTCTGGAGAGTAAGAAATGAGGAAGAACTAAATATATTTCCTAAATTTGCAGGTATTGAAAGAAATAGGGAAGGATGAGGCAGAGCATGGAGTTGGTTTGGGAGTGAAGACAATAGGTTTAGAAGATAGACATCTTGAGTTTGTAATAGCATATATTTTCCAATTGGAATTTCAATTGGATTCCAATTCCAATTGGGAGAAAAAAATTTCAGCTATATAGATATAGATATGTATATTTGTATATATCTGCATCTGTGTAGATAGAGATATTTAGAGTTTGGTAGAAAATTGAGGGCTAAAGATATAGAACTAGAATTCAGCTACATAGGTATAATAGTGGGAGTTGTGGCCATGGATGGATTTGAAATGGAAAAGAAAAAGTCAAGGACTGATCTTGAAGAATGCCCACAGTTAAGGCTTAGGAGAAGAAGAAAAGCCAATGAAGAATGGATCAAAGAAGTAGGGAGACACAGAAGAGCTAGACAACTACTAGATATTCTATCTCCAATCTCTGAACATTTACACAAATACCCCCCACACACACACACACCATCCATACTAGCAATACAATAAGTCAGAGTCTCTGCCGCTCAGTACATTTATCTTCCTTTAAAGTTCTTCCTCCTTTCTCCTGTAGACCACCCTGATGTCTCTTTTTAATGAGCCCTTTCTCCCAGTTAATCATATCTCCTTCTCAACTTACATTGCTTTACTTTTCTATATATGTGTTCTCCTCAACTAAATGTAAGCTCATTGAAGGCAAAGACTGTTTCATTTTTGTATTTGTAAACTTAACACCTAACTTGACACATATATGGCATCTAAAAATGTTTATTAAATTGATAATGTCACGGATATTAGTAATGTGACATGTGAAAGATGAAATGACTGAGGAAACAAAGGTCCACACTTCCAAGTATATTGATTTATTAAGCAATGCATGCCAGTTGCATAACAAACTGGGACCAGGCCTCCTCGGGTTTGACCCTGGAGTCCAAATCCAGGGGGAGACAGATTTTTGTGCATTAAAAACAAGAAAGTAAGATCAATGAATAGAAAACAGTCAATAGGGTTCAAATACAAAATTAGGTAATCTAATTTCTCATTGGAGGAAAGATTAGGGACTTTCTCCTAGTTGGGAGGGGAAGAATGAAATTCCCTGAAATCAGAAAAGAGGTGTCCCATTCCCCCAAGTGTCTGTGAACCATCAAAAGAACATGGAAACAATAATTGATGGACCAGTATATGGCCAGTTTTCAAATAAGACAGATGGGTTGCTTGAGATATACGATTCTAAGAAAACTCCTTGCATCATCAGTCTTCGGGTCTGACTGTGTTTCTGGTCAGCATACTCTAGGTTCTTGGTTAAGGGTCTCTAAGCAGTAGGTAGGGGTGGTTCAGCTTTCTAGTCACAGAGGGCTAGGTTCAAACAATACAATCAATTCTTCTCACAATTCCCACAATTGAATAAAGTTTTCTCACAAGACAGAAATTGGACTAGACCCATAATTGACTAGAAAGGGGACTGAGCTAGATCCAGAATTGAGTCACAAGATGGAATCAGTATGATTCACTCAATTCCCATAATTCCCTTAGCACTGTAATTAGGGAATCCCCACAGAGATTTGGAAGCCATGTAAAATAGAGTATGAACAAAGGTACTGTGCTTCTGTAGGCCTAGGGAGGCAGGGTCAGCTGGGGAATATAGGGAAAAACAAGGAGTTTTGGTTTTGGGGGGTTGTTATTTTTTTGGTTTAGTTTTGTTTATTTTTAAAACCAGTAGAAGACAATCAGCTGGCTAAAACAGTTTTGTTTTTAAGCAAAACTAATCCTGGTTAAGCAAGGGTCAGATCCAGGTAAACCTTTGGCTCAAGAAGGGAGTGGTTTTACTATCTGTATTTCCCATAGTAGTTTCCAGGACAAGTCTTTGTGTATTTTACCTGCTGACTGGCAAGAAGGAAGCCTAGGAAATAATGGAATTGTATGTCCATTTCCTTCCATGGCCATCATGTGTGTGCTCTAACTCTTGAGCCCAAAGGTGGTGGGGGTGGGGGGAAATGTCATCAATATTCTAATAAAAGCTAAGTCTGTAATAATAAGAGTATGTGACCATTAACTATGTGACCCTGGGCAAATCACCTAATCTCACTGGACCTCAGTCTCCTAATCTGTATAATGAGGTGGTTGGATTAAATGATCTCTAGGGTATTTTCCAGCTCTAAATCTAAAATCCTATGAGAATCTTTAATCCCAAACAGCTTTTCTGATCTGATCTGGGGTTGTTCTGATACTCTACCCCATCACCATAAGGGTCTGCTTGAGAATCTCAAAGGAAATAATAGAGGCCAGAAGGAGGAAATAGCATTTTGAGAAGTGGGTGGTCCATGGTGTCAAATGTTGCAGAGAGGTTAAGGAGACTGGGCAATTAGTAGGTCACTGGTGACCTCTGAGAGTATAATTAATGACTAACAATTCTAATTGCATAAACTTAGGCTAAATTAATAACAAACTTCCTGATTTCAGATTTGCAATTGCAAACATGCGATGGAAATTGGTCACTCACAATTGTAGTTCCCTCACGTCAGTACTTAACTTAGTCTTTTAACATGGCAAGACTCAAGTCTCTCATTAGCAATGCAATGGAATGCACTTGAACAATTTAAGGTAGCATTGCCTTGATCAGAGTTCCTAAGTCTTTCAAAGATGGTTTGGTTTTTTTTGGGGGGACATGACTAATATGTGGGTTTGTTTTGCTTGACTCGATCTGTTTGCTGCAGAGGCTTTGTTTTTCTTTTCCTTTTTCTGATAGGAGAGGGAAGAGGTGGGAGAGAGAGAAAATAAATGATCATAGATTTTAAAATATAAGATTGAATTCAAAAACAATGAAGGTACCATAGTATAGCCAGTGGAAAGATGCTGCCTATAGCATCAAGAGACCTAGGTTTGAATTTTGACTCATGTTGATTTGCTGATGAGTGGGTCACTTGGCCTCTTAGATCCTCAGTCTTCTCTTGTATGACTTGAAGATAATGATACTTGTGTTCCAGATTTATGGCAGTATTATGAAGAAAGCACATTACAAGCCTTGAAATCCTATGTGAATTCAAATGATGATGAACAAAGGCATTTTGCTAGGCACTAGGAATACAAAATAGGAAAATATGATATTCCCTGCTTTCAAGGAGTATACATTTTAATGGGGGTGGGAGATGTCTATAAAAATATGAGAAATTAGAAAATATTAATATTAAACATATATATGAAGTGTTACAGATGCCCTTGTTTCAGGTTGTTTGAATTTTGTGTCTTTAGTTGACAATCCTGGGGACCAATGTTCATTCTGTGACTTTCAAAGAACAAATACATGGAAATTAAGAAGGGAGAATGATGGGGGAAAGCCTATATAAAAATCCAGACACCCAACTTCACACTGCAGTGTTTATATTTTTTATTTCACACCATCAGTGTAAAACCATAGGCTACTGAGGTTAGCTAATGGGCTGAAATGGGCACAGTGCTGCTGTTATGCTATTCAACACCGTGAATATTATAGAAATTTTACTGTTTCATTTCTGTTTATGTTTATTTTTCTGAAAATAGTGAAGAGGCATTCTTTCAGACTTAACATTGCCTAAGACCACACTGGACTTTAATACCAGAGCCTTTTGCATTTTATCATATTGCCTTTTGGGGGGAGGTAGAGAAAAAAAATCAGTGGGCCAAAGGAAACTAATCTCTGATGCTCATGTTGTCTCTGACAGATGCTAGCTGCCAACCCCGTGGACCAGTCCAGAGGCACTTAGGTAGTGCAGTGGACTGAGTGCTGGGCCTGAATAAGGAAGAACCTGAGTTCAAATCCACCCTCAGACATTTACTAGCTGTGTGACCCTGGGCAAGGCTCTCAACTCTGTTTGCCTCAGCTTCCTCATTGGTAAAAGGAGCTGAAGAAGGAAATGGCAAACCAAGCCAGTATCTTTTCCAAGAAAACCCAAAAAGCTGTCACAAAGAGTCAGTCACAACTGAAAATGACCAAACAACAGCAAAAAACCATTCTAAGAACTATACTCTAAAGGTTAAATACATTTACAGAAGTGCCTAACACAAGGCTAGCTCCATAGTAGGTGCTCAGTAAAGATCTATTCCTTGAGTAGAAGTCAAAATGAAATCCTGAATTCAGTCTGAATTTGGTACCAAAATTTACAAATTCAGTTCAATAAGCATTTATTGAATGTCTATGTAGAAGACTCAAGGTCAGGATCTCAGGATACGAGGATGAAAAATGATGCCCATCTGTCCTCAAGGAGGTTATAATTTAGTAGCTAGTAGGAAAATGTGAAATGTACAGAAAGAATTATAATATAAGTTATTGTTGATTACATACATAGATAATGATATTATGAATTCAGAAAAAAGATCACTTCCAGCCATGGAGATCAGGGAAACAGGAGAGCTGATCCCCAAGCTGAGCCTTGAAGAAGATAAAAAATATATATATTACAGATACAGATGAGTCTGTCCCAGGCATCATAGTGGGTATTTATAAAGGCTCCGGGGTAGTAGAAAGCCAGAAAAGTATTATAGGGCCAGAGCAAAAAAGTCCATGATGAAGAATATCATAAAATAAACCTGAAAAGGTAGGCTAGCAAGAGATTGTGGACAGTCTCAAGTATGGGACTTATGTCAATTTACTAATGTGGAGTCACTGAATGTTTTTGAGTCTCGGAGTGATGTGGTCAGGCTTATCCATTAGGAAGGTGTGGGAAAGATGCAAGAAGCAAAGATAAGAGTCATGCTAATAATTCTAATGATGAGAGCTTGAACTAGGGATGGCAGGAGAAGTAGAAAGGTAGGGATAGATCTAAAAAGTATGTCAGAGAGATATGTCAGAGATTATTTGTGGCATAATCAGAAATTGAGCTAAAAGGCTCTTTCCTCTCCTTTTCCCTGTAAACATCAGACAGAGAGTTTGTTCATTTTCTATACAGGACACTGCAGAGGTAACTTAGAATTCTGTTTCAAGAGCAGTATCTTTCGTTTAGTTCTTAGCAAGACGAGAATGACCATGTGAAATGCCTTTATGAGTAAATGCCAGTTGCTGTTGCCACTATGCTAAGAACTGTACAGTTGTCTAAACTGACTGAACCTTTGCTTGACTTCTAGTAATGTCCTCTCTTAAGAGAGATGACTTTGAGTGGAATAAAAATGGAGACATGGGTACAATTGACTCAATGGTGATTATTAGCATTGATGATGTCTAACATTGATATTAATATACTAATACCATATAGTGATGTGCTGATGTAATACAGATAACTTTAGAATGACAGAAATTATTTTTGTGGCCCTAAAGTAACATATCCCAGCCAAATATTGGGGTTCCACAAAGCAGTAGCAGGAGGTTAACAATGGAATTGTAATTGCACATAAACAGGCAGAGTAAACCCCCTAATGTTGCTTTTTGTTGCCCTTGCAAAACCAGTGTGTTCAGCTGATATTGAAAACTAATGGGGGTTGGTTTAAATAGGTCGTGTGAGATCCTCCTCTCCTCCCTCATAACCCTACCCCCTTGGCTTCTTTGGGGCCTAGAATCAGTCTTTGGGCTTGCCTAACAAAACAATATGACTGTCATTCTGGTTTAGCGAAATGTAAAATAGGTGGTGTCCACTTATCTTCTTAGAGGTTTTTGTTTTGTTTTACTAAAGATGCTTTTTCTATCAATGCCCATTATGGAGAACTGGGTAAAATCAGGAAATATGAAGCGACAAGAAAGCAAATGTAGTATTATTAAATCAAAACTCTGACCATGAAACAAATATCCATGAACCTGGTTCAAGTACAAATCCCCAGTACAAAAGAAACACAAATACAGTAGCAATGTCCAATTTTTGTTCATTTACAGTGGCCCTGGTAGAGTGTTAATGATAGATAGATAGATAGATAGATAGATAGATAGATAGATAGATAGATAGATAGATGGATGGGTGGATGGATAGATGGATAGATAGATGGATAGATGGATAGATGGATAGATAGACAGAAAAAAAGAATCTTCCCTGGTTATAGGAAAATTGCAAAATCCTTTACAAAGCATGGTGAATTTAAAAACAAAACTCATTTTTTTCTTAGCAACGATGTGATAGACTGAAACAATTCTCCACATACTGAATTATATAAGTGAAAAAGAAAAGGAAAAAAAACATAGCCAATATTATTCCCAATTATAAAAGACTAATACAAAGAGCCACATCGTTTCCATGAAGCAAGTTATTTACAATACTGTTAAAAGCGAAATAAAATTGATTTGTATCTTTTCTTTTTAATCAACCTTACATAAGTGGGTGCTTTTAATAGTAGGCATGTTCAAAAATATTAATTTAAAGATTTTACTTCCCAGGCCTACATTGAAAGTTTGCTTAATGTGAAAGATTCTACCACTGTTCAGAGACAGACAGACAGACAGAGACAGGGGATTTGAGAGAGATGGGAAAATTCATCTGGTCCAATCCAACATTCTTGGGCACTTGGATGTTTTTGGTGTCAGGCTAGTCATGTCAGCCATGCCAAGTTCTGACCAACTGTCCTCAGAGCACCCTGAAGATGTTGTTAGTCACCACTTCTTCTTGGAATTACAAAAAGAGTTGTTCCCCTAGAAGACCTTATTTCAAGAAGGCCTGCAGAAGTCTCTGAAAATGGGACATGTTTTTAAAACTGGCTGGGTAATCCTTTCAGTGTAGTCTAAATATGCCCCCCATTTCTCTCACACCTTAATAAATTTTTTTCATTTGTGAGAGCCACTGAATAGAGTGAGTGAATTGTTTTACCCAGTAGGTGGTGGCGCAATAATGAAGCATTGTGATTAAGTAGAGTTGGAACCTCTTATCTTTCTCACTGAGTGGGAGGCACCATTAGTAGTAAAAGTAATTACCTGTATAGAACATGCTGATTGCATCAAGTACCTACTACACCAAAATACTAAGATAGTCATCTACATTTTAGAGGTTTTTAAAGAGATCTTCATTTCATGTTAATTTCACATTTTAAGCCCAAAGCACATTATTTTTTTCAAAAACATTTTCCTAGAGGCCTGTTTCTTTTAAATGTCTTTTGGCTTTATATGGACATTGCCTAAGTCATTTCACCCACAGTGACCTTTTTGAAAAGCCAGAGCCATGCAGAAGCAAGTTGGAAATGATAAGCTTCTAAATGGGAAAGATTCTATTTAGGGAGAGTTGATTTTTATATGAGGTACAAACTCTGTGCTTTTCATCTAATCCGTTATGTGAAGCCAGTGGGTATTTAAGGCCGTAATTCCTAAGAAATTGTCTATGCCAAATCTTGTTAATTTGTAGTGGAGAGTTTCACTAATCCTCATTGCAACAGAAATATTAAAAACAGGATGTGTAGTATTAGACTGCATCAGAAACTTAAGATGTCTAACATTGACTAGAATTATCAGGTGGGCCATCTAATCTCATTCTTCTTATCTGGCTCCAACCCCTCCTATTTTCAATGCATGACTCCAGGGAGACAATTCAAGCAGAAAGGCCCCAAGGTCTCACCTAACCTGGACTCAGCAGTGTGCCTTGGTCCCATCAACAATATATGGTGCTACTTTGTGGATCTAAGAAAAAAGAAGATATTACTGCATCAGGGTTAGATCCTACATAAGTGGGCCACATTTAAGATTACGGCAGGGGTGCCTAGGTGGCACAGTGAATAGAGCACCAGTCCTGGAGTCAGGAGGACCCAAGTTCAAATCCAGCCTCAGACACTTAACACTTACTAGCTGTGTGACCTTGGCCAAGTCATTTAACCCCAACTGCCCTGCCCTCCCCTCTCTAAAAAACAAAAAATAAAGCTAAAATAAAATTTAAAAAAAATTTAGATAAAAAAAAGATTATGGCAAATCATCTATATATTATATAGCAGAAAGTTCACAGCCACCTAGGAAGAAGCTACACTTGCAAAATCAACCTTTTAGGAGCAATCCTGTGTGTTAGAGAGGAGGAATAGTGTGGGATAGTGGATAAATTACTGCATTTTG
This sequence comes from Pseudochirops cupreus, assembly GCA_028627135.1. Classification (NCBI taxonomy): domain Eukaryota; kingdom Metazoa; phylum Chordata; class Mammalia; order Diprotodontia; family Pseudocheiridae; genus Pseudochirops; species Pseudochirops cupreus. The sequence goes on from CM053581.1 coordinate 198,193,437, forward strand.
ACTGATGAATACCTGGGTTCACATAATGCCTCTCACACTTATAAGCTGTGTTATTGTGGGAAAGTAATTTGCCCTTTCTGAATCTGTTTCTCAATTTGTAAAATAAAAATACCTATTGAATCTACCTCACAGCGTTATTGTGAAACCAAATTAGAATGTATTTAGAGTGCCTTTAATCATTAAAGCACTATATTAATGTCACTTTGTTGTTTTCTTATTTAATAGACCATATCTCTGATTTCACTGATATAGGGAACTCCCATTTAAAAGAAAAACTGCTACTAATGTAGGTTAGCTCTCGTGCTCTGCAATTTAGAGTCTTTAAAGAGTCGTCAGTTGTTATTACTGCTACTATACTGGTCTCAACCTGAATTGTGCCTTACCACTTTCTCCAAGTCTGATCTAGCCCAGAGACCAGGCCTCTGCTTAGTCTTCCTGTTCCCCAGCTTGGTTTCCGCCATTACTCTCCTCTCTGCCCAATCAATGAATCTGTTCCAGTGAGGAGCCTCCATGCATTTTTATTCCCACCCAATTCCTCATCTACAATCTACTTACACTGGCTCTCCTAACATCTCTTCCTCCTCTCTCCATTGGGTAATGTTGCATTTAAAATTAACAAGAAGGGGAATTGATAAATTTGATAAGTATTCTTTCCTGTCATATATAAATTGGCTTCCATTCTACCTTTAGACAAAGCTACATTTACAGAATCTGTCCAGTGAAGTCCTATGCCTCATCAGCAGAGCACAAGCTAGGGGAAATCCCACCAAACCATGAAGGGGTCAAGTATAGATTTCATAATGGCCTAGGAAAATCTGGAGATGCTCAATACAGGAAGGTTGGCTAGCATTCATTCATTGATTCCTTTGTTTATTTATTTTAACGTAGGCAATCCTGAAGTTTGTCTAGTAAGACAAGGAAAGACCGATGCACTCCGCACTGGTTTGAGGGCATACCTCCTCTAATGAAATGCAACATCCTTGAATTACACAGGTGTATCATTTGCACTTTATATCACAATACATAAAAAACATGAATGCACAGATTCAGGCACACTACAACTGTGATTCTGCCCTATAGTAAATTTAGTCATAGTGTGGTGCAGGGCTGAACTCCTAGCACTGCTTTGAATTCTAGTGGGTTGTTTTTGTGTTTGTCTTTCCGAGTCAACTAAATTCTTTTTTTTTTTTTGCTTTGTTTTGTTTTTTGCTTTTTTGAGGGGGGAAGGTGGGGCAATTGGGGTTATGTGACTTGCCCCAGGTGTTAAGTGTCTCAGGCTAGATTTGAACTCAGGTCCTCCTAACTTCAGGGTGGGTGCTCTATTCACTGCACCACCTAGCCGCCGCAGTCAACTAATTCTTAAGGGCAAGTTTTGTATTTTCTGCTTTCTTATAATACCTGAAAGATTGAATGCTGGGGTGACAAAGAAATACTAGTTGAATGGATGAGTTCTATCTTTTTTCCTTTTCCACGGATATATTATAAGAATGGAGCAAGTAGCCAGCTGTTCCATATGGGTTTTCAGTAGCCCATCCAGACCATTTTCTCTTCAATAGGATTGCCCTCTACAAGAGTGATAGAACTATATTATGTGTTCTTCTTGCCCCAAGGACACAGAGCAGAGAACTAAATCCAGTATTGTTTTCACCTAGGTCTCATAACATCCCAAATTTCAACAGACTTTAGAGATCATCTAATTTAACCCCCTCATTTTACAGATAAGGAAATTGAGGCCTAGAAATGTGAAGTGACCTGCCCCAGAACACACAGCTAGTAAGTGGCAAAGCCAGGAATTAAGCCAATTTCATTGTCCTTTCCACCATGTCACTTATTTCTGTAATCTATGACTTGATTTTGTTCTGTGCAAATAATTGGCTACTCTTAGAGGTAATGGCCAGGTTTGTTGGTCAGATATGTGAATGTATGAATATTTGCACCTGAGGATTTTCCATGTACAGACAACTGTGATCCCTATTAGTTCCCACAGCTACTCACATAATTTCAAGAGAATGGCCCAATGGAGGGGCAGGGGGCTCTTGTATAATAAGTTTGTTGATTGCACAGTTGGTATCCACACTCAAGTTACAAATTGAGGTTCCGTAACCAACTGATTCAAATGTCAGCCCTTGGGTTGTTTCCACATTATGAAAGCAAAACCTTTTTAGTTATCTTTTAAACTTTGTTGTCAGCCCTCTTCTTCATTCCTCTATTACACTGATCCAATGGGCCTCTGTCTTTCATAGGGTTTCTAATTGCAGGGTCCCTTAAGAAGGACTGAGGCTACACTCAGTAAAGAGCAGGGAGCAAACCTTGAAAATGATTTCCCTTTTCTGACATGTTTTCATGGATTGTCTTAGCTATTTATAGAAATGTAATAGGCCCATTGATCTGGTGACTGTCAGAGGCTTTAATGAATGTAACAAGTTGTTATGGAATTGGCCGCTTAACTCTCTGTCAGTTCTGGTTGGACCAAATCTTGTCTATCACAAAACAAGGAAATCTCTTTGACATCTTCTTGTTCAAAGATTTTTTACTATGTCTTTCAACAGCAGCCCATTTCAGTGATTTCTGGCTTTGCTTATGAATGAGGAAGTTTAAGTTAGTGGAGTAAATATTGTACTTAGAAGCATAAGACTCCATTTAGCAGTTATGTGACCTCTCTTAACAGTGCCTGGCACATAGAAGGCACTTACCAAATGTTTATTTATTATTGGCTCACTGACTCTGAGACTCAGTTTCCATATCTGTAAACAGACCATCTGTTAAGTCCCTTTCAGCTACAATATTCTGAGTTTTTAAGGGAATTAACTCAATGGACTTTTACCTACAGTGCGGACGGAATTGCAAGAAGTCCAAGTTATACTTGACTTTTAGACTGGTGAACAGACTGCAATGCCCTAAGGTTTTAAAAGACAAACAATACCTTTCTCTAAGTGGAGGTTTTATAACTTTATGGAACCTTTAAGACCTTCATTCCCCCACCTGTACCCCCACATTGGATTGTATCTCGAATATTGATATATGGCATTTATATAATGGCTGATTTATGCTTGGTAAGAATTTAGGCTCAGTAATTAATTGAGGGATCTGTAGAGGGGAAAACATTTTGGAATTTCCAAGGCCTGTGGAATTCATCCAGAATACCACACAGAAACTTCAAGACTCCCCCATTACCATTCACCTAGATCAAAGTCTCAATCTCTGTTTGTGAATTGCTGTGAACCGGCGTCCAAGTTTGTAGGGAGCACTGGGTTCCAAGGATAGCAATTAGATTGTTTCAGGGTTTTTTTTTTCTCCTGGCATGGGAGGGGTGAGCTGAGACTGCACATAATGGGAACAACTCCTTGTCTGGCAGTGAGAACAATGAGCAGCTTTATGTGGCTGATCTCATCCTCCAGTTTCTAGCCCCTGGCACACTACAGCCCTACTCTACTCCTGGGTGATACCTTTTTAAATCCTCCCCATTATGTTCAACAGCATGTCAGCAGAGAGTTCAGGCTTACAGGATCATGTCCAATGGGCCAGAATGTCTAAAATAAATGTTAGTTCATAAAACACATGTGGCATATCCATGGGGACTGAAATACTCAAGTCTAGGCCGAGCGAATCCCACGCTCAGAAAAATTGGAACTTTTCTCTCTTTGTGTGACAATGACAAGCATGAACGGTGGACTTTTAAAAGAAAGTTCTCCCAACTTCCAGAGAGGCAGAGGGGCCTAAACTGAAAGTGAAAGTTGATTTTTATGTTTAAATGGTGAGTGGCAGGTTTAGATTTTTCCAGGACTGGGAAAGTTTGTCTTCGTGAAGCAGTTTAGACATAAAACTCCAGCATGTGCCAGGAGTGAGCAGGACCTCTACCAAATTATAAAATCTGGTATAGTCTTTGTACTTTGTGAAATGTATGAAAGGAGCATTTTTAATAAAGGGTCCCTGAAACAAGGCAACCTGAGCCTATGACACCTTCATTGAACGTCAGAATCCTAGCCTGTGTTTTACTTACAAAACCAGGCTACTTTCCAAAAATCATTTTTTGCATCTGTATAATAAACAGGGTGAGTATCGTTTTGGCATTTCAAGTGATGCATTATTAGCGTTATCATTAAATGATATTAAATATTCAAAAATAGAAAAAAAAAGTCAGTATAATGCCAGCTATTTTTGTCTGTAAAGCGCTGAACATCTGGTTACAGTATCTGGAAGCTAGGATCCTGACTTACAACTGGAAAATACCTTAGAAATCATCCAGTCCAACTCCCTTATTTCATAGTTGAGGCAACTGAAATCTAGAGAGAATTAGCAACTTGTCTACAGTCACATAGATGTGACAGAACCAATATTTAAACCCAGGTCCTCTAGTGTTCTTTGCATTGTACCATCAACTATACTTCTTGTAGAAGGGGGAAGGATAGGGAGAGGAAAGGGACTTTATATTATTGTACTTAAATCATAGAAGAGAAATTCAGAAATAGGAATAATTTATAAGCATAATAGATTAAGCCAGATAAATAAACCAATAGCCATTATTTTTAGTGTTTCCTAGTGAATTTTCCAATAGCAACATAATTGCTTCAAGATAGAAGGGTTGGAACTTTCTCCATGAAAAAAAATCATTGGAAAGCAGCAGTATTCTATAGTTGCTATTTTTTCAGAATCATGAAGTTGGAAAGGGACCTCAGAGGTCATCTATTCAAACTGTACCCAAACAGAAATCCCCTCCAAGACAGTCTTGACAACTGGTCTTCCAGATGCCACTTGAAGACATTCAGTGTTGGTGAATTACAATCTCCTAAGGCAGCCCTGTTCGCCTTCTGGATATGCTTCATCATTAGTGAGTTTTGTTCTCTATACGGAGTTGAAATATGCCTCTCTCCAACTTCAGCCCATTGCTCCCAGTTCTGCCCTCTGGGGCCAATCAGAGCAAGTCTAATTACTCTTACACATGACAGCCCTTCAAATACTTGATAATAGCTATTATCTTCCAGTGAAAGTCTTCTCTTCTCCAGACTAAACATCCCCAGTGTGGAATCCTCTGCAGTCCTTTTGCCATCCTGGTTGCCTATTTTTGGATGCATCCAAGGTTTTCAGGGTTCTTCCTAAAAATGTGGTTGCCCAAGCTAAAAGCAGTCCCGGAGATGTGGGCGGCTTAGGGCAGAGTACAGTAGGACTGTAACCTCTCTCTTGCTGTCTTCTGCTTCCATTAATGTAACCTGGCATTGATTAGCATTTCTGGCTGTGACACTTCATCTTGTAATCCAATAAAACTTAGAGGTAGCTTTCAAAGGAACTGTTTTCTAGTCTTTTCTTCCCTAACTTTTACTTATGCAGTGGTTTTTAAAATCCAGTTAATTGATCATTTATTAAATGTCCAAGTATAATAACTTACTTGTATCCCTATTATTGACTTGACATATAATTTTAACTTGTTGGGGTCTTCTCATATCTTGATTCTCTCAAATATTCCTCCCGCTTGGCATCCTCTCCATATCTGCAGTATAGTCTATCTATGCTATCATAGAAAACCGTTGACTAAAATGTTGAATAGAATGAGACTAAGGACAAATCTATTTGCCTGGAATGTCCACCCTCCTCACATTTACCCTTCATAAACTTTATGTTCTTTAAAAGCTCTGCTCAGGTACCAACTCTTATATGAGACACTCCAATGCCTCCAGACTGACCTCCTAGATTGATTGTGATCCATTAATCTCTACTCTTTGTATCTGGTTATTCACTTTTGAATGCACTAACTGTACTCTCATCTACCTCCCATTTTTTCATCATGTCCCCAAGGATATCATGAGAGACTTTGTCAAATGCTTTGGTTAAATCCAAATATTTTTTGTCTGTGGAAATCCCTTGATCTATAAATCCAATTATTTTTTCTATCTAGGGTGATTGTTATTATTCACAAATGTAAGATACTTTAGAAATGTGTTATTATTCTAACTCTCATAAAGTCATATCTTGATAAGCAAACCATCTCACCAGTTGTCGTCTAAAGTTTACAAAGTATTTTCCTCCCAAAAACCTTGCGATCTAGGTAGTAAAAATAGTATCTTCTTCATTTTACCCATAAGGATACTGATATTCAGATAAATGAAATAACTCAACCCGTCATACAGCTGGTAAGTACCAAAGCTGAATCTCAAATCCAAGCAGAAGTCTAGTATTTTTTTTAAATGCACTATAGAATATCTTGAATAATTTACCCATGTACCATTGACATAAATAGTCGTATGTTAATGTTTTCCTTAATAATTAAAAATAGAAGAAGAAATGCATTGAATAAAAACAAGCATCTTTGGCTGGATTATAATTTAAAAACAAAAATAAAACTTCAGAATACCTAACTTGTGAAGAAAGCTTTATTCATTTCCAAATACAATCCTCTTCAAAGTTTGAATAGAGTACTCTATTGTGATCTAGCTTGAAGGGTTAATGGAGAGAATGCTAAAACTGGTGCTTCCATGGGTTTACCAAGGGAGCTCTTATTGACGTCAATTAGAATTCTAGGTAGACAGGCTGGTAGCTTTGGGAACCAAATGCAGTTACCCTTCTCGACAGCACACCCATTCTCTAGGTAAGCAAACTGAGTCCTGCATAAGAGATGATGCATGGTCCAGCTAGAAGGAAAAGTCATTCAGCCCTTTGCCCCTGACTATTTGCCAGACTACACTTCATCAGCTTGTTTAATTCTTAGATACTTGTCTTTGGCCCAGAGATGTTTGACTAAGACACTGTGGAGAGTTGCTAGTCTGTTTTCCCCTAAGACATCCTAACAAACAAGATATTCCTAGGGGGCAGGGGTTGGCCATGGGAAGAGGTAAATAATATTCCCTAGTATATGTGGCTTCAATATTGTGCTTTACTAGCTACTCACCTGCTGCATTATTTATTCCTTTCTCCTGAAACACTTCTTGGTAATGTCTATCTCACCGATGATTTTTTTCTTTTTCTTTTCTTTTTTCTAATCCTCAGAGTAAAATGCTGCTTTTGTAGTTGGTGTGAAAGAGGTTAGAGAGATGTAGTGAAGGCAAATGTAGGGTGGGAAAAATAGCAGTGGGAAAAATTAATTTGACGCCATTGCTTAAGTATCCTCTTCACATTTTATTCATTTGGGGCATGGTGCTGGCCATGCAGAACCTGTTGTCACCAATGATGAAGGACATAGGAATTAGGAGGCGCCAACTTGCTCTGGGCTTGCTCATTTCAGCTAGGTATTTCACCAGTGTAACAGCATCCCAGTGATCAGGACCCCAGGCTGGCAGTGGTGGAAGGGTTTTTTTTTTTCAATTTTTTTTTTTCTTTTAGGCAAGTGAAGATGGCCACGATGTATTCCAGGTTCACTCTCTAACAGATTCCTCTGCATTTCTTTGGTATGGGCTATAAATCTCTGCCATTCTCTTACTATCCTTGCGTGCAAGCAAGCTGGAAGTCTAACATGAACATCTGCATCATAAATGTCATTATAACAGGTGTCAAAATTTCTGTAGCTTTCCCAGAATACCTATAGTCCTGACAAGATAGATGAAACCTACAATTCTTTGTTTGTAACTTTGCTTTCCTGAAATCCAGGCTGCCAGCTCTTTCCTGTGACGCGTATACCCAGTGGCTGTTCTGTAAGATATACTCTTGTCATCCACGCTTTGCCTTCAGGATGTTCCTCTAGGTTTATGCACCCGGTTCTCTAATCTCTCCTGGAGAAGGCAGAGCAGCCCCCTTCATCCTTTGTTTGGAGTGATTTGCATGATGAGTCTTCTTGTAGCCTTATACAAACTGAGAAAGTTGTTCTTGCACCTAAGGAGAGTCCCTAGATATTACTCAGGGCCCTAAGGCTCTGTTTGTAATGCTTTAGAAGGGCAAGCTGACTGAAGAATGATAATGAACAGTTTTGCCAGAGCCACAGTTTGGCAGATTTTCCACAGTGGATTGCCACACCTTCATTCATTCCCTCTCAACAGCAGCTGTGGTAGAGTGTGGAGAGAGTGTCACCCATGCGGGGAGTTTACCTGAGTAGCCCACCCAAGCCCATTGGAAAAGGTACATTTGGTTATACCCAGAGAGAATAGTCTTATAAGCTACAGGCTATTGGCAATCTAGGCATTCAGAAACCCAGGGAGAGGATGGAGGAGAAAAGAGTGCCAAGTCATAAGCTGCAAGCCCTTTGCATGACTGAATGATACATTGATTCATTTCTTCCTTTGGCAAACATTTATTAACCATTTACTATGTGCAAAGCAGTGTACTAGACACTAGGGAAATAGAAAAATTAAATAATCATGGCCTCTACCCTCTTGGAGTTTATAATCTACCAGGGGATTTTGACACCAAACATCAGTGTTGGCTCCACCTTACTTTTCCAGACCTACTTTATATCATTCCTTTTTATTCATCCTAAATTCTAGTCAAAATGGAGTACTAGCTGTATTCCAAGCTAGTTGTTTCATTTCCCAGGTCCTTGCATTTGTGCAAGTCCTTCTATCTGCCTGGAAGGCCTACCTTCTCCACTTCTGCCTCTCAGTGTCCTCATATTCTTTAAAGACCCTGCTAATTCTTAGGAGACTTTATCTGATTCCCCTCTTAATAAGAGACCATTCTCTTCATCATGCCCCCTGCACGCTGATCAGCATCCTTGTCTCTCCTACCATGCCCCACTGAAATCTTGTGCTTCTCTCTTGGGTCCTTCAACTCTTAGAGGAGAGCTTTGGTCTATATTGCCTGGAACCAGGCCTCTGTGTCACTTTCTGGACATCTTTACTGTCATGCTGCTCTGTGTGCACCTCAGTCTTCCTTTCAGTTCCCCTTTATGTGTTATCTTTCCCCATTATGATGCAAGCTTCCTAAGGGCAGGGAATGACTTGATTACTTGTATTTATTTCATCCCTCACTTAGCACAGAGCCTGGCATGTAGTAAGCTTTTAATAGATGCTTCATTTATCTATCTGGCCATCTATCCCTTCTCAAATTTCCTTGTATTAATCTCTCTATCCATCTAGCTATCCACCTATCTCTTCTCAAATTGCCTTGCTTTTACTCATCTATTTACCTTTCTGTCTGTTTCTTCTGAAATTACCTTGTATTTACTTAACTATCTCTTCTCAAATTACCATCTATCTGTCTGT
>CM053581.1:198203058-198214901 GCA_028627135.1 Pseudochirops cupreus
TTATCTGTGTACAAGCTTTCTCTCCCAGTAGAATATAAGTTCCTTGAGGGAAGGAACTGTTTTACCTTTGTCTCTGTATTTCTAACACCTAGCACAGTACCTTGAATATAGCAAACATTTAATATATATGTTGATTAAATTATTACATAATAACTATATGCTATTTAGTAAAACTATATGTTACATTGTAAAACTATACCCTAATTATAATGAAAGGTATGCTAACTACCTTGTACCCATTATGTTGCCAAAAATGACAGAAAAGGAAAATGACAAATTGTGGGCTATGGGGAAACAAGTAGATTGATGGACTATTGATGGAGCTGCATACTGGTGTGGGTGTTCTACAAAGAAGTTTGAAACTGTGTCTCCCCAAAACTAAGCTATGCATATAGTTTGACCCTGCAATACAACTACTAGGCCTATAGGCCAAATAGATCAAAGAAAGAAGAAAAGGACCTATGTATGTGGAGAGACAGAGAGAGAAGTAGAGAGAGACAGAGAGAGAGAGAGTAATGTGTGTGTGTGTGTGTGTGTGTGTGTGTGTGTGTGTGTATGTATGTATCAGATTTTTGTAATGACAAAGACCTGGAAATAAGAGAGTGGCCATCATTTAGGGAATAGCTGAACAAAATATGGTACAGGAATGCAAATGAATACTATTGGACAATAAGAAATTACTAAAGGGGTGGTTTTAGGAAAACATGAGAAAGCTTCTATGAACTGATACAGGGCAAAGTCAGCAGAACCAGAAGAATAATTTATATAATAACAGCATTATTAAAACAAACATCTTTGAAAGACTTAAGAAATCTGATCAGTACAATGGGGACTAAAAATGAAGCGTTGTACCCATGTCATGACAGAAAGGTGATAAAAATGATAAAAAATGAGACATATTTTTGGACGTGACTAATGTGGGAATTTTGTTTTGCTTGACTGAATATTTATTACAATGATTTTCTTTTTCTCTTTCCTTTTCAGTGGGGGGTGGAGAGTGGGAGCGAGAGAAAAAAACTAGTAATTGAAAAACTACAATTAAATTTTTAAAAGTAGACCACAGTTAGCATGAAAGCTAGAAATTGGGATGCAAGGGCCAAGAAAGATCACTTCCAAACACTCTTTATAGCATGCCCACACACAATCAATCAATTTAATAAGCATCTACTACAGCCATTCACAGTGGTAGGCACTGGAAATACAAAGAAAAAATGGAAAATACCCCCTCTTTACAGGTCTGACTTCTGTACCCTTAGAAATGACCTTAGAAATTCAGCCTTTGGTCCATTGGCCAGTCCTTTTTGTAAGGATGTAGGTATAAAATTCGTATTTTTTAAATTGATTTGTTTATTTACTTTTAGTTTACAAGATTCAGTTCCACAATCCCTTGAGTTTCAAATTTTCTCCCTTCCCTCCCCCCCCATGGCAGCATGCAATCAAGTACAGGATCTGCAACTACTTTCACATTGGACATTAGTCTGATTGTATCATGTAATGAACAACGGGAAGGAGTAAACAAAACCACATAGGGAAAAGAACGAGAGCTTGTAGTTTGCTTGAGTCTCCATTTAAACTCTGTTCTTTCTAGAGCTTTCTCTGAATGTAGGTATCTCCTTCCATCCTGAGACTTTTAGAGTTGTCTTATAACCTTGTGTTGCTGAGAAGAGTCCAATTTATCAAGGTTGGTCATCACACATACATTGTATCTGTCACTGTGTACAAATTTCTCCTGGTTCTGCCCTTCTCCCTTAGCATCAATTTGTATAAGCCTCTCCAGGTAAATATGAAGTCCATCTTCTCCTCATTTCTTATAGCACAATAGTATTCCATTACATTCAGGTACCACAACTTGTTTAGCCATTCCTCAATTGATGGACATCCCCTTAATTTCCTATTTTTGCCACCACAAAGAGCGCTGCAATAAATATTTTTGTACATATGAGTCTTCCTCCCACTTCTATGATCACTTTGGGATACAACCCTAGAAGTGGTATTACTGGCTCAAAGGGTATGCAATTATTTATAGCCCCTTGGGCGTAGTTCCGGATTGCTCTCCAGAATGGTTGAATCAGTTCACAACTCCACCAACAATGCATTAGTCAAGCAAGAGTAAAGTTCAGTTTTGTCATACCTCCATTGATTCTAGTGAGAGATTTAGACCTTCTGAGGATCAAAGTGAGGCTAATAGCATAGATTAGAAAAGGGTCAGAAGTTTAGTATGTTGTGGTAAGAAGGACTATTTTCCAGTGGGAATGTGACTGTGCTACATCCTGAAGCCCCGCTCAACATTCCTAATGACAGCTTAGTCATAGAGTCAAAGACATACACTTGGAAGCACTCATAACATTTTTGCATGTTTCCAACTCATCTTGCAAAACTATATGGTGTCTATAGGCATTCTCTTGATAAAGGTGCCTCGTTTTCCTAGGCTGCTCCTGCTTTGAGCTTCTCCTATAAAATAAGAATGAATTATAACACCTGCTTAGTTAGGCCTGTGAGATACTAGTCAAAGAGGCCCAATAAAACACCCAGAAGATTTTTATTTGAAACATACCTACTGATCCAAACAAAGCCTAACAGAGAATTCATGCCTGGCTTTGCTTTTCATCTCTGCCTGTGTCTTCAGGGACTGTAAGGTCACACTCACTTTGTGTCCAGTTTCCATCAAGGTCAAGTCCCTGATCTATGAAACAGATCTAGAAAGTAGTATGAAATATACTGTAATATCTAGATACCATATGGGAAATGTAATAGTTGATCTAGCCTCAGACTGTGCAGTATAATAAAGGTACTATTAGAGTTAATAAAAAAAATAGAGCTATGACCATCGATGGTGTTAAGCTTTTTAGTTTGACATATACATGTCTGTGAAAATGGACATGTATATGATGTGAAGAGTTTTGTGTGTGTTCGCATTACCAGACCTGTAATTTCTCTGTGTAGATGTACCTCTGTTCAGGCAGATCAGGATGTAGTCTACATCTTCTAGAATTCCCTTTGCTTAACTGAGGGGTTCAGTGACTTGCCGAGAGGCACACAACCAGTCTGTGGTGGAGTTGGGGCACGAGCCCAGCCCTTACTCACTCTGAGGCCAACTCTGTCATCTATACCATGGCTGCAACAGAAATCTAATTTTTTTTTTGCATTGAAAGACAATGTCTCATCCTACCTCTTCCATGCCTGGTATATGACTAGGCACGGTGCTGGTAGAGAAGGGTTCAGGAGCTTTTCCCAATTTCTGTTTAGATTTAACATGACATGGCATGGCATGGCCAAAATGAATAACATGTCAAGGTTATAGCAGAGCCCCAAAGGCTAGAGGTATCATCAGAAATGTACATAGTAGTCAGTCAAGGCAAGACAATAAGTCAAAAAAAGAGAGGTTTAATTCAATTCAAAGGTGGCAAAGTACATAAAATACTGGATTTAGAGTCAGGAAGACCCAAGTTGAAATCCTGACTCAGACACTTACTAGCTGTGTGACCCTGGACAAGTCACTTAACCTTTGCTTGCCTCAGTTTTCTCATCTTGAGGCTAATGATAGCACCTGCCTTCTGGGGCTGTCACGAGGATCAAATGAGTTAGGCATAGTATCTGTCACATAGGAGATACCATGTAAATGTTAGCTATTATTATGATTACTTACTCTGTCTATGTCTCACTTGCCTCATCTATAAAATGGAGATAATGACAGCACCTACCTCCCAAGGTTATTATGAAGATCAGATGTAATAACATATAAAGAGCTTTGCAAACTTTGAAATGCCATATAAATGCTAGCTCTAGTTAAATGCTTTTGTTGTACGTGTTTTGTATGCTGTTGTGCACCAGGCATTGTGACACAGTTCTTGGCCTTAAGGAGTTTATACTGTTCTGGCTGATATAATATATGCATAGATGAGTAAAACAAGATAATTCGAGGAGAGACGCACTGGAAACTAAGGCAAGCACTCTTCATCTCGGATCCATGGACCCTAGATGTGAGGAGGTCTTTGAGCTTGCGTGGGGAAAAAAAATGCATCTTTATTTTCACTAACTTCTAATTGAAATTTAGCATTTCCTGCAATTATGTAAAAATGTTATTCTGAGTAAAGATCCAAAGACTTCGTCAGACTGCCAAAGGGGATATACACAATGATATGTGTCTATGACACTGTATTTGCAAGCGCCATAGCATAACCAGGATGGCCTGCTAGCACAGGTTCTTTGATCTGCTCAAAAAGAGGTTAACAGTCCTACTTTTAATTGCATTCACTAGTTTGAGGGAAAGGTCAGCACCCTGAACTTGAAGAAAATACAAACAGAGAAAATACAAGCAGAAAAATTAGCACAAAGACCAAAAGACAAGGCTCCAGCTCTCTGATATAGCAATATTGCTATACACTTTACATACATCCCTGGATCGAAGGAGCACAGACATCTAAGTATTCGGGATGCTCTGAACATATGACTACTCAGAGTCTCAACCAGGAAATCAAAAGATCCTTCTCATAAGCTAACCCCCAAAGCAAAATGCCAATCTCCCAGAATATATAACAAAGACGCAGTCCCTGATTGGCTCAGAGCCAGAAGGCACAAAACCTACTTGACTCAGCAGAGCTGTGAATTATCAGGGTTCAAAGGGGATCAATCCTTCAGATGTTTACAATTTTGCCTGAGCCTGGGACACTGAACTCCAACAACAAGGATAAAAAAAACAACAACAAAAATCCCACCTTTCCCACCCACCAACAGCTCTAGAATTTCAGACCTAGGGGGATCAGGGAAGGCTTCCAGGAAGAGGTGACCCTTGAACTGAGTCTTAAAGGGTTCAAAAGTTTCTAAGAAGCAAAAATGAGTAGAAAGTTTGTTACATACATGAGAAACAGCCTCTGTTTGCAAAGACACTGAAGTGGGAGACTGAATGTCAAGTTTAAGAAACAGCAAGTTGGCCAGCTTAGTTAAAACACACAAAAATGCATGGATATAGTGTGAAAATACATCTGCAGAGGTAGGGAAAATTCAGATCTGGGTCTTAGATGCCACAGAGCAGTTTTGGGAAGTTTAGACAGTCTTTTAGGCTGGGTAAGGTGGATGACTGGCCTGCCTCCCTGTCTGGGCTAATGTGGTGCATTTGTTTGTTCTCTTGTGGTCTGAATAGGGAACATGTATTGTGCAGCATTATCCATGATCATGAGTCCTGGCTAGGAGAGACAAAGGTTGGTTTGGGCATTAAGAATGGCTGTTGGTAAGCCTGTCTGGTTGCCTTGGTCTAAGAGCAGATTCCCAGCACCCTTCACTGTCTTCCACACACCAATGGGGCCCAGATTGAATGACATTAATCAGCTAAAACAGGCCCAAATCAGCATCAGTTTGTTGACTTGGAGCAACTTAAGAAGTAAAGGATTGACAGGGGTAGAGAACAGTGTTCTTTTATTCCCTTTTGGATTCAGCTTGGCCCTACTTAGCTGAATTGTCTTCAGTTTTCCATATGGCTAGGAACTCAAAAGGAAATCTTGGGAGAATTGTTCTTAAAAACATTACCCATCCTCCCAGAGTTTAATAATGAACTCAAGTCTCCAAAAGGAAGTGAAGGTTCTGGTCAGGGTAGTGACAAGTGAATTTAATGGAATTTATCGTGAGCCTTTTCCTAATCTGTCCCAAGAGCTCCTTGATTTACTTCCTTTCTTCTATAGCATAAGAAAATGTGTGGATATAAATGGAATGCAGTATAGTGGCCAGGGCTATAGTTTACTGTGTCCTTGGACAGCTGAAAATCCCTCCCACAGCATACTTACTTACTGTTAAGACTTAGCATGTTTTAACTGCAGATCAGACAATAACAATGCACACAGGTCATGTCCAATGCCATCTCTCTCAGTCCCTGCAAACAACTCTAATCCCAAAGGTAAATTGCTGGTCCTTCTATCTTACCTGTGAAACAAATGAAACCCTCTCCAGTTCTTACAGTATGAAATAGGAGAGATACATGGGAGATACAATAAGGAGAGAATGGGGGATACATGACAGCCACAACTATTTTATACTGTGAAAGCCTGCTCCCAGCCATCACTTGGTGGGAGAAGGGTCAGTGCCACCATTTTACAGATGAGACAATTAAGTCACAAGTAACACAGCTTTCTGTCTCCATCCCACATAAGGCAAATTAGTCATGGAAGCAAAACCTGAAGGTCTTGACCCTTCCCACCCCCCATAACAGCCATGATGACCATCCATCTCAAGAGCACTGCTACATTTTCTGTTTTCAAGGTCACTGGTACTATCCTTGGCCTACCTATCTGTCTCCCTGCTTCTGCTCATGAGAGCTTGCAAATATCTTAAGGTGCTGTTGGCTATGACTTCCTTCCTTCACCAGCACTCAAAGGCATGTGCTACCTTAAAAGTCAAAAAAAATCACATATCATTAAAGCTTTTCAATAATAGAGTCTCTTTGTTATTGTGGAATTTCATCACCAAATAATATTTTTTGGCAAAGCCCTATTTTAGCAGGAAGCCTGTAGTCAGAAAGATATGCAGAAAAGAATATACGGTTATCTGTTTGCTTTCCATTTTTATGACAGATTGATATGTTTTATTTGTATCTTCTTTTGTCTTTCCTCCTCTGGCAAAAACTACCTTGTAGGATGCTAGGATTAGGGATCATTGTGAGACACAGAGGATAGAGTACTAGGCCTGGAATTAGCAAGATCTGGATTCAAATGTGGCCTCAAAAATTGAGGGAAGGCAATGAGTGATTCTTTTTAAAAATGTTTGTGTGCCCAGCAATGAACTTATATAGTAGGAGCTTAATACATGTTTATTGAAGGAATAACTTGTCCAAGGTCATATAGCTGTTAAGCAGAAAAACCTGATTTGAACCCAGATACTTTGATTTCAATCAGTTAAGAAGATTTTATTAATGTGTGTGTGGCATACCACTGTGTGCCAGATGCTGTGCCATGTTCCTAGGATGCAGAAACAAAAATGTTACAGTGCCTGCCTTCAAGAAACTTACATTCTATCGGAGGAAATGAAATGTGCACAATTACATAAAAATTATAAACAAAATCAATACAAGGTAATTTATGTCAGGGATGCCACTTGCATTTAGGGGAATTTAAATCCAAAGCTTTTCCCCCCACACCATGTGATCATAGACTTTCAGAGAGTATGCCTGATCTTGTCTATGCCCCTGGTGTTATCTGAATTTCAGAGGAAATGTACTCTTACCTAGCGCTTTTTGCTTGAGGCAATATATAGTTGAAACCTTATTTGACTGGCCAAGTGCCATAGATTAATTGGTTAATACATACACCCCCTCCCCAAAGCTGATAAATCCATAGATCTTTTTTCCAATTTCTTCAGGTTTAGGAAACCTATTAGTACAACTAATATGAAAAACTGCAATTGATCTCCCTGGGGCCATTTACACCTCTTTCTGTGGCCACCTACTTTCCCATTGTTTTGATCAGGATATTTGATCTCTTCATTTCCTCTAATCTTGCAAAGAATGTGGAGTTTTTCCTTAAGGACATCTGTGATGTCTGGGTTTTAAATTCCCCAAGAAGTAAAAAGTGGATATTTTGTCAGGGACCACATAAGCCATTAGAAATAACAGGTTCCCATTGACTTGAATAATTTTGTAGCGTGGCTGACCTTTCAATAATTAATAATATTTAATAATCATGTGATATTGCTAATTAAATTAGTGATTTAATATTTTCCATTAGTAATAGAAAATTGAGGGGAGAATTGATTTTCACATCACTTATTTCAATTTATACATGATTACTCTGAAACTTAGTAGGTACTTATCGGTTTTCCCCTAGAATTGCAACAAATGCTCTTATTACTCCTGCAGAATACAAAGCAAATGAGGAGATTTTGAAGAACATGTGTTCTGTTACTTTTTTTAAAAGGCCAATGTAATTGAGGAGTTTCTTCCTCTTTTAACCACATTGGTCTATCCATCCCTTATTCTGAAACTCTCTCTTTCCTGTTACAATTCATAACCTTCTCCAGAAAGTATCTCTACTCAGTTCCTATTGACTTTCTTGATAGTTTTTTTTATTGTTTTCTATTGAATTGTTTTGTAATGACTTTTTGCTAATATATTTTGAATGTGATACAAAAATTGAACTGAAAAAGTTTATCATCAGTTTGTTTTGGCAACACAGAGTTTCAAATAGTTTTACCATTGAATTTCCTGCATTGCTCCACAGAGGTCAGTCATATCACTTGTGTTGTTAAAGCAAGCCTTTCGTCTTCTTTGTGAGGAAAGGAATAAAATGTCTACCTTGAGGGAGTTCATGTGTTCTGATAAAATGCTGTTTTTAGTTCTTGATTTGATTAGAATTGTTTTCACAGCATGGGTGAGCAGACTCAGTGAGGGAGAAAAATTGGGAAAAATTGGGGAGATGCTATTCCTCTCTTAACATTTTGACTTTTCTCTTTAAGATAGATTGTATTAGCATCCTCTTGTTCTTTTTTGACCCTTACGGGGAAGTCAACTTTAAAAAAAATATTTCCTTCTAGTACTCAACTAACAATATTTTGGTTGGAGTCCAAAATGTTTCTACCTAAACTGAATTCAGCATTCTATTCTCCATCAAACACTGTAGAAGCAGCAAGATATGTAGTATAGGAGGGAAGACAGAAAACGAATATTTAAGTGCCTACTATGTGTCAGACACTGTGCTAAGCACCTGGCAAATGTTATCTCATTAGATTCTCACAACAGCCCTGGGAGGGTTAGGTGATATTGTTATCCCCATTGTGCAGCTGAGGAGGCTGAGTCACAGAGCAGTGAAGAGAGTTGCCCAGGGTCAGATCACCAAGATTACTGTGGTATTAGTAATCTATAGTAGTCTGAGGTCAAATCTGAACTCAGGTCTCCCTGACTCCAGACTCAGAGACCTATCCAACTGCCCCAACCTGGTTTAGAGAACATAAGAGTTGGCCATCAGAATACCTCCATTTGAATCTTAGGTCTTCTCTGAACTATCTGGGTGACCCTTCTTGGCCTTGGCTTCCTTATCTGTGAAATTATGGAACAGAATAGATGATCCCTAAAATCCCTGAAGGGATGGTGCTTTCTTCTTCATATTTGTACATAGCCCTATTTCCTCCATTAATGAGATGACATACCATATACATTAGAGTTTCATTCCACAAACTTAATCAGGTTTCACCTGCACCATGTCAATGCATCCAGATGGAAACTGCATTTCAATCACCTGTATATTTTTATATCTAGCTAACAGCTATGCAGTGCGAAGGAAAGAGTACTGAACTTAGAGTCAGGAAGACCTTAGGAAGACCACGTACACCTTAGTTGTGTAGCCATGGACAGCTAAACTTAACCTTTCTGTGCCTCTTTTTGCTCATCTGTAAAATGGGAATGTTAATAGCACCTATCTCCCAAGGTTATTGTGAGGATCAAATGAAGTGATATTTGTTAAGAACTTTGCATACTTTAAAGCATTATAGAAATGCTGTTGCATCTATCATAATTAATCTACATAATGCCAGATCATCTAGGTCTTTGGAAACATCCAGATGATTGATGGAATTTTTCACCCTCTCATCATGTAGGGTCAGATTAAATTCCTTTAAACAACAAAATATACTGAAAATCTTATTATAATAAAACCACAAGCAATGAAGGGAGCTTCAGACCAGACAAGGTGTGTCTGCAGTAAACCTCTTAAAAACCTGAAGTTGCAGCTTACTCTTCAGTGATCAGTCGCCTTAGCTAATCCTTTTGTCTGTTTGCTACACAAAATAACTGACTCCATTTTACCCTTAACGAAGTGGCTGTTTTCTCAACCCCCACTGAATTGTATGAATCATGGTTGTATCAAATAGTGCTTTATTTGATTTTCTCTTCTTATCTATTTTGCATTATACTGAGCAGTGTGTATTTAATCTATCCTCCTTGTTTACTATTGTAAGCTCAGGGAGATCAGGAACTCTATATTATTTTGATATTTCTTCCAACACCTAGCACAATGTAGTAGTAGGTAAGTAGTACTTTAGTTATTTGTGGTTTTTTGTTGCTGCTGCTGAATTCCATGTAGATATAGCTTTAGCTGATCGTTGAGAGTAGGCAGGTTGGGTCATCTGAGTCCTTTGCCTATTGTGGATAACTTATTACCCCATTCTACATTCGTATGTACATCTGTGGAATTTTTCTGATGGTTTAGTTAGCCCCCACTGGACTAGGTGGGTGTCTTGTCTTGTCCAAATCTATATTCCCCTTTTTCCTAGCCCCCAGTCCAGCCCCTGTCACCTAACACCCTTGATTAGAGTAGGAACCTAATAAATGTTTGAGTTGAATTGAATGCTTTCAATGTGTCTACATTACTGTTACACACTCAGTAAATGTTGAGCAGTGATGATATTGGAGGGAGTACCAATAGAATGTTTCTGTTGCTCTAGCACAATGCCTGGTACATAATGGGCATTCATCTAATAAATATTTGTTGATCCTTTTGAGGAAAAATATTATATCAAAGTAGTTGCCAAGAAAGTTAATTATGATTTCAGGAGTTAATCAAAAACATGATCAGACAGAGAAGTTGTGGAAAAGACTGTGAGGAAGGAATTGTCAATGTCCTGGATAATGGTTTTAACGCTTGTAGAGAAGAAATAGGTCGGTGGCTGAAGAGTGAGTTACTATTTCAGCCAATAGCTTAGCTAGCTAAAATCAGCTGTGTTGATGATCTTAGACCATTATTGACTATTAGTTAAGTTTGATCAAATATCTCTGATGCTTCGGCATGTAGGATTTTCCTGGGGTCCCTTAACAATCTGATGGCATATTTGGTTTTTATAGGAAATCAGAAGCTGGATTCCATGGCCTCTGTGCTTCAGATTTTGATGTTCTATGATTAATCCAGTTCTTGCAACCTGCATTTTAATATTCATTGTTAACTTCAGGAGCTGACACGAATGGGACAAGATTTCATTATGAGCTTCTTTGAACTTACACCAGTTACAGGAGTAGGAAAATAGATCTCGCAAGAGCACATTTTTAATGTTATGTCAGTGCCCAATTGATCTGATGGAGTTTTAATGACTTCCCTGATAATAAGAAAGATCATGACTTAGACCTGCTTCAGTCCAGTGTGGAAAGGTTGATGGTAATTTACATGGTCTGATGCTATCTGAAGGGAGAAAAAAATGGGCTCCTGAGATCTTTCCCACTTGAGACACCAGGTTTGGTTCCATGACCTGAAGAACAGACTGCTAATTCAGCATGTCTTAAGTCACAGAACCATGTCCATAAAGTTAAAGCTCGTCAGGAAAACATTCAAGGCGAGAGAGAGTGCTAGATATACACCCAGATGCCAGAATCCCTCCCGTATTATTTATCACATTGGGAATATTTGGGCCTCCAAGAACAGTGATGGGGAAAGAAAAATGAAACCATTTCCTTCAGACAAAGACCACTTATGTTGTTAAGAGCACTACATGGAATGTGCAGAAAGTATTTTTTTTCTACATGCCTTTTAAGTAAATAGAAGATTTAACAAGACATTATCACCTGGAGAGCTCAGTAATGGGTAATTGAGGAGGGGAAGGGGCTCGCTCATTTCTGATTAATATTTACCAAAGGCTCTATGTGTTTTTTTCTCAAATGTTAATGATGCAGCAGATCAAGTTTAACAAAAAGGACACTGTGGATTGAAATATGGTATTGTGCCCATCAAACTCTGCCTCCTCTCTGCTTGGCTTATGATGAATACCATTCTTTAATAGCAGACTGGTGTTCGTGAAAAACTTATTACAGAGGCTAAGAGGAGCCAAGAATGAAGGAATGCCTGACTGGCAGCAATCAATCATTTCCTTTTAAAGATGAA
>CM053581.1:198215001-198261035 GCA_028627135.1 Pseudochirops cupreus
GGGGGGTGGAGGTACAATGGACAAAGCGTTGGCCTTAGAGTCCTAGGACCTGCATTCAAATCCCAGCTCTGCTACTTAATACCTCTGTGACCTTGGGCAAGCTAACCTCTTTAAGCTTCCATTTTCTCATCTGTAAAGAAACTGACCTAGTGGATAACCCCTTACGGTTCTGGAACTTCAGCTCTGGATTGGTATTATGATCCTTTCCAGTATTCTGTAGTTATGATACAGACACTGTAGGAGAGTTCAGGAAAGAATTATGATTTGAGAACTGTATAGTCCAGACCCCATAATTTCATCCATATGGGGAACTACCAGTGTGGAACCTCCCTGCAGTCATGCAGATTGGCAACTCATCTGTAACTCAAAGTCTTAGCTGACTGGAACGCTGAAAGTGAAGACATTTGTCCCTGATCTCAAAGTTATTACGAGTCAAAGACAGGATTTGAACCTGTGAGTTCCTGATTCCAAGACTAAGCCTTTAGCCACCCTGCCATACTTCATCTTAAACTTTATTATTATGAAGGAAAATCTCCTTGTCAAGGTTCTGCTTTGTGGTAGTGTCAACTCACACAATTTAGTTTTCTTTTCACTTTCCCTTTTTGAATGGTTCTTAGAAGCATGATCCTCTCAGAATCCCCATTAACTTCAAAATTCGATTCAAGAACCAACTTCTAACATGGAGTCTTTCTTGATTATCTCCTTGCAGCTGCTAGTACCTTCCCTAATTACCTTTTAGTTAATACGTATTTGAGTGTGTATGTGGTTTTCCCCAATATAATAATAATCCCTAATATTAGTAATTGTTTAAGGTTTACAAAGGGTGTTAACAGAAACTATTTCATTTTATATACACTCCTTGAAAATGGGCTGCTCTATTTTTTCTCTCTATCTCAGGACCCTGACACAATGCCTGTCACACAGTAGGTGCCTTGCTTCTTCATTGATTTTCACCTCATTCTTGTGTTTAGTGCCCTTAGTGGATGCTATTCCCTTTTTTCTTCTTCAAGCTTGTAGCCAGAGTTCCCAATTAAGTCAGTCATGGACTGTGAACTCATATACCCCATGTCTTTTTTTAAGTTTAGATTCCAATTTTATCAGGCAGTAATCAGCATTTTCCATATTTGACAGAATACTTAGAATATATGCCCCAGCCAGTGGTGAATGGCTCCTATATTATTCAGATATATTTATACCTTAAATTCAGTTTTTATTGACTATCCAATCCCTTGTCAGAAGGGAAGCAAATATGGGTTTCTCCCCCTCATTTCCTCCTGGGCTCTAGTGCTTTGGGTCACATAAATTTTGCACAAGTAGGGTTTCCCAGTATGGAATGGAAAGTTTATGTCTTTCCACATCTCACAATCGTCTTCACCCCCTAAAAAAAAGAAAGAAAGAAATCTTAAGAGAGAACTCAATTTGACAATCCCAGCTGGGAGAGAGCTTGCCTTATATGTGGTGCAAAGGGCAGTAATGGACTGAGGAGACAACTTCTGGGAATCATCTGAGAGTGTGGAGAGGAGTTTCTGAGACTTGTGTCCCTTTTGGGAAACATAAATTGTCAGGTGGACAAAATAGTAATCTTCACGGCTCAGATATTCTTCTGGCATTGTATCAGCATTGTGTCTAACCCAAAGATGATGAATTTTTTTCCCCTGCTTTATTTCTACTAGAAAGTCAAGGTCATTTTATTTTTGATCGCAATTCTTTCTTACTCCTCCCCACACTCACAAGTTTAGATCACATCCTCAATGACAACATAGTTTTAAGTACAGAATGACTCAAGAGAAAAAAAAATCAACAACCCTGAATTCATCTGTCCTTTTTGAATGGATAAAGTAGCTGAGTTGGAGTTAATCACCGTAGGCTTTCAAGATTAGTTAAGTTTTGACTCCAGTTTTTAAGGAGGCAGTAAGCACAATTGAAAGAGAAGGGGAGGGGCAGCTAGGTGGCACAGGAAATGGAGCACTGGCCCTGGAGTCAGGAGGACCTGAGTTCAAATCCGGCCTCAGACACTTAACACAAAACTAGCTGTGTGACCTTGGGCAAGTCACTTAATCCCAATTGCCCTACCTCCAAAAAGCAAAAAAAAAAAAACCAGAAGAAGAAGAGAAGGGAGAGAGATTGTCTTAGGGGTACTTGGGGTGCTAGGTGGAAAGAGGTTCAAGTTGGTAGGAGACTGAATATAGGGAGTTTTTATTTAATATAGAATGAGATGGGCTACATTGGGAGATAGTGAGTTGCCTGTTTTTGAGGGGTTGAAGAAGAGACTAGACAACCAATCATTTGGTGAAAAGTTTTTGTAAAGGAGATTAGTACTTCAGGACCAGAGTGAATCTGTTAGACATCTGACCACATAAGACATCTCACATAAAATATTATTCTCTTATCAAATAACCCTCTAACAAGTGATTAGTTCTACAATCTCCACGTAAGGACCTCCCCAGATAGGGAATTCACTACCTTCCCCTGCAGCCTTTTACATTTTGGGATGCCTTTAATTATTAGGAAGTTTTATGGGGACAACGACAGGGACTGGATTTCTGACATCATTGGCATTCGGAACCCTAAAGTGAGGTAACAAGGTAGACCTTGTACCAGTGGACACTTTCTCTGCAAATTAGCCTGAGTGACTTACCCAGGATGAGACAGTCAGCATATATTAGAGGTAAGACTGGTAATCAGGTATTCCTAACTTTGAGGTCGACTCTATCTACTATGTCATGCTGCAACTTGGAATGCTTTCTAGATTTTGAAGAAGGGGGAAGAAGGGAAAATTAGGAGGATGGAAAAGACCAAACCTGAGATATAAATAGAAGATTAGCTCCAAAAAACAAGGAATATCTCCTCGTTCCCTGGGACTAAAGGAAAGAGATATAGTATGGATTCATACAGGAATATATGTTGAAGTAGACTCTAATGTTAGCCAGACCACTGAAAGGTCTTGATATTATCAAACTTGATGTCTCACTGCCAGTTATATGTAGAATTGCTATCACTGACTGTAAATTGGAGCCTGGCCTGTGCTATGCCAGCAAATTTAAGTGCTGTGTCTCCTTTGGTTTGCAATAAGGTCACAATTTAGTCATTCTCAACATTCCTGTATAACCAGCTAAGATGGTTAATTCCTAGTTTCATAGACACAAAATCACAAAATATTAGAGCAGGACAGGGATTTAGGTATTATCTAATCCAGCCCCCCCACCCATTTTACAGAGGAGGAAACTGAGACCCAAGGAAGGTAAGTGATTTACCTAACATTGCCCAGTAGGTGAGAGAGTAAAAAAAAAAGTGAACCTAGGTTTTCTAATGCCAAAACTAGATTTCTTTTCCTTATACCGAATATATTTAGACTTGATATAAGTGGGGGAAATGTTCATGACAATCAGAACTATGTAAAAATAGAACGTCCTGCTTTTGGAAATAGTTGTTTCTCCCTTACTAGAAGTCTTCATGTGAGGCCTGGATGGCCATTTGTTGGATTTGTTATGGAAGGCATTCTTTTCAGATATGGGTTGAACTGGAGAGTTACTTTCCAGTTAGGAAATTCTGTGATTCTATAATCTTGCCTTTCGTGGTTTCTTCTTTTCAGAAGAAGAATGACAGTAGTTGAAAAACAAAGGTTCCAGTTTAGCCATATCTATGGGTTACTAAAAATATTCATTCAGCCATTCCACGTGACTGCTTATGAGATTTCTGTTAGATACCATTGGTAGCAATAACTAAACAATTGGTTCCTTAGACCAGCCCAATTCCTGTCAAGAGCAGTCATAAAGAATGGCTTATTGTTTGATCCCCATCTTCTTTCCTTTTGTTGTGACATCCAGTGTCAAAAAAATACCCACTAGGTGGGTATTTCCAGTGCTTTGAGGGCCTCAGGATTTCATCTACTTTTGACCAATGAGAGCTTAAGGTCATTGCTTTGTATCCTGCCTTTTCCCCTATATGGATGACTATTGCTGTTGACGCCTGGCAGCTATCCTGATGGGGCCCAGAGTGGAAACTAAAGCTGATCATCTCTCAACCTCATTAAAAAACAGCAACAAAAGGCTAAAGATCATGAGAGATGAGAGGAGCCTGCCGCATAATATTTCCTTGTTGTTTCCAAAACCCAAGTTTTCTAGTTGCCTTTATTTTGCTTGTGGGGAGAGAAGGACGAGAGTGGAAAGTAGGACGGAAGTGTGTGGGAAGGGGCTTATGACTTCTCATCTCCTTGTTATTCTATCTTTGAAATTCATCTATGAACTTATTCACTCAAGAAATCTTCCTCATGGGAAATTCAGTTTAGGTCTAATGATCGATCAAAACCAATTTGAGTTATATGTGCAGGAGGCTATTTTTTAAATCCCTTGGTACCCTGAAGATTTTTGACTCTGTGTGATCCTTTTAAGTGCCCAAATGTGAAGAGAGAGGGCCAGAAGTAACTTTTCTGATTTAACCATTTTGAATGGGTAATATTTATGCAAAGCTTAATGCTTCAGCGATAAGTTGCTTTTGGTATGATTGCATATTAGATAAGACTTTAGAGTTCCTCTTTGCCAGTGAGGCAGGCCTGCTGAAGTCTGACTGTACTTCAGATGTCAAGAAAATATGAATAGGTGGTCTTAATGTTCTCTCTGGTGTTATATCTGTCTATAGAGAATATAGCTTACAACAGATTAGAGGACTTGACACATACTGAGAATGTGGTAAGAATGATGCTTGTTGACATTATCAGCAAAACCTGTAGGGGAATTTTCTATTTTTTTTAAGGAATTGCTTATTTTGGTCCCCCTATATACTTTGCTGTTCCTTTATCCAGTTTCAGTTTATCTCCCTGAAATAGTTTTGTGTATCTAACCATATTAAATCCACTTATTTATTGTTAGTTTATCTCTGTTTTGTGTATCAAATGTTTATTTATAAGTTGCTTGTGTATCTAAAATTCACCTGACTGTCATCTACCTATTCTGCTTTCCTGGCATGTGTCAGGCCAAACTATGTATATGTTCTCTATGCTAATATACTGGGGTCTCTCAGTAAGTTAAACTCTCAGCAGTTTTGTAGATGAGTTCAAAGTATCTTTGGCCTAAGTGCCTGTGTGCACATGAACACACAGACACAATGCCTTGGTACCTTGGTGCAGGTGACCTTTTGTGCATTTTCTGATGATGCTCAGTCCTAGTCACCCAGATGTATGCCTCTTTCTCATGTCTGCTGTCTTCTCTTACCTCTTAGAATATAAGAATAAAGTTTTATGAAAGCAGTCACAATAGGCTGTTGCTTTAGTTATCTGAGAAAAATAGGACTGGGGTAGGGGGCTAAATTATGGGGATGACTGCCATTTTCTGCTATAGTTTGAATATGTAGTCATACCATGAGAGAACATATACATCTGCCTACAGTATGTCCATTTAGTCAAGGTCTGCGTAGCCACTTAACTGTTTCCAGTCAGTTCTCTATCTTATCAGTTATGAAAAGAGCAAACAATGAAAAATGGCAAAGTGAAGTCTATAGAAAAGTAGGCCCTGCATCTAGGCCAAAACGCAGGTGTCAATTTTAACCCTGCATCCTAAAACCAGTGGGAGGGTGGGAGGGTTCTGTATACACTAGTTTTCCCTTTAATCTGCTATTTTAAAAAAATTTATTTTTGTATGATTTATTTAAGTATTTATTTACATATCCACTGTATATGTATATTTATATATAGATGAACATCCAGGCCAAAATATTTTCAAGGACTTGGGGTATCTATATTACTTACTAGATAAGTAAACTATGCATTGCCTGTAGAGAGACATAGCAAATAAAGAACTGGCCTCAAGTCCAGGGAAATCTGAGTTCAAATCCTGCCTCTAACACGTACTAGCTCTATGATCACTGGCAAATCAATTAACTGCTCAGCCCATGAGGAGGGAGTGGATTCAATGGTTTTCTAAGGTCACTCACGGCTCCAAGTCTATGATCCAATGATCAATTTGTTAAGGATGACAGTAAAAAGAAAATTTCTGGGTAGAATCCAAGGGATTATGCTGAGGAACTACAGCAGGAAAACACCTTCATGAGGGGAATCTCAGCTTTGGGGTCTCTTTATCTTCTGAGTTTCCCTGTCATTCCTTTTTCCTATTCTGCCGCTAGAGAGGGCCATGGTCATGACTGCTACCCTCTTGTCTCTGAGAAGGGAAGCAGCCTTCACTGCACACTTTTATCATCTTGAGCAAGGGTATGAAGTCTTCCTGCAAGTCAGTGAACTGTCACCTACAGCCAGTGACACAGGCCCAACCACCCCAACCTTGGCTGTGAAGCCAGAGCAGTGCAATCACTTCAAGTGCAATCGCTCCGTTGAACATTTCTGAGGCTATGGCCAAGGCCACAGGGCAGAGCAACGGATTCTATCTTTGGCATATTACCATCATGTGGACTTCCCAAGGCTGCCGATAAGAACACATCTGATCATTTAACCAGCATTTTTTTGGTACTGAAACTATGATGCTAATATTATTGCTTAACTTGCAAAGTAGAGAAGCCATTGGTTAGGAGCATACTGTAGCTGCCAAAAATGATAATGTGGTTTTAGTGGGTTATAGGGGGAGAGAAGGCTGGATTTGGATTCAGGAACTGGATCTTACTGCATGTATCACAAATTACTTAAATGCTCTGAACTTCAGTCTCCTCATTTGTAAAAATGAGGAGGTTGGACTTAATTATTTCTAAGCTCCCTTATGGTCTGAAATTTCAGATAAACTCCAGCATCTAGAACAGAGGCAGGATAGTCTCATCTCCTTCTACCCTGATTAGCCCACATTTGAAGTCCTGTGCCTAGTTCCAGGCCCCAAGTTTTAAGAAGGGCAATGACAAGATGAAAACCCTTTAAAAGGGTGAACTGGATAGCAAAGAAACTGGAGGCGGCACCATAAAAAGATACATTACAAGAAGTGAATTTTACCCTAGAGAGGGAGAGATTTAGGATTGGTAAGAAGCAGCCAGGGGTGGCACAGTAGATAAAGCACTGGGCCTGGAATCAGGAAGTCTTATCTTCTTGCTTTCAAATGTGGGCTCAGACACTTATTAGCTGTGTGACCCTGGGCAAGTCACTTAACCTTGTTTGCCTCAGTTTCTTCATCTGTAAAATGAGCTGGAGAAATGGCAAACCACTCCAGTGTCTTTGCCAGGAAAACCCCAAAAGGAATCACAAAGAGTCAGGACTGAAATGACTGAACAACAACAGCCAAATCGGAAGATCCTTTCCTGCTTTTCATGTGAGACATTTGCTTTTGTTTTTTTTTAAAAACAGATTTTTATTAATAGCTTTTGTTTTTACACTACCTAGATTTCTTCTTATATCTTCACCTCTTCCCTAACCCAGAGAGCCACTCCTAATAACAAAGAATTTTTTATAAAGAAGGAAAATAAATTTGGCAAAATTAATCAGGACATTGAAAAAATCTGAGATTCTATGCAATGTTCCACATTTGTAGATACCTTCCATTTTAAACCTCACTCCGCCCCTTACCACCACTACGATCACCAGTTGAGCAAAGGAAATTGAGGAGGATGTATCTTCTCATTTATCTTCCTTGGGTCCAAGCTTCTTCTTTATCATTTTGCTACGTTCATTTTCAATTGTTTGGGGTTGGTTGTTATTTCCATTTACAAAGCTGTAGCATTTATAACATTATGTTTTAATAGATTTTACTAGTGACTACCAGGTGGACCTCTATGCTCTCCAGCAATACCCTGATACTTTCAGAGATAAATTAAATATCCAGCTGGAAAGGGAGAATGACTTTGAAGGTTTATCTAGTGCTAGTCATTTCCTCCAAAAATATGTAGCATTTTGAGCATCAGTAGAAATCAATGAGATAGATTTTATAATTTTTTTTTCATTTTAAATTCAATGGAGCAAGAAAAGTTGCACCCATACTTAAAAATCATTTTGGATTTTCATGGAAGCTTTAGCTGGTGTAAGGGAATATGCAATCAAAATATCTGGATGTGAGAATTATTTCTTCCATTCAGTAATACTGTGGTTATGGGCTGTGGGCTTCAGTGTCCTCATCTATTAAAAAAAAATGGAGATTATAGCACTTGCATTACTTCACCATCATTAGAATGAAAACACTTTATAAATTATAACAAAATATGTATATCAGCTTTTGTTCTCATAATTTGACAATTATTCAAAAAGGATTTCATTAAAAATATATGTGCCAAATACAGTGATGTGTCCAACGAATTACATACTACTTCTTAATAATGAGGATGAAACTAATACTTACTTAACCAAAATCCAGTAGTTGACTATTTTTAGTTGCTTAATTTCATGGTGTTTTTAGAAGTTCCCCTCCCCCCACCATCACCTGGTACAGATTCCTTTTTATAGCAACACTCAAATAGTCCAAAGTCTCAAAAAACTCACATTTTGCACCATATCCCATTGCATTTAGATAATTGAAGTCTGGCTGCATGGCATTGCCTTTTCTTGGTACATAAAATTATCTGCCTTCTTTTCCTTTTTTCTCTTCTCTAGGTGGTCTAAGCATGAATTTAAATCTATAGTTACAAAAGTGAAAAAGCAGAGATATATAAATGGTTTGAAGTGACTCTTTTCAAGTAATTTTTTTTTCTTCCTTGGTAAGATGTCACTCCATGAAAGATTTCACAGTACAGCAACACTAGAGAGTATGATAATAGTTCAAAACATAATTGAAAGATTTCAAAAGTTGAACTGGAAGCATTTTTGTCAGAGTTTATTGCAACTATTTTGTATTTTAAAAAGTTTATGAAAGTTCTGTGACAAGAAGATAAATTATGGAACTCTAAGAACATGGATTTAAATGGGATCTGAAAACTGACAAACAGGGTGAGAGAAGAGAGCATATAATTTTAGAACACAAAAAAGGTAACTAAATTTGAAAAATTGCATTAGTGTATCATTTTCTGTATATGAGCCATTAGAGGGAAAAGTGTAAATTACACCCTGTAACAAAAGTAAAAATGTTTTCAGTGTTTAAAGGTAATTTTGTATTACTGCTACTATTACTTAAACTCTTACCTCTTATAAAAATCTAAAGACAGGACCCCTGGTGATATTACCTATGTCTTAGGCAAAGAGCAACAATTTGAATTCCATTCAAACGCATTTGTATTTTGCCAAGTGCTATCAAGCACTGAGTTGCATAATTTGCCATATAAGTGAAATAGATACTTTTCCTGCTGCACATTTATCACTCTCCTGTGGGCCTCATTACTGACAATCAAATCATAAAAGATGTACAAAATTGTCATGATGCACTTATTTTCTCATGATATTCGATACAAATAGTTCCTTCCATACAAATGGACTTTTTTTGCCGTAACATTTTGCTCACTCTCTCTCTTTTTTAGTTTTTCTAAAAGCTACAGCTCTTGCTGTATTTCCAGCAGATATCTATGTATATTGGACTTGTTGAACAGTCACTATTTCTGCCTAGAAAAAAATCAAATTGAAACCAGCCAAAGGAAATCAATAGTGTTTAAAAATAGATCGGGAGATCTCAATTCTTGGAAATGGATCTCTGTGTATACCTATGTTTTTATGTGTAGACAGTGCTTTAAAGGAGAATATACCAATATATTTACACACATATGTATATATATGCATATATAACACATACACACATACATGGATAAATACACATTCATTTTTTCATAAAAATAATTACATATTAGAGCCGGAAGGCACTTCAGAGTTAGACTGTCAAGTCCTACTGCTTTGTTTTCCAGAAGAGAAAATGGAGTTCCAGAGAGGGGAAGGAGTGACTTGAACAAGGTCACACAGCTATTTAGTGTCTGAGGCCAAGATTAGATCTTAGTTCTGTCTTCCAGTCAAGAACTAATCAATCAATCAATCTTCATTGAACAGCCAATTTGTGCCAGGTACCTTGCTAGATGCTGGGATGTGAAAATAAAAAGAGTGAATTAATCTCTGTTCTCAAGGACCTGGCATTCTTTCAGGGGAGACAAAAATGTGAATGCATAAGTATATGCAGAATAAATATATGGAGAATAAATTCAAAATAAATATGAAGTCACTGAATGCCTGGCAATTAGTAAAGGATGGGCATTAGTAGTTGAGGTGAGGGAAAAGGGGCAGCATCTCAGGAGAGGCTTCCTTAAGAAGGTGATGCTTTAGCTGAATCCGAAAGGACAAGAGCAGATGCGAGGGGACAAGAGCGGAAGACCTGGAGACGGCCAATGCCTCAACATAGAATGGTCAGTCTAGGGAGTAGGAAGGGGAGTATTGGGTGTGTTCAGTGCCAGTTGCTTTTCCATATTGACAATGTGTTTCCCCATGTAGCCTAAGCTGTGTAGGGGCAAGACCAATTTTGGGAAGTATGGGTATTTCAAGTCAAATAGCACTATGTCCACTCCCCTTCCCAAGAAGGCAAGGCAAGGCAAGAAAAAGGAGACATTTATCAAACATTGCTATGTTCTAGGAATTTTGCAAATATTTTCTTATTTTCTCGTCATAGCAATCCTGGGAGATCAGTTCTCTTATTATCCCCATTTTACAGTTCAAGAAACTGACACAAACAGAAGTTAAGTCACTTGGCCAGGGTCATACAACTAATAATAATAGTAAAGCCAGATTTGAATTCAGGTAATCTTGACTCCAGAGGCCGTTAGGTGAACTCAGTTGATGGAACATTGGAAGTGGAGCCAGGAAGACCTGATTTCAAATCCAGCCTCAGACGCTTACTAGCTGTGTGACTCTGGGCAAGTTACTTAACCACTGTTTGCCTTAACCTACTGGAGATGGAAATGACAAACTACTCCAATATCTTTTCCAAGAAAACCCCATGGACAGTATTGGTGTGTTATGGTCCACAGGGTCATGAAGGAAGTCACAACTGAACAATGAAATCCTTGGCTCCAGGCCCAGTGTTCTATCCACTGCACCATCTATAAGTAAGAATAATAGAAGTTTTGAAATTCTTTTAGAAATGACAGTGGGTGATCGTAGAGTTCTTTATAAATACTGGCAGCATTAGGAATTTGCCCCCCTGGAAATTTTAAAATTAAAATAGATTACTTTAAAATAAAATAAAATAAATTCTCTATTTAAGGATTCTTCATCTTGAAGGCTATGTTTATCAGACCAATTGGATAATTATCTAAAGAGTTAGGCTGCTATACATTCAGAGACACATTCAGGACAAAACCCTCTGCATTTTCCTAAATTTACATATATATAGATATATATCTATATATCTATATCTATATCTATATATATATGTAATAATCTGCATAATTAACTTATCACTAAGTTTGTCTCTATAAATACAGCCTTCAGTTCCAATGTACAGTCTTATACTCCTCTGAAGACCATCATACATAAATGTTAATTTACATCCATTTTCCCTGCCAACAGATTTTGAAAATAAATATACCATCGACACTAGGATTGTCACCCCACCACCAACACTGACACACATGCACATACAACACACGCACATATATCACTCCCCACAGGGCAACATTTTCATGGATGCTGCTATTTCATAAATGAGTTTGAACCCAATAGTCGACCTGCACCCAAGTGGACATGCTTTTTGCTTCATATGTGACCCCCATTCAGGACCAATCATCACAAGCCATTTGGGTGCAAATTTCAAACCTGATAAAATAGCTGGACTGCTAGTTCTGACGCCTCTGGAAAGATCAGCTCATTGTTCAGTAATTGGCACATTTCCGAGGGCGATGTTGACATGATCTTCAAATTCAGATAACTTTTTTGAAAAGCAAAATGCAAACCTAGCATCAGACAAATGCCATTTTATGGGTGGTGCACCAGAAATTTACCAACCTTCCTCTATTGATTTTAAGCACTTTCACAGCATTTTGCAAGGCCCCAATTAATGCCTGCAGCAGCTCCCTTGAGAAATAAGAAAAATAGAACCGAGGTGAATACCCACTTTCTCCGTCACAAAGATTTACATTGCTTCTGCTATGTTATACTTGTCCAAATGCCCACATTCCCTGAGTAACAGTGTAACAACCAACATAATTTTACACTAATATCATGAATACATTACTGCCCAAATGCCATTCCTTCAACATTTTTTTCTTGGAAATTTCACTGTCACGTAGTTTGGCCAGTTGTCTAAAACATATATGAGATGGTCAACAATACTCTCACTGGTCCTGAGCCCTCAAAGTCTGTTTCCCCTCCATGCAGGGTTAATTAACTAAGAAAGGAAAGTGTGTCTTTACTTAATAGATAGCTAGATAGAGTCTATAAAAGCTTTACACTAGATTTGTGAAACTTATAGACTATTTAAGCTTTCCACAGCTGCTACATGAGTGAAGGCTCAATGATTGTATCTGTTCCCAAATGTTTTCTCCTGATTTGATGGTCTGCATAAAAGCCAATTGTCACCAGGAATACGTTTGAAGAGAGGTAATAGTGGAAAACATGATACCACTGACCTCAGCTTAAAAAAAAAAATCACCAGTGTCACCATACAGAGCTGCTGGGTATTTGTAGGTTTGAAGAGAAATATATTTGTTAGTGAAATGGAGCTTACTGCAGAGTGTGTAAAGGTGAATTATTTGTCAGACGACTGAAGGAGGTTTATGCAATATAGTATTATTGAGCTGGGCTATTAACAGAGTGAATTGCTATTGTGACATGCCATTAAATTGTTTTTAGTGTCCACAAAGGTATCATTCAGGAGCAGGCAGGGTTAGTAACAAAGTTGTATATTTGTTGGACAGCAACAGATCTCAAAACAAAAATAGCATATTTTACTGGAGAGTAAAATACAAAGGATGTAAGGCCTGTGCTGCCATATCCAGTCCATTCTATAGCTTGCTGCCATTTGCTTGAATGCCACTCAAATCCAACACAAACTTCCTATCACCCCAAAGTATAGGCATGTTAAATGCAGGATATCGTTCTCCCATGAGGAGAATAGGAGATGAATGAAGAGGGGATGGGACATTCCCAGTAGTGCCATCACCTATGTGTGAGGGTATGGCCCAAAAGGTTCATCATGTGAGATCAGCAGTCACAGACACAGTACCTTCTGTCCTGGGCATATGAAAAAAAACACTATTCTAGATCTTGCTATTATTGGGTGTTGCAGGTAACAATTTGTGGCCCTTACCTCTCAGAGCTAGCTCCCAAAACTACCTGACAGCTGCATTACAACTCTTTTCTTCTAAGAAGAACTTCTGTCTGTCTTTCTTATGATTGGCTCACTTCAGCTAAACATGCTGCTTGGAATATCCATTCTCCACTCACATCCAGCTCAGGAGAACCTCCTTTTGAACTTTTAATTGCTTAGAATTATAAACAGTGCCAGGTGGAAGGAACCTTACAACATAGAACTTCACAGTTGGAAGCTCTCTTAGATACTACAACAAGCAGATTGTTAGATCTAGGAGGAACTTCAGATTTCATTTCAGCTAATCCCTCCTTTTTACACATGAGGAAATTGAAGATTCAATGGGAGTTGAATGGGGTGCCTTGCCAAAACTGACACAGCTAGTTAATCTTACAGCCAAGACTAGCATCTAGGCCCCCTGACTACAGCCAGTCTACTGCTTTATTTTTCCCGTGGTGCCATATTTCCTTTTAAGGCTATAGGTATGTTTGTGAGCCTGATGGACTGTGTGTGAAAATATTTAACATTCAGAACTCCCAATAACAAGAAGTACTTCGTTCTTTTTTAAGAATGACAAGTGTTTCCCACCTCAGTGGACTTTGAGCACATTCTCCACATTTTGCAGCTTGCCAGCTTGCTATCTTTTGACATGATTGTGACACATTTGGAATGGATAACACATAGGTTGGTGTCCTCAAGCAGCCCAAGAGGATAAGTTTCATTTGTTTCCTGCAAAGCACCAACGGCAGCACTTTGGAGGCTCACATATGTTTTGAAGTCCTGAGCAATGACTTAATTCATTTTTCTTTCCAGATAACATTATTTGCATTTGAATGTCAATGTCTCAATGTTGGGACTCAAGGAGAATTTTAGGCTCATGACAGGCAAGTGAGGCATATATAGGATTTTGGATGGGGCTGGGGAGAAAGTTGTGGCAGTCATCAAATTATATGCCTAGGGCTAGAGATGGATGAGAGGAACTTGTTCAACCTTTAATGACTTTAAGCCATGATCACCTGTAGAGGCTATAATGAAAGGAAGTGGAGAATAGTCATTGATCAGAGACAGAAGGCTGTGGGAAAC
Source organism: Pseudochirops cupreus (assembly GCA_028627135.1). Classification (NCBI taxonomy): domain Eukaryota; kingdom Metazoa; phylum Chordata; class Mammalia; order Diprotodontia; family Pseudocheiridae; genus Pseudochirops; species Pseudochirops cupreus. Next base: position 198,229,215 of record CM053581.1, read on the forward strand.
AGTCAAACAGGCTATACCTGAATTCCAATCTCCATTTCCATCGACAATCTCCCAAAGTTATACAATTCAGTCGAACGCTTTTACTTTTACCCATTTTCTGCCTCTTGCTGGAACAGGGAAAAGAGGACTCCTAAATGAACTAGAGCTTTTCTTTCACCAGAACCAGAGCAGGTGTCAGCAGGTTTGAACCTTCAGTTTAAAAAGTCACCGTCTCATCCATATAGGCATGTACACACATTCACCACGTTAGATGAAATGTTTTAGGACATAAATCAGGGAAAGAAAAGTAATAAATAATGCATGTTGAAAATGTGATAATGTTTATTAAGAAGCAACAGCCTTGTCATCTTCATTTTCTTCTTCAGTGATTCTCCCCTCAAAGGGCTCTCTCATTGGGGACTCCCTGCAATTTAGCCTGCGGCCACTCTCTAATTCTTGGTTGAAAAAATACCTGCTTTGCAAAAATAAGTTAAAAGATGAACAAGCAGGCATTCTGATGGTTTCTGCTATCCAACCAGAGAGGGGTCAACTCATTGGTTGGGAAAGTTGGGGGGGGGGGGTGTTGATTACACAGCCCCATATCTCTAGCACCATTTGTTTTTCACACATTTTGTCTTTCTTCCAGTCTCCCCAACTGCTAGTTTTGCGAAGTAGTCTAGTTATTTTGAACAACTTGAGTCCCCCCAGTAATTTGCAGCTGCTAAAACAATATATTGATGTTAGTGTGTTGTGACATCTAAGGGCTTTAATTGGAGTTGCATTTTAATCTGTTACCCTTCATCTATTTGCACTTGAATAACCCTGAAAAAAAAAAGAATTCTGTCTTGCATCTTGTATGGCAAGAGAATATGTGTGTGCATGCACGTGTGCCTATCTGTGTTTGGTAACCCTAGTGGATGGTAGAGATTGATCTGATTAGAAAGAGCCCTTGGTGCATCATTTAGCGCCTTCTTAGACTTTTTGAGGGTTCAATATAAATGGCATATCCTTAGAAATGCTGAAGTGTGTTTCTTTTGTGTTTGTTTGTTATGCTAGCCACAATTGTTCTTTTTGGTCATTCCTTGATTCTATGTCATGTGAAATGATTTTTAGTGACCTAGGGTCACAATAAAGACTCACATTTCTGATGGCACTGCTAAGGTTGCCACTGAGATGAGAGACTGACAGGAAAAGGGGTGGATGAAGGAGGCAAACTGTATAGTAGAGAGAAGATTGGATTGGAAGTCAAGACTTGAGTTCAAATCTTTCTTCTGTTCCCTATTCCCTGTCTGATTTCAGAAAAGTCACAACCTCTCTGGGCTTCAATTTCCTCATCTGGGAATTGAGGCCATATGGTCATAGAAGAAGAGCAGGAAAGATCCTCAAAAGCCATCTAGTCCAACCCTCTTATTTTCCCAATGAGGAAACTGAGGCTCAGAGGTAACACACAGGTAGGAAGTGAAAGAGGAGGAATTCAAGCCCAAGTTCTCTGCCTCTGAAGCCAGTGATATTTTCTCCACAACCAAATCTAAGACCCGATGCTGATTTCTACATTCTTCTAGCTCTAAGTTGTAGGACATGGTGCAGAGTTTGGCAACCCAAACAACACGCTGCTCATTATCTGCTGCTGACCCCTCTGGTTTCCTCCAAAGACCTCAGTGTTATGCCACAGACACTCCCATTTAAAAGGGCAGAACTGGGAAACTGATCTTTCCATTGGCAGTGACATCCAGGGCAACATTCCATTGTTCTCTTTTCACCACCACGCACGTTCTTGACGTAAATTGTAGAGTTTATTTAGGAACTACAAGGATTTATTCTTCTCAGCTCACTGGCTATTGGATATTTTTTTCCTTTGGTATCTATGGAGAAGACAGTTATTGCTAAATTCTTTCCTTCATTCAAATGGCTCTAAAGAATGGACCAGAAATTTTGTGAGCCATGACCAAGGCTAAATGTTGTTGGAACAAATGTATGAAAATTCTCAAGAAAGTTATTATCAGTCAAGTTAACATCTTGAGATAGATAAATGATAGAAAGATAGAAAGATTATTTATAGATATGTATACATTGTTATTCTTAGGACAGTTGACTATTTTTTCCTTTTTTGGAGATGGAAAGGCAGGGCAATTGGGGTTAAGTGACTTGCCCAAGGTCCCACAGCTAGTAAGTGTTAAGTGTCTGAGGTCAAATTTGAACTCTGGTCCTCCTGACTCTAGGGCTGGTGCGCTATCCACTGTGCCACCTAGCTGCCCCTACATTGTTATTCTTGCTGTTATTAATCATCATTCCCATCACTCTCATCATCAACTCCATCTTTAAAATACAATAAATAATATTTTGTTCAATCCTATATCTTCAATACTGTATTTGAATGGAGTAGCAAATTAACCTCTATAGAGCTATACTAAGATTGTTTCTCTTTCTAGAGACCCCTAGGAGTCACCCTAGAAGTCCATCAGTTTGCCTAGCAACCTTACCATCTGAGTCTTTAGAACCAGACCCTGCCCCTTTCTACCACTCCTATTCAGGTGAACTGAGTCTTTTCCCCTGCTGAGTCCTGAATTAAAGCACCCTGGCTGAGGCGTGGAGGTAGCCTAGTAGAAAGAGGTAGTCAATGGGGCAGGGAGCTTGTAGTCAAGAAGACCTGAGTTTGAATTCTGTTTCAGATACTTCCTAGCTGTGTGAACCTGAGTAAGTCACTTAACTTCTATTTGCCTCCTTTTCCTCAGCAGTTAAATGGAGATAATAATAGCACCTACCTCACAGGGTTACTATGAGGACCAAATGAGATCGTATTTATTTTTTAAGTGCCTGGCACATGGTAGACACTACATGAATGCTTATTCTCTTCCTTCCCCAACCCCAGTCTGTAAAATGGGGTTAATAATACCTACCTCACAGGAATGGTATGAAGATCATATGAGATATTTGTTTTTCAAAAAAAGTGCCTGTCACATAGTAGGTACTATATGGATGCTAGTTCCCTTTGCTTCTCTCCCATCTGTAAAATGGGAACAACAGCAGCACCTAGCTGGTAGGGTTGTTGTGAGGATCAAAGGAGTTAATACATGTAACATATTTCACAAACTTTAAAGCATTATACAAGTTTTTGTGTATTAATGTCTCTTGAGCCATTTGCAGAAGCCATATTTGTTTTTACAAATTACTGTAAGAGGGAAAACTCTGGTGGGCTTTTTTCTTTTTGTTTCCTTTTCTTTCTTTTCTTTTTTCTAACCTTTTATTATCTTTTGAGGAGTATGGTGTTAGAGAAGTCTATAAGGGTTTATTTGGGAGGAAATGATAAATTGTCGTAGTCCCTAAACTTCCCATGGTGACGGCTATTACGTAGTTCCTCTGCTTAAAGTTTCAGCTCTCTTTCCACTCAGTAGTTCAGATAAACTTGATATTGCTGCTGCCTTTCATGCCTTAAATGATGCTAATTGCCTTACCTAAAGAGTGGAATCACATTACACCATGAACAGAAAAAGTGACTAAGGAAAATCAGGGATTTTGTCTCACCACCACCACCATTGCCCACCAAACACATTTACTTTTCTTTCTTGTCTTTTCTTTTTTTTTTTTTGGAGGGGGGAAAGCAGGACAATTGGGGTTAAGTGACTTGCCCAAGATCACACGGCTAGTAGGTGTTAAGTGTCTGAGGTCAGATTTGAACTCAGATCCTCCTGACTCCAGTGCCCATGTTCTATTCACTGTGCCACCTAGCTGCCCCCATACTTTTCTTTCTGAACAATGAAAATGCCTGGAATTTGTTAAAGATTCTTTCCTTAAATGAAGATATGTAAAGTGAAATAAAGAATTAACCAATAATCTGGTGAATTTGGCCCATAAAGCTGGTGGGTCTGGTTTTGTGTTGGCATTGTGATTATTTTGAGTCCAAACCAATGATTTCATGAGTGGAGAAGCCTCTGGGTGGAGAACCCCAATGGTGTAGGTCAGCAAGTGCTTGTAACTCAGTTTTTGAGAGTTGTCTGAATGACTCTGAGAGCCCAGGTGTTTTCCTTATGGTCACATAGCCTGTGTCTGTCAAGCATAGGACCTAAACTCAACTCTTCCTCATTCGAAAGCCGGCCTTCTAGTCTTTTTCAGTCAAGTGTACCACTCAGAAAATAAACATTTCCTCCAAGCAGGATTTTGGCTTCTGGATGATCCAAATAAAAGTAGAGTTTAATCCCTTCATTTGGCCTATGCAGATATTGCCAAGATTGTTCTGTTTGACTTTATCTTTGGTAGTAGAGAATGCTTTAGCTTAAAAATCAAAGTATTTAGGCTTGTATTATACTGTATAATTTCCAAGCGGAAATTTTTCTTTCATTAGATACACAGTGTCCACAGCTGGGCCAACAGATGGATGCTTGATTTCTTTTTCCTAAACAGTCTATTTTGCTAAAATAGTCTTCCCTGTGAAGGACCTGACTGGTTTAGGGTCACAAAGAATTTAGTCTTGTATGACTTATATAACCATGTTTTATGCTTTAGGAATTCCAAAATGCTAGGCTGTGCAGAATGACCGTGAAAGCTTATGAAGGGGCCACCTGCATGAAACAAATGAGTTTCCTCCACATGTTAATTCTATATCTAGCCTTTCACGGAAACCATATGAATTACAGGAGAGCTTCTTGCATTTTTGAAAGGATGTCAGCACCACTGCTAACAGCAAATGCCTCACTTCCTAGAAGATATTAAAAACAGAAGCTCCAACTCTGCTATTAAGAGGGTGCTTGGTCCTTTGCTATAAATTCTTCCACAATCTTCCATTATGCGCTCATTCTGATTTATATAGAATTTCCTTTACACAAATGGTGACTGGCATAATGATACTTCAGTACTTCAGGAATCCATGGTTTCATTGATGTGGGTACTACTGCCATTAATGTAAATGGTGCCCAATCTATTTCTTATTAGATCATCTTCTTGAGCTGTTGAGGAGGGAAAAAAAAAATGTCATCCCCTGGCGACCACCTTTTTGGTGATGAACTTTTGTAAATTTAGCTGTGCTGATCCTCAGAGGACAGGTATACAATTCATCCTTAGGCCTCTATTTGAAACCTTTCCAGATTAGTAGGATCTGCCTGAGCTTGCTTTCCGCTGGAGGTCCTTCCAAAAGTCACGGTCCTCTCCATACTGTGATAAGATATCAAAGACTTTATTGAAGGGATGTATTAACCACCATGATCATGCTAAATTTTCATATGTGTATAGTGCTTCCTACTTTTGAATATACTTCCCATCCATTCTCTCACTTGGTCCTCATGAGAGTTCTGTGAGGCAGGCAGATTGGGTATTATTACTCCTGCTCTGAAGATAATTGGCATACCCCAGATTTGCCACTCAGCACCCTGTACCACTGTTTATGGACCTAACTTGGGCCTTGCATATAGTAGGTGCTTAAAGCATGATTACTGAATGAATGAACTTGGAGTTTTGCATCTGCATGAGGAAGGAGTGTGGCTGGCCAGCTCCACATCATCGAAGAGCTGCCTAGGTACTTCCTGGTTCCCTGCAGACAACTGGGGTGGCCTGAAGCTTGCAGGTAGACAGCAGGATCAGATGCATCAAGCCATCCCCCGAACACATTCCCCTCATTGTAGGTCTTCAGGCCCAATGGAAGAAAGGCTGATGCTGCTTCATTCTCTTTCAAACAGCAGAATGTTGGGAGCCTGAGGCATCATTAGTATCCTTCCATCACTTCCTCATTAGTTCTTAGATAGTGTTTTAATGACAGCTTGAGAGGCTCAGCATCCTGGCCTCTTACTATTTATGATCCCCACAGTGTTAATGTGCACTTAATGAGAAATTCTTGTCTTGCTTGTAAATCCTGTAGCCAGCATTCAATTTATTGACAGATGTTTGCTTGGGCCTCTTTAAAATTACTTCATAAATCTTCTAGGATAAAAGGCCTCAAGTTTGGTTATTAAGACAGGCCCTTGTTGACAGTTTCATATTTAACTGTTTAGAACTCAACTGTCAGAGCAGTAATGGAGTGTGTGACTGAGGAGCCACAGCCTTGGGTCTCATTTGCCATGTTCTCCATACCTATCAGGGTCTTTCTTGTTGAAGTGTGTTGACTGTCCCTTATAATCCCTTTAGTTAACTTCTTGGTGACCTTGTGCATCGCACTTATTCATTTAGCGTATCAGCGTGTCAGCCGTGATGAAGTGTTTATGCTGATAGGAGCTGAGCATTGAGCAAGCACCACATGCCAGAATCTACGAGATAGAGTGTTGATGGGAAGTGAGCGCTGAGCTGGCACTTTGTGGCACAGCCACAGCCTACCAGACATCACAGAGAAGCCTTGAGTTCTTCAGCTCCACCTTTTGCTCATGGACCCAAGTGGGCTATACTGGGAGGCAGGCCAGCCAAGACTGTGGGAGAGAACACCAAACCTTCGTATGACCTCCAATTAATCAGCAGCTTTTTATCTAGAATGTCAGGTGGAAAGAAGGAAAGGACGCCATAGCAAAGCCACACTTTGTAGTGGTATCTCTGTTCTCACAAAATGACTTTAAATTCACTTCATTGTCTTTTAATTAATTCTGAACTATATATCAATTAGCATGCAAAATACTGAGGTACTTGGTAACATAAGTGCCTAGGACTTAAAATGCACCCGAAAGATTCCACACATTGTAGAGGGGTAGACTCCACTCAGAGAACCACAAAACCCACAGTTAAACTGAGGGTACTATAGAGAAGCTTGCTCCACTTAAGGCTATCACAAAACATTCGCATCACACACAGGGCAATAATGAGCATTTGAGCCAAAAGGGAAGCTCATGCTTACCTGCTAGTGTCTTGTCTTGTTCCATTGCTCAACTTGTGTCAAATCCCATTGTGTAACTCAGCCCCCATTGAATACTGACAGGACACACTGCCTGCAAAATAGAAGACAAGTATCTGGGAGCTTTTCTACCCAGTCCAATTTTTACACAAGTGCTATTTCTTGGATGAGGCATATGTGAATAACATTTGAATTTAGAACAGGCTTGCCATTTGGACTGGAATTTAATGAGATACCTATGGGAATAAACTATGTTATCTATTTACCCAAAGCCCTAGTAGTCATACACAGGATGTCACCTCAGATGCAGCTGGTTCCTGTGGGGTAACTTCTAAGATTAGCCTTAGATCGACCTCACAGAATGTTTTGTAGATGAGCACTGGACAACTGACTCTTTCCTTTCTTTTTTTCTTTATTTCTTTTTTCTGCATCAAAACTGAAGGTCCAGACCCACAGAATGCTTCATATTGATAGAGTAGAAATTCTTCAGTTGAACATTTGGAAAACATCTCTTAGTTGTGAGTTCTCTAGTATTTCTGCATCTATCCACTCTGAGAAGAAAGGATGAAGGAAATAGATACTCTAAGTTCTATCTGACAGGTACTTCTTGGGTGTCCAGTACTTCACTGGTCAAGGAGCCAAAACATTTTCCCTGAAGACAATAATTCCCTTAGGACCTACCTAGTAATAGTAGAGTTGTTGTGAACTTTAAAGGAAGATACTGCTTCTAAAGTGACTTGCAGATTTAAAGTTCTGTATGTGTTCATTGTTGTTATCATCATCCTTATCTTATTCTTGTTTTTTTAATGTATATAGAGTCTGAGGGCAAATGACTATCAATCTTTTATAGTTAATATTCTGCAGCCTGATTGGCAGGTAGATAAAATAACTGATTTTTATACAAGTATATCATCACATCATCATCATCATCATCATCATGTCTTTCTCATCTTGCTCAATGGAATTTAGGAAGAAATGGCCCTGAGTCAAGTTGCCTTCCTAGTACTATTCCTTTATACTTCATAGGCTAAGGACTATGCACAGGTGGATGAAATCACTGCTTTTTTGTGAGCAGGTTATAAGCTCATCTTCTCTTGGCTCACTGAAAGTAGCCCCAGTACAATACCAGTAGCAGGCAGGGCAACGGGAATGGTATGCCCCTCATTCTGTTCCCACATGATTTTAATCTCCTCAGTCAGGTTTCTGTGTTTTCACAGTTTTCATTACAGGTTTGTTGGAAAATATAAGTATAAGATATGGCAACATTTATTAAGAATACTGCTTGTAAACTTTTTGGATCAATATTATTAGCATCATCAACAACCACATTATTATTTTCTGCCAACAAATTTGGAGAAAGGAAAATACTACCTGGCTGTAGTAAGCAGATGAATAGGAAAAGGTGGAAGCTGAATTGGGTCTTAAAGACTCGATTACATCTCAGTGATCAGAGTTGTTTGGGGGTTGGGGATAGGGAGACTTAGCTAAAGGGGAATGGTGGAAAGAAATATAAATTTCCGAGTGTGAAGGCCATGTTGTCTTGATGTTCTCTATAGTTTCATTTCATTGAAGACAGATTCCAGTATTTTAAACAACCACTTTCCTAAATACTCAGAATCACTGCACTTAATCCGTGTTTGCCACATGCAGAAGAACTATCAGTCATTTCAGTGGGAAAATGAGTCAAACCAGTTTGGCATCCTGTAGATAAAATAGCCGGGTTGACTGACTGACTTTCGTTTGTCAACTAGATCTTTTGGCATTGTGTAGACAGCCTAAATTGGTGACTCTACCTCCAACTAATCATGCTTTGAGAGAGAAAAAAACATGAAGTTATTGAGATCCCAGAGTAGCACTTTGGCTCACACACTATCTAGCAATATCAAGAGATGAAAGAGGCCTTTAAAATGAGCTTTCCAGAATGAGTAATGACCTTCAGGATATGGTGCAAGGATTGTCTTTTAAAGCGGATACATCCTGATGGATGATTGAAATGCAGCTGTCTTTTGTATAGTTTTCATGGTTTTATATTTTAGAGCACATAATAAATAAATGTGTAATTGCCCTCAACATGATGCAAGACCAAGAGGTGAAAATGAGACAGAAAAGCCCTATAACAGCATAAAATTTTATTAGAATCCCTATTGGTAAGCAAAGCAATGTTTTGTGAACAAGGATGGTCTCTCTTAACTTGGCCAAGACAGAAGTCAGTGAATTGAAGAGCAAATTCCTTTAACGTGCAGGAAAGAAGGAAGGAAACTGAAATGAACTTCTTTTTAAGATCCTTTTAAATGGCATCTTTAATATCCACCCTGGTGAAAATAACAGCAATCTCAATTGCTTGCTTCAGATCAAACAGTTCATGTTTTCAAGGCCACGTGATTTTATGTATTTTAGATATTATGCACCAACAAGTATAAGAGTTTTTACGTTTTAAAACGCATCCAATTTTTTTCCCCATTCACTGTGACCTTTTCTTCTACATTTGGGTTGAAGTTGATTTTTGTACATAATGTTAATTACAAGGTCCCAGTGTTCATTCCTTGTCTTTATAGCTCATGTGTTTTGTTTGCCATCTTGCCACAATTCCCCTTATTGACCTCTATACAGAGAGAAAAATATCTGTCCGTGTCCCTCAAATTTCCTTTGATTTTCATTGGCTGTAATTAACTGGCAGAGAGATTTGATTAAGGCTTATCTCAGATGCTTTGACTTGCTTTTGTTTAAGAACTGGGATAAACATTTTTTAACCCCATGTTTTATTGGTTTGGGTCAAGCAAACCTTTGAATGGGTATCTGTGAATAAACTATAGTTGAAATTAAATTAATTTATACTTTCAATTACTTTAACTTGTACTCCAAAGAAAATGTGCAGAACACAATCATACAAATATCTGGCTAACTGCATACTGTCCATTCAAAAATCTTATAAATGCTCACAAAGTAATTGGCTTTATTAATAAATCATGGAAAGTGAAAATTACTTTTGTTGGTGCTGATTGGTGGCTTTCCTTGGCCTTTTTCAAAATATGTATTAGAAAATACACTGAAGAAAACAGGAAGAAATTCAGATGGGGACACAAACAAATGGAAATTTTGTTATTACTTCATTAAATTTAATATTTCCTTTCCAAACTGTACATAACAGAAGTTCTTGGTTTCATGGACGATCCCTTTTGTTCTTTGTATATCAGAACATTTGTGTTTGTTGGTAATTGTTAAGTTCACAATAAAAAATAAAATTAAACACATAAAAAAAGGAAATGAAGATATATATACACATATATACATGTATATAATGAAACTAATTTGGGGCCTAAGTTTTCAGGCTAAATTTAATGGGAAAAACTCCAATGAAAGACAACCCAAAAAATCCATGGTTTGTTTTCACTCTGGTGTCTAGAAAAGGCTAGAACCTAGAAAGGCTTGATTATGACCCTTGATACACCGTTAACTCATTGAGGATAGGTGCTGTTTCACTTCTGTCTTTGTATTCGGGCACCAAGAGCAGCATCTATTACATAGTAGGTGCTTTATAAATGTTTGTTGAATGATTCTTTTGAAACTTGTCTCATGGAACTTGGAATCCCATTGAAGAAATAATACCGGCATTCCTGAAACAAAGAATGATTAAACTATCCCTGTTGTTCATCTTTCTGTCTCCCTCAGTGCCTGGTGTAGCGTGTTGCATAAATTAGGTGTTTACTAAATTTTTGCTGAATAAATGACTCTTGTCAGAAATTTTCATTGATAATGATCATGTGATTCAACTTCATTAGACCTCAGTCTTCTTATCTGTGAAATGGGGACATTTTATTAGATGACCTTTAAAGGAGGTACCTTCGCACTAAGATGTGATCATTTACAACTGACTAATGTCCCTTCCCGTTCAGATGTATCTTTCTTCTATGTTCCTAGTTTCATTGAGGATGGTGCTAATACAGTGATAACTGAATAGGGTTAATTTAGGAGAACCAAATGGATTATAGAGTGTGACTGACTTTTTTTCTTTGAAGCTTCAGGATGAAAATAGACTTCTAAAAACAAATAGCATCCCCTTCCTCTAGAAAATGTTGTATGCAAAAATGTGTCTAATGCATCGAGCACCGCAATGAGATAAATGAGATCAAAACAATCTTTCATTTCTTTTATACGGTATTCTCTGCAGATACTTATTTTTCATGGGTTTGATCTCATCAGATTTCTTAAAAATAGCTTCGAGTTCCTTGGTGTGTCTTTTTCCCCCTTTCCTTTTCAGCCTCTTTCTCTCAGGCACAGCCTTTGGAGCAAGCTCATGACAATGTCCTGGTCAGCTCTTTTAGGTTAAAAAAAAAGTTGATTTCCTGTTCTGGTGAGCTATACATCACTGACGCTCCCATCTGTGCCGTTCGTCTGCGACAGAATGACAGGTGTCATTTATCACCAGGCCTTGCGGAAGCTGTGGGAAGAGGGATTGAAATTTTTTCTGGAAGGAGTCAGTGTCTACAGACTGCCAGATCATTAAGAAGGGGGCTTTCCAAAGAAAGCGGTGTGTAATGTGGTTGTACTTACTGTCAGTGATAGGCTAAAAGAAAGAAGAAACATCAGGGGGAAGAAAAAGGAGAGAAAGCGACGAAGTTTCTGCCAGGGGCATTTAAAGTTACAATGCTTCCAATTCGAGGATCTTTTTGGGTTCTGTTTCAATATGTGCATGCTAAATAAGCCCTTTAGAGATTTCAGTTCAGCTTATAGTGCCAGCGAGGAAACCAAAACAGGAAACTCCTTTAACAGCATTTATTCGCATCACATATTATTTAGGGCAACGTAACAGAGTTTGTACTGTAAGGAGCATGTCTGGAAGCACAATGGTTGAAGAGGCTGGAGGAGTGGAAACAGGAAAACCTATCTGAACAAAAACTAAGGCCCCTAATAAATCACAAGACAAAACTAAGACCTCCTGGAGGGGGCCCTTTCTCCAAAGAGACATTTACAACATCCTGTTTGCATGAGCACATTCAGAAAACGCACAAAAATATTATCCTTCCAGCACCTCCCATTTGGTTTAAATTCCTCAGTGGTGGGATTCTCAAAAGTCAGGACATGGAGATGTCCCTTCTACCACCTCCTCTAGCAAAATGCCCCTCTACTCCAACTTGGCAGAATGCCCCCCAAAGACTGGAGCTTAAAAGACCTTTTTTCAGGCTTTGGAAAAGAGAGATCAGCATGCAGAAGTGGTACTGTGGGGGTAGTGGCGTGCACAAGGGGATAGAAGATCTCTGGGTTGGAATCTTGGCTGCGTGACTTTGGATTATTTACTTCCCCTCTCTGATGCTCAGTTTTCTCATCTGTAAAATGGGTTAGATGACTTCTGAGGTTTCTGTTTGGTCTAAAGGCTAATGATTCTCTTCTGTGATAGGGGATGGGCAGTCGATTCCTAAAATAATTGAGGAGCCTGGGATTCTTATCAATATATTTTCATGATCAGATAAGCCCTGTGAATTTGGGTTAAATAGTCAGTTAGAGAAATTAGAGACACTGAAGTCAACCCACTACCTCACTTTGTTTTTCCTATGTATATCTTTTTCAGAATCTAAGCTTTTTTTCTTTTGCTTGAATGTCTTTTTTATTATAATCTCAATTTAATTACTTTGCTTTACTATTCCTATATAGAAGCTATGCTATTCTGACTAGTGTGAGCTTACTATGTCTACCAGGTCTCAACCATGCTTCATCCCAGCCATCATCCCATCCTGCCATCACATATGTGTTTTTGGTCTCTGTCCCTACCCTTTCCAGCTAAAGCTATAGGAATAGTAATCAAAGCAACATTACATTACTCCTGGAAAGGAAGTGTTAATTAACAGCCTTGTGACTTCTCTCACTATCCCCGTGACCTTCCCTGGCAAATATTTCCACATATATACATATATATATACATACATATATATATATATATATATATATATATATATATATATATATATACACACACATACACATATATACTTACATATACACATACATATATTGTTTATGTATATGGAAGTACATATATGTACATAAAAGTATATGTTCATAAAATATACTATCTCTATGTCTAGTCTTTCCCTACTGCAATGTAAATTACTTGAAGTCAGGTACTGTATTTTGTATTCATATGTCCATAGCTTAAAATAGTGCCAATTAATTAGTCCTTTTTCATTCATTCGTTCCTTTGTTTTTCCATTCTCATTTTTCTTTGCTTTGTTTTTCACACCTGGTCTGGTTCACCCCTCCCTAGGCAGTCTGGTGGCCCTCTGCTCCAGGGGGCTTGCCATCTTGGTGCAAGATCTCTGACAGACTTTATTTAGCCTTACTGCACTCAGAACTCCCAACCTGAAATGGTCCAGTAGCTTCAGTCTTCCAGTTACCAGGAACTACAGTCGTGAACCACCATGCCCAGTTCTTTTAGTTTTCCATATGCTGATGGGGCAAGACTGGAACCACTAGAAAAAGATCTTTTCCTAGATTGCTTCTTCACCAATCCAGCTGCTTCTGGCTGGACAGCCAAATTAACTATTAGGTAATTTCATTAATTGACAAGTGACTTTGCTAATTATACTAACATGTTTATTAAATGTTGCCTTCACAATTCTCGGCACATTGTTATATCTTCAATTTATTCGGGGCTATATCTTATCATTTTTCCAGGCAGCAAATTCCCATTAAAATTGATCAAAGCTTGGTGGGGGTTTTTTTCTTCCATTTTTATTTCCTCTTTTTCTCTATAGTTAGATTTGTATGTAGTGTTTCTCTTATGGTAACATAAGTTAGTAGAATAATTGGTGAGGGATCCCTCTGATGGTCATTGCATCATGTTATTGGACTTATCAAAAGCATCAAAACCAGACTAAATAAAAAAAATAACCCCAGTGTCAAGGACCTTCAAAACAATTATAACAAAATCAGACAAGAATGTCATTTGGCATTTGACTGTAGCCCTTAGTTAGATGTCTTTTATTGCTGGGCAAGGCTAACATCTTTATTTCCACAAATACATTGGTGACCCCAAATCATTCTAATAATCACATCCCTCTGTTTCCTGTGAGCCTTTAATGGTAAAAATTAAATATGCACCCTTGTCAGACCACTGAAGGAGCAGATTGAGACAGAATGATTTTGCTCCGGGTTACTATGGTAGGAAATCAGTTATAACTTATTTCTGTGGAAGGCACCACCATTCTTCCACTCACCCAGGATCATAACCTAGAAGTCATCCTTGACTCTTCGTTTTCACTTGCCCCTCGTGTTTGGTCAGTCAATAAGTCTTGTTGCATTCTATGTTCACAAGAGCCCAGATCCATCAGTTTCTCTCCCCTCGTATAGCCACTGTCCTAATTTGGACCCTCATCAACCTTTGCCTGAGTTATTACACTGATCTCCTGTTGGATTCCTTGCCTCCAGTCTCTCTGCTCGCCAGTCCATCCTTCACATAGCCACCAAATTGATATTTCCAGGAACCCAAGTCTGATGATGCCCCACCCTTGCTCAAGAAGTGTTAGTGACTCCCTGCTGCCTCTAGGATAAAGTACAAATTCCCTTTTTAGGCATTTCAACACCTTCACAATCTGACTCCCACCTGTTTTTTGCAGTCAGATTCCACATTGCTCCATTCACACATACCTCCAGTCAAATTGGACTACATTGCTGTTCCCCCATACTCGGCATTCCACCCCCTGTCCCTGTGTTCTTGTGTCCCTGCATTGCCCCATTTGGGACATTCTCTCTCATCACCTCCACCTTTTGCTAGCCCTAACTCCCTGAAATCTCATTTCAAGTGATGACTTTTATAAGAGGCCTATCCTGGGAGCAGCTAGGTGGCTCAGTGAATAGAGCACTGGCCCTGAAGTCATTAACACTGACTAGCCATGTGACCTTGGGCAAGTCATTTAACCCCAACTGCCCTGCATTCCCTCTCCAAAAAAAAAAAAAAGACAAAAAAACAAGAGGCCTATCCTACTGCTGCTAGTTTTGATATTTTTCTCAAAATTAGCTTGTATTTATTCTGAATTCCTTATCTGGGTATATGGTTTATTCCCTCTCTTCCTTTCCCCCACACCCTCCCTCCACCATTCTCCTTGCTCTCAATAGAATGCTAGCTCCATGAGGCCTGGGGCTATTCCATTTTTATCCCCAGCACCTACAATAGGGCCTAGCACATAGTAGGTGCTTAATAAAGAATAGTTGATTGACTACCTGACTGACTTGGGAGAAGGATTTGGGGGTAAGTAGAGAGAGGGCAGTTAAAAGTGTTTAATTCAGCAAACATTTATTCAGTTCCAGGCACCAACCTAACACAGTATGACTTTTATTGACCTTTCATCTTCTCTCTTGTATTCTAGTCATCTGTGAACCTGTACTGTACCACTTCACTACAAGCTTCATAGAAGCAGAGACAGTGCCTAGCACAGGGCTACGTTATTTGTTAAATTTCAACTTAAACTGAGGAATTCTGAAATGAATTATCTTTTGGAAATACATTAATATTTTTATAGCTTAGTGACAATTGTTCTTTTGGGTTTGTTTTCTGTTTGGGTTGTTTTTTGTTTTTGGTTTTGTTTTGGTTTGGATTAGACTTCTGGAACACTATTGTCCATTAGTTCATAACGGCTGGAATGAATCTTACAAGCGTTGATAGACACTGTACATTTCTATTGTCTGTTTTATTTTGGTCCTAAAAGCACAGATCCTGCCCCAAATAACTGCTTTCAGAAGAAATTTCTCATTGTTCCATAAGGAGGCAGTTGGACCTTGAAGGAAATGAGAATTCTTTCTGAAAGACACAAGCAAGAAGAGAACATATTCCAGGCACAGGGGATATAACCTGTCATTAACCAAGGCAGGAGACAGCCTATCAAGGTTAAGGCCTAACTAGTAGCCAAGTTTAGTTGGAATCTAGGATTCAGGAAATGTTTTAGCCTGAAATAGGGTTAAAAAGAGAGATTAGGGCCAGATTGTAGAGGGCTTTCCATGTGAACCTAAGAAATATGTCTTTTATTTCAGAAACAATGGAAACCTACTAAAGTTTTTTTTAACAGGACAGTGACGTATCAAACCTGTCCCTTAGGAAGATGATTTTGGCAGCTGTGCAGAGGATTGATTGGAGAGGGAAGAGAACAGAAGCAGGAGAAGTAATTAGGAAACCATTTCAACCCTGAGAGTTAGTAACGACCTAAAACAGGCAATGACTGTGCGAGTAGAGAGAAGGGGCTAAATGAAAGGGATGTTGTGGAGATAAAATCGACCAGATAGCCTCTCCTCCCTTCCTACCTACACCTTTCACCCATTGAAGTGCTATCCATCCAAGCCGCTCCAACCAGTATTTCCATCATTCTGCCCTTTCCTTTTCTTCTCCATCCCCTTCACTGGTAACATTCTCTCAGGCTTCATGGAATATTTTGTTTTGCACCTCTCAAATTCATCTGTCGTACATTAACACAAAATGGATGTAGAGTGTGGTGTAGTGGGTGAAGAGCTAACTTCAGGACTGAGACTTATAGTAATAATGACAATAGTAGCCAGGAAGCTCTTGGAAGCTCACCTCTGATGCATACCTGCCATGTGAAACTCCCCAGGACCTCAGGAAATTCTCCAAGACTATGCATTTAAGAGAAACTACATGGGATATCTAATGGTACAACAATGAAAACACATTTCCAGTCCCTATACCAATCCTTGTACTAGATTGTAAGCTGTATGAAAGCAAGGACTGATTCTGATCTGAACCTTATATCTCACTAGGTACATAGTATAAGTACTTCACATAATAATTCACTGCCATGTGTGAGAATTGCTTTAGAATGGTATTGTCAAAAGTGAATAGAAACAAGGGCCCCAAACCATACATAAATAAACTTGGGAACCAATCATTGACTTAGAAAACTGCACATATTAACATTACCTGTGTTTTACTGTAGTTTTTTGGTTTTTTGGGTTTTTTTGTGAATATTGCCCAATTACATTTTAATCTGGCTTGGGCCACACTCAGGAGCATTGTGGCCTGCATGAGGCCCATGGGTGACATGTTTGACATCCATCTCTACTCTAGAACACCAAATTGTGAATCCATCAGTCGATCAATCAACATAGGCACTTATTATGTGCTAGGCACTACTATGTGCTGGGAAAGCAAAACAGAAGTGAAACTATGCCTTCAAGAAGCTAATCTAAGAGAGACAATATATCCACATGCAAGGTATTTTGGGGAGAAAGAGAGCTACCATCTGAGGAGGGAGGAAGAACAGGAAAGACTTTATTTAAAATGTGTTACTTGATCTGAATCTTGAAGGAAGAGAGGGATTCTCTGAGGCTGAGTTAAGGAGGAAGCACATTCCAGGTATGAGAGGTGGCCGGACAATGCAATGTCACAGAGCTGGACTATGAAGCATTGTGTGTGTAGATAGCCTTATATACAAATGAGTGGAGCTACACTAGAGCAAATGAAAGTGTGTAGTGTGCACTGTGATTTCAAGCTGTTCCTAGCGTGCTCTTGAATGACCAGAATCGCCCCAAGTGATTTCCTAATACACAGGTCTGACCATGCCACTTTCCTTCTCTACAAACTCCAGTGGCTTCCTGTTGGCTCTAGTATCAAATACAAACTCCTCTGTGTGTCATTTAAAGACTTCACAATATGGCACCAAACTACCTTTCCAACACGTGACTTGCTCCCTTTCCCTCACCCTATGGACCAGCCAAACTGCCCTCATTGTTGTCTCTCCCACTGGGCACTCCAGTCTCCTCTTTCTGTCCCCTTGCACTGACTGCTCCTGCCTGGAATGCACTCCCTCCTCACCTCTGCCTCCTAGGGTCCCTTGTTTTCTCCAAGATTCAGCTCCAACACCACTTTCTACATGAAGCCTTCATTTTTTTTTAACTCTCCAGCTCCTAGTACACTCCCACCCAGATTTACCTTGGCTTTATTTTGTATATACTCTTCATAGACTTAGTCATGTATGTGTTGCCTCCCCTAATAAACTCCTGGGAGGCAAAGGCTTTCATCTTTGTCTTTGTATTCCTAGCACTTAGCATAGTTCCTGGAACATAGTAGGTGCTTAGTAAAGACTCATTGAGTGGTTGCTTTATGTGATTGTGGATACCTATTTGATAATAGGTCCCTGTTAAGATATTTTTAACAGCTCTGCTTTGGGAAGGAAGAAAAGAGACATACCTCCCTTTTCCCCCCCCATTAACACAGCGGCACGGATAAGGTGATAAGACAATCTCGTTTTTTGCTCTAGGAAGTCATCAGGGGACAGGACATAGGCCACGAATATTGTCATTGGCAGTAGGGGGAATGCATTTCAGAGACTTTGTATTGCCTAGATTATCTATCATCTGTTGCCTGGGACACGGGAAGCACTTAATAAATGCTTGTTGGTTGATTGGTTGATTATTAATGTTACTCTCATGTCCCTTAGGTGGTGAAACCAGCTTATAGACATTTCAAAATAGATCAGTATCTGTGGCCAGAACAGAGAGGGTTCTGGAAAAGTAGGGACAAGACATTTATCTGAGGGGAAGCAAGGGCACTCAGGACAAAAGGTGGTTAAAAATGTCAGTGGTGAGAAGGAGAGAGGTGGAACACTAAGCCAGGTACCTGAAAACATCGGTAGTGGTGGCCAGCCTTGTTCCTGAGCTCTGAACATCTGGATTGTCTAGTATTTGTAGCCTAAATTTTATTTGGGCTCATGTTAATAAGCTTCTGTATTTGGATTCTTGAACAAGAGCGTAACAAAAGAAAAAAACTTGTAAACCAAAACAAACAAAGTCAAGGGATTGTAAATGATATTTTATCTGTAGACTCTTCATTCTTAATCATTGTTAACTGTGCCCTGAAAGAAGCTCATACTTTCTTTCATCCCGTGGTTCAGTGGGTATGATGACGGACTTGAACTTTGATCTAGTTGCCCCACACCTTCGTTAGATCTGTGACCCTGGGCAACTCACTTTGCCACCCTCTGTCTCATTTTCCTCATCTGTAAACGGGGATAATAATTTCAACTACCTCACAGCATGAGGACCAAGAGATAATACAGATAGTAAAGTACTTTGCAAAACCTTAACATGCTATATAAATATTATCTATTATTATTATTTCAGAATCCTTCTTTACTGTATATATAACGTCTTTGTTGTTACTATTGTTGTCTCAGTTACAAGGTTGATGTCAACCTGAATATGGTTCTCTTTGTACTTCTATTTTTGCTTCAATCAATCAACCAACAAGCATTTATTAAGCACTTAATGTATGCCAAGCACTGTGCTAAGACCTAGAGGTACAAAGAAAGACAAAACGTGAGAACCATCTCTGTCTTCAGGGAGCTGAAATGCAGATAGGGAGACAGCATTTCCATAAAGAAGTACATACAAGATAGACACAGTGTAGAAGACAGGAAACCTTCACAGGCCAGAGTTGAATGGCTGAGGGCACCAGCGTCTGTGGAGGAGAGTGTGAACTGAGTCTTAAAAAAGGTTGTGGATAACAAGAGGCAGAGGTGTGCAAGATGAGTGTTTCAGGCATCCGGGACAGAGAGTGCAAAGGGACAGCAGCGGGAGAGGGTGTGTCATATCTGAGGAACAGGATGATGTTGCTAAACTAAAGATGGCATCAAGTGTGAGAAGTCTGGAAATGTAAGAAGGGGCTAGACCAGTGGTTCTCAACCTTCCTAATGCTGCGACCCTTTAATACTCGTATGTGGATGGGTGTATCTGCATGTGAGCAGACCTGCCTGGAGACAGATAGAAGAACAGTGTTTTCCAATGGTCTTAGGCGACCCCATTCGACCCCCAAAGGTGTCATGACCCACAGGTTGAGAACCACTGGGCTAGACTGTGAAGAGCCATAAATACCAGAGTGATTTTATATGTGATCCTAAAAGTGATGGGAAACCCCCAACATTTATCACATAGGGCTATGAGATCACAAAGAGTCAGGTATGACTGAATGACCAAACAACACAAAAATGTAACATGATTTCCCACGCTTTAGGAAAATAACGTTGGCAGCTGAAGAGGGTTATTGCAGTGGGGAGAGACCTGAGGAAAGAAGACCACTCAGAAGGCAAATACAACAGTCCAGTAGGCGATGATGACCTGAACTAAGGTGGTGACTGTGTAACAGAGAGAAGGAGACAAATGTGAGAGATGATGTGGAGAAATAATCACATTTGGCAGCTACCTGCGTATCATTTTTCTGGGCCACAGAGATGAAACTTTTTCACAAAATAGGGCCTCTGCCACCCTCACAATCTATATCAAAGGAATGAACTTTCCTGTAACTCTCCTTCAGGGGTTATTTACTCTTATTTTACACACAGTTTTTAACAAATTTGGTGAGGTGGTTTTCAAAACTGTAGCAAATGACAAGCAGAAATCTAGAAACAGTGGCAGAGGGGCTGCTATAGGATGAAACGCTGGCATCAATGAGAAGTGGCAGTTGATAACTTAATAGCAAAGGAAGAAAGTGAAAAACTATAAAAATGCAAACACAAGATGGCAAATAGCCCAACAGTCTTGCCACATTTAATGTAACAGCAACAGTTCCACATACCTAACTGGATCCTGGGGGCATTCCTGTATTAGTGTGGGAGGATAACTGCTGCTCACTGTTATGACCCTGAGTCATCATGGAAAGGTTAAGCAATGTTCAGGAATCTCTGCTTTAGAAGATATGTATCTTGGTGGCAAAACTTCTATCCAAAATGATTACATTTTTAAAAAAAAGTTTAGTGCTTCAAAGGAGTAATTCTTTAGTTATCTAAAAAGCTATCCAAAGCCTTTCATTTCCTTGGGATTCTAGGTAGTCGAGATCTCCCCATACTCATGCAATGAAAAGCACACTGTACCCAGAGATCAGGAAACGTGGATTCCAATTTAAGCCCTTCATTTTTGCCAGCAATGGAAACAGAGAAGTCATTCAGCATCTCTGAGGCTGTTTCTTCATTTACAAAGTGGGGTGATGATATTTACAATAATCATCTCATGGTATTATGAATTTTAAGTTAGTGTTGGTAAATCTCACATGCTTTATAAATGTGAGATTTTACTTTCATTTTCTCCTAAATAAGAGAATTGGGTTCAAGAGGGAGCAGTCTGTTATACTCCATAAAACTTGATGATCTCGCATTTCAAATTTCAATCCATCTAATTATTTTAGAAGGTTTTTAATAAAAATTATGGGTATAAAAATGGGCAATTTCTAATGAAGTAGCCAGAGTGTAGTTCAGAATGCTATTCTGTAGGCATGGAAATAAGATATAAAAGTGTCAGATCAATGTCTTATTCATAGATCACATGATTGATATCTGGGAGATACTTTAAAGATCATTGAATCCCCCTTCCTTATTTTATAGGGGAGGAAACTGAGGACAAAAATATTTAAGTTACTTACACACATAGGTAGTATTAGAGTCAGGATTGGGACCAAAATGCATTCATTCCAAATTTTATACTCTACTTTTTAATGTTGCCAGCTCCCACCAAAATAAAACCTTTAGTAGTTGGATAATGTAATTGCTTTTGAGCTTCATTGTGAAATAGATCTTTGCAGGATATATTGTGACCTTGCTTCTGAAGAGCCTAGATCACCAATAGAATCATCTGGCATTTCACTTGAGAAGTGCTGGACCACAGGCAGTGCCATCCCCAGGATGGACCAGATGGGGTCAACAGTGGCTTGACTGTCATGTCCCTTGTACAAAATAGACATTACTGTTTCCAGTAACAAAGTAAAGACAGCAGAATATAAAATCAGGCCTCCGGTCTCATGTAGGGTCCTACTGACATTTCTCTCCATTCTCTGTCACAAACTGTCCCTATCATTTTCAGCAGACTACACCTGTCCCCTTGTTAGGGCTGGGCATTTACCACTAGAAAGCATTGCCCACAGAACATTGCTTGTGGGTCCTTTGAAAGAAAAGAGAAGCTGCTCACATGAGGCTAGCACAGAAATCTCAGGAGAAGCTCTGGATGGCAAGAGCCATCGACCTCACATTTGGAAGTTTTGTTTTTTATTTTGTGTCTTTTTCTCTTTGGATAAAGATGCTATAGTATAGTTTTGCTTAGTAGGAGGAGTCTTGGTTTTAGTGTCAAAGGCCTTGGATTCAAATCTCAATGCTTCAGTTTATTAATTTTGTAGCCTTGGGCAAACCATTTAAACTCTTTAGATTTGGGTCTGTTTGCAGTCAAATGGGAGGAAAAAAGTTTGATTTTGTTTTCAAGATCTAGATTCCAGGATCTTTCCTGATTACATTGATTAAAAAAGCAGTATTAAATACTTACTATGTACTGTGTATGATGCAAGGGACAGAGGCATATAAAGGTTATTAATATCTAGTCTTTGCCTTTAAGAATTTTACAGTAGTAATTTAGGGTAATAAGTCTTGGGCACAAAAGAATACTGTCCATTTTAGAATACCTTAATTTCATAAGATTTATATTAAGTTTTTGAGGCAGCTGAGAGATGATCTAATGGGCAGAGTCTTCATACTAGGTAGCAGTTGAGTTGGGATTTGAAAGACAAGCAGGTGAATAACAGAAGAGAGTAGTTTGACTGAAGGAAATAAGTCGACAATACTGAGGAAGTATGATATTACATGAAGAGCACTGGATTTGGAATCATAGTCATGGGCCTGTGTTCAAATCCTGGATATTTACTAGCTGTGTGGCCCTAGGCAAGTCACTTAATTTTCCTAGGCCTTAGTTCTATCATCCATAAAATGAGGCGATTGTCTCTGGTCCCTTCTGAGTCTAAACCTTGTTAGAGAATAGGAAATTCTCAAATAAAAAGACTGGGTCAATGTCCTTATAGAATTCACAGACTTGCTAAAACAGCAAGACTAATGTGATAGGCTCCTGAAACTTAGAGTTTGGAACAGACCTCAACAACCATCTAGTCCTACCCACAGCACCCAAAGGAATCCCTATCATAACATATCTGAGAAGTCATCTTGTCTCTTGTCAAAGACTTCTGTCAATGGGGAACCCATTCCCTAATGAAACAACCCATTTCACTTTTAGACACATCTAATTTTTAAGAAATTTTTTTTGCTTCCCCCCCCCCACAATATCAAGCTTAAATTTGCTTCTTTATTACTCTACCCATTGCTCCTGGCTATACCCTCTGAAACCAAATAGAAACAATCTGATCCCTGTTCTATAAGACTGCCTTTCAGATGCTTGAAGATTCATGTCACCCATTAAGGGCTCTTTTCTCCAAACAGTCCATTCCCAATTCCATCAATTGATCCTTATCTTCTGTGGGCTCAAGGCCCTTCACCATGCTGGGTTGCCTTCCTCTAGACAAGTGGTTCTCAACCTTCCTAATGCTGTGACCCTTTAATACAGTTCCTCATGTTGTGGTGACCCCTAACCATAAAATTATTTTCGTTGCTACTTCATAACTGTAATTTTGCTACTGTTATGAATCGTAATGTAAATATCTGATATGCAGGATATATTTTCATTGTTACAAATTGAACATAACCCACAGGTTGAAAACCACTGCTCTAGACCATGGGTGGGGAACCTGCAGCCTCAAGATCACGTGTGGCCTTCTAGGTCCTCAGGTACAGCCCTTTAACTGAATCCAAACTTCAGAGAACAAATCACTTTAATAAAATAATTTGCTCTGTAAAACTTGGACGCAGTCAAAAGGTCACACCCAAGGACCTAGAAGGCCACAAGTTCCCAAGCCTTGCTAGGCAGATGCAGTTAATCAACATCCCTCCCCAGTTTGTCAACATCCAAGAAAAGATACACTCAGTCATACAAGTAATAAGTGATAGGGTTAGGTTTCAAACCTACAACTTCTAACTCCAAATACTATATTTTTCCCACTGTACCAGATTATCTCACAAACAAGAACATGATAAAAGATTGTCTATAATTAAGTGGTAGACCGTATAGTATCTTCTCAACAACATGATACATTAACCTGGGGTCTTCAGACTCCTCAGGAGTCAATTGATAGATTTCAGGGGTGTCTATGAATTTGCGTAGGAAACAAATTACTTCTTTATTTTTACTAATTCCTAGTTGAAATTGAGCATTTCCTTAAATTATTTAAAAATGGGGTTCTGAGAAGGGGTTCATAGACTTCACCAGACTGCCACAGGGGGTCTACAACACACAAAAAAGGTAAAAGAATCCCTGTTTTAGATGCTGTGGGAGTGCAGAGGAAGAAGAGATCTGTGTGGGATGGAGTGCTTAGAGAGGGAAAGTACAACGTATTACTAGCATTCACTCACCTTCATAGCATAGAAGAATGAATGTAGTGGTTTTGAACATTAGATGAATCATTAGTTCATAGGTTATGCCAGAAGTGAGGAGCCCCAGGCCTCGAGGCCACGCTGAAGGGCCACACTTGAGGATCTAGAGGGCCACATGTGACCTCCAAGCCTCAGACTCCACACCCCTGGATTATGCTCAGAGGGTGGTTAAAGATTATAGGATAACATTTACTGGGCTAGAAAAAAAAAAGAAGCATCTATAGTTACCTGAATATTTTGCATACCTCCAGGGATAACCATCTCCTTGCAGAGAATGTAAAGTCCTTGTGTAATAGAAGTTATGTAAATAGGTGGGAAAATCATCTTTAGTCCTTAGTTCTCAGCATCCAACCTTTCTAGACTATCTATCA
Organism: Pseudochirops cupreus; assembly: GCA_028627135.1. Classification (NCBI taxonomy): domain Eukaryota; kingdom Metazoa; phylum Chordata; class Mammalia; order Diprotodontia; family Pseudocheiridae; genus Pseudochirops; species Pseudochirops cupreus. The sequence goes on from CM053581.1 coordinate 198,253,655, forward strand.
GTGAAGTCTAAACCTGAATAATTGCCTGTAACTCCTACAGTCACATGTGAATTTAATTTCTTAATATTTTGCAATTTCTCGAGCCCATTACCTGAAAACACCATACTGGGGTGTTTGCTTTTGGACTGGTATAAAAATTCGCCCGTACTTAATTTTCTGTGTATTTGGAATCCAGCCCCCCCATAGCATGAGAGAGAAAGGTAATTTTCTAATTTGTGCTTCGAATTAGGTAATTCCAGGAGCAATTTCTGTGAGCTCAGATACTTGTGGGTGTAAAACACTGTGATTGTGTTTAAGGATTCCACCTTTTAACAATGTCTCCAGTGGGTTTGAAAAGAATTACTTTTTTCAGTAAGATAGAACTACTTATTGATTCATCGTTCTAAACCTTCCAGAGACCCCTCTTTCTTTGTCTCTGTACCAATCCCCCAAGTCGGCTCTTAAAGAGGCAGTATAAAGTACGATTCCTTGCACTGTTCACACCAGCTGTTTGCTTACTTGAGTTAATTCAAGGGTAATAATCAAGCAATCTGTGAATAGACATTTATTTAATACCAGCTATATGCCCCGCACTGTGCTAGGCACTAGGAACACAAATAAAATTAATGAAACAATCCCTGCTTTCAAGGAGCTTACAATCGAATGGGAGAAGACAACACTATATATGAGGGGTGTGGGGGTGTGGGGGTGTGGGTGTGTGGGTGTGTGTGGGTGTGTGTGTGTGTGTGTGTGTGGAGGGGGAGCATGAGGGAGAGAAGAGAGGGAGGGAGGGAGAAAGAGAGAGAGAATACAGATCAATCCAAAGTAGTTACATACAAGGTAGTCTGGGAGGGAGGCAGCTGAGGTGGGCAGACAAGAGGGGAAATGAATGAATGAATAATGTGGAAGAGAGTGCTGTCTGAGGCCGTGGTCTTTGATTTCCCACTCCGCTACTTACTCCCTGTGTGACAATGAGCAAATCATATAATCTTTCCTGGCCTCAGTTTCTTCATTTCGTTACATGAGTAGATTAAACTGGATCACCTCTAAGGTTCTCTCCACATTCTCCCATCATATAATGGGATCCAGGGTAAAGAGACCTGAGTTCCCTTTATGGCTCTTTTACCTACTGACTTATATGAGCTGCTGGGTGCTGCCAGGGTTGTATGTTGTTTGCTCTGGGTGACAAATTTTGTATTCTGTACAGCTGTCTTCAAGAAACAATGCCTAGCCCCAAAGGGGTACCTCTTACGAGGGTTAGCTGGTGGAGGGGAATTTGAGACCCTAGAGACCCAGGAATAGGAGAGGATCTTGTTTTGTCAGAAAGATCCTTTTGCTATTCCTTGCCGGACTGCATAGGGATTTGTACTCATTTTTTAATATTTCCAAGGATATCCCTGAATGTACCCCCATCTCTCCCACTCCAACTTATAAGGGGATTTTTTTTTTAAGTTTCCCAGGAATCATTTGAAAGGAGATATTTACCACTTCTCTGTCCAAGCCTACATGAACACATAGTTTAGCAGCTACAGAAAATGATCTTTATCAGTCATGAATGACTGATGGGGGTCATGAATCAGTCATGAAGGAGGGGGTGGGGGAGAGGAAAATAGGGAGACAAAGCAAAAGCCTCTCTCAGTAGGCCATCTCTTGGGGTCAAAATAGCCTATTCCTCAGAAATAATAATGTCCCTTGGCTAAAGGATCAAAGGAGAGCTTGTTTGTTCTGTTACACTTTGGAATGCCTTCCTTCCTTAAAAAAAAATATGGAAGGTAACTGCACTTCAGTTTTAAAGATTGTACAGAGATGAGATCACCCACTCCAGGCCACTCAATTGGGGTTTCAGTAGTTGAAGAATTACCTAAAGGCTAATGGAGTCCCTGGGTCTGCCTGGGATAAACCTACATGTCTATCAGTCTCAGTTGCCTTTTACCGTAGACCCCTAAAATACAGGCTCCTCTAGGAGTATGATATGAGCTGGAAAGAAAGATAGAGATGAGTAGCCTGGAAATGGTTTTCTGGGAAATGTTTCCCTTATGCCTGTCGAAAATCTCTATTCATCCTGTAAAAAGTCCAGCGCGAATGCTACACCCACCAGAAAACCTCTTCTAATCTCCCCAATTGGTAATTATCTTTCTTCTTTATCTCTTTCAGCACTTTGCTTACAACTTTATTATGCACTTATCTTATATTTAGTCGTTTGTATGTGTGTTCTAGCCTCCATTAGGTTGCAAGTTCTATGAGGGCAGGGAACTTGTTTTCATTTAAATTCTTTATCGCCCAGTACCTGTTATAGTGTTCAGCAAACAACTGGCCTTAATAAATATTTCATCAATTAAATTGAAATATTATGGTATGTTTTACCTGCTAGCTCCTGAGAACTTCAGCTGATTTCAAAGCTGAAAAGAATTCCCCAGTTACCAGTGATTCCTCATGTGGGTATTTGACAAATAAAGCCCTTTGGGCAAAAGATTTGTTTTGTTTTGGGGGTTTTTTTCCCCCGAAGACAGAGTATGTTCCCATTACTGGAGGTGGTCAGTTAAAAGTCAGATGCCTGGAGTAAAATGGAGGTGATTACTGTCTTGGGCCACAAGCACTTGATAACCTTTATAAGATCCCTTCCAAGCTCAAAATTCTGTGATTTGATCCCCTCTTCTCCTGATACTTCCACGGTTCCACCTTGTTTTCCTTTTTGGCCTGAATTCTTCTACCAACTAATTGCATCAGTGAATGGTTTCCAGGGTACTATGCTCCGCAGCACTCTTTACTGGGCAAGGTACAAAGTTTAAATAAGGCCTGGTCCTTGCAGTCATGGAATTTGCAGGTTAGTAGGGGGGTAAGAAACCAACAGAGATCAGGGCATCCTAATATTACCCAAGAAGAACATCTGAGAATTACAAAACAAAGTATTGGGTGAGTTCTTAAGGGCAAATCTCTATTCGTTCTTCCTGATGGCATCCTGTGTAAAGAAAGGAAGAGGTGGGAAGAGGGTTTTCTATGTGTTATATGTGAAGAGAGATACAAGACATAGACTTAATTGAGGAAAATTATCACTTAGATCTAACAGCCAAACAAACGTCCAGCTCTTCAGAGTTCCATGACATTACCATGCAATTTCAAGATCAGAGTAGTCTACTTCTGGAATTATTACCCTTACTTTGGCTGTCAAAAATGAACAACCCTGCACAGGATGTTAGAGCCGGCAGAGACCTTGAAGATCATCTAGTCTGGGCCTCTCACTTTCCAGGGGAGGATACGGAGGCCTAGAGGAAGGGAGTGACTTGCCCAGGGTCACAGAGCAGAATTACTCTCTATAATGAATGTAGCCAGGGATGAGCTTGAAAAGTCCTGCCCAAGGAACTCTGGGAGTAACTAATTGGCATTTCTGTCCTACTCAAATTACTCAAATGTCTAATGAAAATAGTAACAGCTCAGAAAGTGATTGAGAGAGTTAGAGTTTGCAAAGCCCCTTTTGTCACCACAGCCCCATTGAGGTAGGCAATGCTAACCTCATTTCACAGATGGGAAAACTGAGCCTTAGCAACAGTGTGACTTGATTTAGGACCTAATACAGTCCTGTCTAAAATGCAGCCCTTGATGTGTTAGGATGTGTCTAGCCTTACTTCTGTGAAATTTTATCTTGGAGGAAGGAGACTCCAAGTTTATTATTCCTGAAACTGTGTTCATGAGGATAAGGATTTCAGTTTTGTGTCATAAGGGCCTTCATTTTTCCCTTCCCTCACCCCTCCTGTTGTCCCTTGGCCGATGATTTCTGTACACAGAAACCTCCTCAACAAAGAAAACTGCGTTTGTAGCGGCTTGGTGGTGTATGGTTCCTACACAGACTCCAGTCTGTTTATCTCATTATTTTCATGCTGATTGTAAGATGTCTGCATTTTCTAATACCGGGATGGCACTAAAATGCCCCCTGTGGAGAACTCCCTACCTAGGCCTTCTCAGTAGCAGAAACATGAAACCGCACACGTGCAGAGGGCTGGTTCAGATGTGAAAATGTCATGCTTTGGCTCAAGAGTGTCATGTTATTTTGTCTTAAGTCACAGAGGAACACACAAATGTTCTTTACACTTTGGTGGGGTGAGGGATGGGAAGGTTGGTTCAGGCAGATTTTTCCCCTTTGGGATTATTACTATTAATTACTATTATTTCTATTGCTACACTTCAGGGAAAGGGGGAGTTCTAGGCAGCCTTGAAACTAATAAAACCTACAAGTCATTTGACTGGGTAAGTCATTTAACCTCTCTGAGCCTCAGTTTCCCATCTGTAAAATGGGAATAATGATACTTGCCTTGTTTTTTTTTTCTCAGAGAACTATTGTAAGGAAAGCCATCTGTGAGCTATAGAGCTCTCAAAAGAAATATGAGGGGTGGCTAGGTGGCACAGTGAATAGCGCACCAGTCCTGGAGTCAGGAAGACCTGAGTTCAAATCCGACCTCAGACACTTAACCCTTACTAGCTGTGTGACCTTGGGCAAGTCACTTAAATCCAATTGCCCTGCCCCCCCTCCAAAAAGCAAAAAAAAAAAAAAGAAGAAGAAGAAATACTATTACCATGTGAGTCATTAATTGATTAAATTCTTTCCAAATCCATTTTATGTAGTAAGCTCAGTGGTTATTGTCTTCTTCGTTGCCTATCAACTTTTAACATGTCAGTGGTGTCCTAATGTGGTTAACTGTTTGCCTGGGGCAGGAGAACAAAGCTTCTGGCATGCAATTAAAACACCGTTTTGCCCAATTGGGCAACTAATGGGTTCAGCAAGAGTTAAGGCTGCCTAGTTAAGAAGTACTTTGTGTCTTGAATTCATTTCACTGGGCCAGTGAAATAGTGTAGAAGTCAACTTGCCTGATAGTTCAATTTGAAACTTAATTAGGGAGTCATTAATCCCATCCCTGAATAACATCAGGCATGCACCCTTGGGCACGGGTATACATACCTGGACATATATGCACATCCATGAGCATGCACATCCACATATCCACATATGCTTTTTCCAAAACTGGGCCCCACACCATTAGGGGTCTGTAGAAGTAGAAAACATTCTGGCAGCAGATATTTGCTTGTGTTCAGTGCTTCCATAGTTTCTAAATCCAAGAAAGGTTAATATAGCACCTTATCAATTATTTGGAGACACTTGGTGTGTGTCTATAACAAAGAAGGCCCAGACTTGCAAAAAACTGGTTATAGACAGTCATAGGATGAGGAGGAAGAAGATATCAGAAGGGAGAAGGACCTCAGAGTTCATCCATTCCAGTTATTCAGATGGAGAAACTGAGGCTCAGAGAGGGGATATGAGTTGCCAAAAATCAGTCAGCTCAGTAGTGAAAGACAGGACTAGAATCAGGGTATCTTGACACCAAATTCAACTCTTTTCCCACTTTTCCGTACTTCCTTGGTAATTTATTAAATAAAAAAGTGCAGGTTTGTCGCCCCAGACACCTCCAATTATATGAGACAGCTAGATGGCTGTCTCTGGACCTGGAGTCAGGAAGAGCTGTGTGACTCTAAGCAAGTCACTTACTTGTATTTTCCTCAGTTTCCTCATCTGTAAAATGGAGTAATAATCACAGCTACTTCTCAGTGCTGTTGTGATGATAAAATGAGAAGTTTGTTAAACATTTTGCAAATCTTAAAAGTACTGTATAAATGCTAGCTATCATTGTTGTAGCTGTTATTTCCAGGGGCATTGTGAAGTCCTTGAACAATTTCCCGAGGAACATTTATTTTACTTCAGTTTAATATAGAAATAAATATACGCCAGGTTGGAAGAGAATGCGTATGTGTGAGGGGAACAAATGACACATCCTGAGAAGAGATGTTTGTACACAACGCAGTGTTATAACTTGAAAAAGACCAGGGTCAGGAGGAGACACAACAGACAACTCTAGGCCTATTTCTGCATCTTAAGAACTGGAAACGTGTGAAAATATGAAATAACAAATAAAAGTTGCTCTCATATATTGGTTAATGAATTCCACTGGGTTCTGCTAGGAAATGTACTATGAAGCTAGATGAAGAAGAAGGTGAATTTGCAAATGGCTCTTGGTTTACATGCACAAATGAGGAATGATTTCCAAGAGTGTTCTGACCACAGCTTTCCATCAGACTGATCGTTGTGGTCTGTCTGCACAGGAATGTGGACAAAGTGATCACTTCAGCCTGGGTCAGCAGCCTGGCTACTTTAACTAGAAGATACATTCAGAATCATTCTGCTTGGATTCATTGGAAGAGAGCAAGTGTTTGTACTTAACTGTTATGTGCTCAAGCCAGTGGGAGGGTCCCTGCCCACATCTCCACCCCCAAAGAACTCATAATAGTTGGACTATGGAAGTTAGTGACATATTCTGGTTAATTAAGAATAACCACTGTACTCTTGATGTGAAATCTCAAAAGAAGAACAAGAGTATAGGATGGCATCAAGAGTTGTACTTTAAGAAGAAAAGATTGACTGGTTCCATGGCAAAGAGTATAGCCAGAATGCTCCATTAGTACCTGTGTGATGTTTGGGGGAAGCAATGAAGTCCTCTGGCATGTTGGGAAGACCCTCTCTGCACAATTTATGGGAGGATATGGACAGGAGTAGGAAAGAATGGAGGATGGACAGGCATGGATGTATTGTGAGCTACATTCTTAGAGGCAACTTCCAAAATGATTTTCCCAACCATTTGGGTCTTTGAGAAATTTTCATATGTGTGTGTGAATGTGTATTGTGTATGTGTATATATGTATTATGTGTGTATATGTAAATATACACACATACATATATGCATGTGTATATATGTATAAATACATATGCATGTATATGTGTGCGCGCCTATATATTTACATGTATGTTTTGGGTCATTTAGTCATATTCAACTCTTTGTGACCCCCATGCACACCAATACTGTCCATGGGGTTTTCTTGGCAGATACTGGAGTGGTCTGACATTTCCTTCTCCAGTAGAATAAGGCAGAGGCTAAGTGACTTGCCCAGGGTCACACAGCTAGTAAGTGTCTGAGGCCAGATTTGAATTCAGGTCTTCCTGACTCCAGGTGCAGCACTCTGCCCACTGAGATACCTAGCTGCCTCCAGATACATATTTACGTATACAGAGATTTATATTTCCATGCATATACAGGTGTGAAAATAAATTTAGGAGAGTGAAAGAACTTTAATGATTTCGTTCCTTTCTCACAGAAATCATTGTATAAATCAGAAATTTTTCTTTTTTTTTTTAATTTATTTTATTAAATTTTTTTGAGTTACATATTTTCTCCCCGTCTTTCCCCCTCCCACCACCCCAAAACAGCCATCCCAGTGTTTCCCCCCTCCCCAGTCTATTCTCTCCTATGTCACTTTTCGGTAGGGCAGAATGGATCTCCCAACTGCAGTGCCTGTGTATCTC
>CM053581.1:198267130-198435367 GCA_028627135.1 Pseudochirops cupreus
TAAAGGAGCATAGGTTTAGGGTTAGAAGGGACATTAAAGCTCATCTAGTCCAAACTTCTCATTTTAAAGAGGAAGAAACTGGGGTCCAGAAGGGTTAAAGAACTTGCTTAAGTTCATATAGATATTGGCAGAGCCAGAATTCAAACCCAGGCCTTCTGACTCCAAAGGTAGTGCCATGCTGCTTGATTGGGAAGAAATTCTCTTATATTCCATCATAGCAGGTTTTATTTTTCAAATTTCTTGTTGTTGCTACTGCCCTCTACTCCCTACCCCCAACACTACCTCGTGAATGCCTGTAAGAGTAGATTTATGTTCACTTTAATTTCATAATAACATCCAGGATCTATGCAGATTCACAAGTAAGCTCGTGAGAAATCAACATGTCTTCTGGAGAGCAGCATCTACCTACTGTAATATAATTCCTCAAAGGTTGTTGACTTTTTTTTTACACAGTTACTGTTTCCTGTCCCTTCACCTATGTGACCCACGTAGGAGACCTGATTATTATTGGGGTATCATTTTAAAGGATGCCAGTGCAGTAGAATTAGTTGTTTTACTGGCTGGCCAGCAGTGGCAGAGAGGAACATTTAATCTTCTTTTCACCTTTGGAAGTTTGCAGATCTTCCCATCGTCTGACATGTACCATTTCTTCTTTTTATATTGTGATAAAGTGTGAGTTGGTGAAAAATGAGGGATTAATGGCACTAAAGGCTGAAACCCTTATTTATCAAAAATTGGTGGTGCAGCACCAGCCAACGGGGGAAGGGCAGATTACTGATGGGAGTCCAGTCCCATTCCTGCTTTGGCCTGGGACCTGCCTGAGCACTAATACAGATGCTGCTGGTTGGTGGACAGATGTGTCTCTTTGACTGTCCTCTGTCCATATGCAACACACTCTCCCCTCCCCCCACCCCAAGCCCAACACTTTTACCAATGATCCATTTTTTTAAAAGGAAGTTCAGAGGGCAGCAAAATCTGTTTCAAAATACAAGCAAGATAAACCATCCGCCTGATATAATTATGCTCTCCCACTTAAATTTAGACATTGGGCTTCATCTCTTACTTAAATGTATCCGTGTATTTTAATAGGGACATTCAGCTCTGCTTTTATTAATGTGAAAACATTAAAGCCCCAACCCTGAATTCTAAAGCCTTAAAGGGCTGTTTCAAACAGAACCTGTCATAAAATGTGCTCTCAAGCGTGTCCCCTTTAAGAGATTCAAGAATTAAATGTTCCCGTATGTGAATTTTATTTTGTACAGCACATTTGCTTTATGGCTACAATTAAGTTAGATGTGCCGATAACAATGTCTGCTTTCCATTTTAAATCGCACATTTCAGACAGTGTGCATTGTTTTATTATCTAATCCACATGCTTTTAATTGCAATTATGGTCCCTTATGAGTCCCCTGGGAGGGCATGATTGCAATTAAAAATGTAATTTAAATGTTAATTAATTACATTCATTTTCTAAACTGGGAAAATTTCATTTATTATTTTCATGTGTTGTGCACTTATCCTAAATGCATTACCTTCTAAATGTTTTTTTTCTAAATTAAGTGTTATGTTTATAAAACAGGGTGTTTAATACCCTTTAAAATTTTTGTTAGGATGTTTATACAAATTATTACTTTAAATTAATTGATTTTGAACTATATGCATGAACTGTATGTTTCTTCGAGAATTTTAAAAGGCAATAAATTTCTGAGACTAAAACATGACATCGAAAATGTCTATTTTCCTCATCTATCCTTTGATAGATTTTGGTGTAGATAAGAAAGTCTGCAGATCTTTATTGCCATCATTATTATTGGTGTTATTTGTACAAAGGGAGAAAGGTATTTTTACTACAAATGATACAGACCGTTAATATGAAAAGGATTTTTTTTCTGAAATGAAAATTGCAATGAAAAGAAGAAGATAGAAATTTCAACTAATATGTCATCCTGGTTCATGTCACCTAATAAGAGAAAATAAAAATTAACCATCCTCTTCTCAGAAAAGAATGAAAGGTTATCTTAAGTATATCATAGGGGAGGAGAACTGGAGATCATTTAGTCTAAACTCATTTTACAGATGAGGAAACTGAGGATTAGGAAGGGTGGCCAATGTATTTGACCCTTTGTTTTATCCATCATCATCTTCCCACCCATCACTAATCTCAAGAGACCCCTCTGAGTCCAGCGATAGGACCTCTGGTACGGCAGAAAAACTCTGGACTTAGACGTGGTAGCCCTTGTCCCAGCTCTGTTACTGTCTCGCTTTGAGACTCGGACAAACCACTTATCTTGTTTTCTGTATCTCAGTTTCCTCATTTGCGGGATGAAGGATTTGGAGTAAATGGTCACTAAGGTTATTTCTTCAAACATTCTGTGTTCAAAGGCCCTTTCCGATACTGACATGCTGCAACTCTAATTTTTGAAAAGAGGAAAAAAAAAAACATTGTTTCTAGGTCTTACTTCAGATTCGAAGATAGATCAAATTGGTTTAGCTTCGTAACCGAGCCTGCATAAATGAGAATGCTAATTCTAAGACTCAGAACTATTCTAGGTATTTCTCTTTGGCCAGCACCTATTTAAGTGACTTAGGCAATTAATAAATATGTTCTGCATGTTTTTACCTTGATTTCCTCCCCAGCTTGACAAATCTGCCTCCCATCTTTCAAATATTTAGGAACTCCTATTTCTGAAGATTTGAATGTTTGAAGTTTTTAACAAATTCTAGACAATCTAGACCATTGTATATGTACATAAGTATACTGTGGCCACAGAGTGGGCAAAATATTATGGGGAGATGCAAAATGAAGTTAAATAAATACCAGTCCCTATCCGTTTACTCAGCTGAGTAAGTCTTTACAGACCATCTATGGTATGCATAGGGATTATGCTGACCTCTGACCAACATATGTCAGCCATGGTTCCTCTGGGACCATGTTATAGTACTGTCAATAATAACAGCTTGTATTTATATAGCTTTTAAAAGATTTTTCACATCAGTTTCCTTGTGATAATTTTGTGAGATTGGTAGGGCAAATATTATCCCCATTATACAGATGAGGAACCAAAGCCTCTGAGAAGTTAAAACAGCTAGTTGGCATGGTGAATAGAATGTTGGTTCAGGACTCAGGAAGATCTCAGTTCAAATATGATCTCAGGCACTTCCTAGCTTTATGACCTTGGACAGGTCACTAAGTCTCTGTCTGCCTCAGTTTCTTCTATTGTAAAATATGTATGATAAAAGCACCTACCTCACAGAGTTGTTGTGAGGATCAAATGAGATAATATTTGTAAAACACTCTTTTTGTTCAGTCATTCATTTTTCAGTCCAACTCTTATGACTCCATTTGGGATTCTCTTAGCAAAGATACTTGACACAGATTCCTTCTCTAGCTTATTTTGCAGGTGAGGAAACTGAGGCAGACAGAATTATATGACTTGTCCAGAGTCCCACAGGTAGTAAGTACCTGAGGCGAGGTTTGAACTTAGGAAGAGGAGTCTTCCTGACCCCAGGCCTGGCACCTAGCAGAATGCTATCACATAGTAGCTAGGCATTTAATCAATGTTCATTCCTTCCTCTTTCCCCCACTCTCAGCCATACCGTCTAGAAATGTCTAAGGTGGGATTTGAACCCAGGCCATTTTGCTCTAAGACCAATTTTCTTTTTCATTATTACACTGCCTTTACAGTTAATGAGAGAGAAAACTGGCACAGATGAGACAGCATGGGCCGCTGGCAAATTGGGAGAGCATTCCGTAGTGTTCCACAGCATCTCTCCCATTCATCTTTTTCTCTGCACTCATCTGATCCTTCATCATCTGTCACCTGAACTAGTGGCCTCCTTAGTGGTCTCCCTGCCTCCTGTCTCTTCCTTCTCTGATCCACACGGCTACCAAATTGATATTCCCAAAGCACAGGTCCAGCCTTGTCACTTCCTTGCTTAAGTAGGTTTGGTGGATCTTTAGTGCCTCTAGCATAAATATAAATTCCTTTGGGCATTAAAAGCCCTTTCACAATCTGGTTCCAGCCCATCTTTCCAGACCAGTTTCACATTCCTTACCCTCAGGTTGCCTTCCAAGAAAACTGGCCTCTCTCTGCTGTCAAGTTTCCATCTCCAGCCTCTGAACAGTTGCACGTTGTTCCTCCATGCCTGGAAGGCTTTTGCTCCTTACCTTCACCTCTTCCCTTTAACCACTTTCCACAAAACGCCTTTCCCATCCCCCGAGTTGCTAGCACTTCTCTCCTCCCCCCTCCCCATTTACTTTGTATGTATTTTATATTCACTTATCTCTGTGCCTAATGTGTCCCCAGTAATACATCCATTCCTTACGGGCCTCTTTTCACTTCTGTCTTGGCATCCCCAGTAATAGCACAGAGCCCTGGCACATAGTAGGCATTTGATAAATACTTGTTGAATTGGGTTGAATTGAATGGTATATTGGAAAGAGCAGTAAACTAGATGTGAGGAGATGCGAGTTCGAGTGCCAGTTCTGTTGCTAACTAGCTGTGTGACTTTCATAGCCACAGACGGGGGGGGGGGACCCTATAGGGTGGGGGTTTGCCCTAACAGTTAGGGTTTGCCAACATTTAGAGAGTAACAGCAACAAGAGCAGGAATAAACAATAGTCGCTGGCCTCTATATCACACTTAACATGTACCAGGTTTAAGTCTTTTACAAATTTTTTTTATTTGATTCTTAATGCTGGAAGGTAGGAAATATTTTAACTACATTTTACAGGGGAGAAAACTGAGACAACCACTGGTCAAGTGACTTAACCAAGGACACACAACTAGTAAGTATCTGATTGTGCCATGTAGCACCTTGGGGTGCCAGGAGTACTTGTACTCTTTGAATAGCTAGAAACATCTGAGCTTACTTAGCCCCTAATTAGTAAGAATAGAGTTAAAACAGTAACCTGCCAGCCAGTCCTCCAATAACCAGATTTAAGTGAACTCCTCCCCTCCTAGCCCAGTATTTCTCTCTTCCCCAGCAGCTGCTTCTTCTTGTCCTAGTTTTATGGGGTTTCTGTCTTCTCCCAACATGTCTGTGTCCCGGGGTGTCTTCTTCAACAGGGCCTGGTTGCACAGGGTTTAAGGTCTCTTCCCCACCTTTAACCAAATTGGTCTTGAAAGCTGATTTGAAGGCACTTTCTCTGATGATTCCCTCAAGAACCAGAATTGTTCTGTGAATCTTGGACAAGTCACTTATATTCTGAATTTATTTCTTCATGTATAAAATGAAGTTACTCATTTCTAGGATCTTTTCTAACCTTTAACAATCCATGACATTTCATGAATGCGGAAAAAAATGAGAATGAAAGAGCTATCATTGGTGATACTGACCATCAAATACAATCCACCAGGAGTTTCCATTCTGCATGAATTCAATGGGAATTCTGTGGGTGAAAGTTACCAGAGAAGAAGGGATGTAGGACAGAGAGGAACATGGAAGAGAAGGTTCAGAGAATAGTAAGAAATTACTAATTTAAGGAGCTTGTGTTCTAATATAGTGTACTACTAGTGACAGACTTCTTCCTGAAACTGATTCTTCATTTGAGACTTGGGAAGAGATTTCATAAAGCTGCTAATCCTTTTGAATTTGGTACTAAATGACTAAGACTTTCCATGTTAAGTGGAAACTGTTTCATGACCATTTCAAGATGACTTATGACTTCTATTTAGAAATGAATAGAGCCAAATCATGTCACCCCATTGAATTTGGACTATGCCACTCTGGTTCCTAAGATAGTAGACTCAGAATGATATCAAAGCATGTTTGAAAGTCTATGGGGCATGTCAGTGGTTAAGAGCTTAGCGAAACACAAAATATCATGGATTGCTCCTTATTCTACTTCTCTCCTAAACAGAAACTGAATGACAGTAGGAAGAGGAGAGAGTAAAGAGAAATGGGGAACAGTGGGAGAACAGCCATATGGTTCTCATTACAAAAGACCAAAGATAATAGAAGATTACATAGCATCCATTTAGAAGTACATTAAGGGATACATGTTGTCCTTTTATGTTCTGCCTTTTCTTTACTACTGTTCTTTTTATCCAAGATCATACATTTGTTCTCCTTTAAGATAAAATTAAATACAGTTACAGAGGCTCAGCAAATGGTGCTCAAATATAAAATATTTTCTTGGACTTTTAAATCTTTCCTTTTTGGCTCCCAGGCAGCTCTTATGTAACACTATTTATATAAAATTTAAAAATCAGTCATCAAGATAGTCATTGCCATCTTACTGTTGTAGGATGTGCCACGTCACTTTAAAGTGCTGTAAACTTTGTGTTATAATCACAAAGTATAGATGAAACTAAAATTATGTCCATTTTAGAGATGAGGAGAGTGAGGCAAAGAAAATTTAAGTGACCTGCCTTAACGCATGCAGCAAGTCAGTGTGGAGTCAGGATCAAAACCCTGGTCCTCTTGAGTTCTAGTTCAACCCTCCTTTGACCACATCTTACTGCTCAACTGTCTGATGCTTGAGTGTTGTATAGATTAAATTTTCACCTTTGGTCCAGATGTTTGGCATCAAAGAGACACAGCTAGGGACTCTGTTTACTCTTCCTCTCTCCAGCTCCCTGACAACATAAGGATACTTTCTGACCATGTGAAACAGTGGCATGTCTCCACAACTGAGGAATTTTTCCTTGGTTTTAACTCCTCAGTGGTGCAAATATACCTTCTTTCTGTTCCCCTGTGTCCTTGCTTTGCTAGCTCTTAGCTCTCAAGAAAAAGCTGAAAGAAGCATCCTTTAAAAAAAAAACTGATATGATTTTCTACCCAGATCCTTAAAAGTTGTTTTGAATTTTTGAGCAGATTGATGTCAGAGGAAAGGAACCATAAACCCTTGGTGAAGAGATTACTGAGCACAGTTCAGCCATTCCCCCAGCATAGGGAGCTAACATGCTGGTTTATCAAAGCCCTCTTAATTAGAGGTTGCTAGGGAGCATTGCTATTATGAAAAACCAATCGAGACTACACTGTGTCCTTGCTTCCATGGCCATGCATTTTTCATATGGGATTTGTTACATGTAGTTGTTGGCTACCATGAGTGCAAAATGCCTAATTACCTCTCAGGTACTAAGCGAAATGGACTAGACTATTCAGAGGCAGATTTTTCTTTCTCTATGCCCATTATATTCATTACTGATTTTAAGACAGGAAGAGTCATTACCAGAGCCAACACACAAGTAAGTGATATGATGTTTCGTTGTTAACTAGCAGTGCTCTGGATTCTCCTATCAGTGTAGGATACTGTAGTTCACTTTAAGATGAAGAGATCAAAACAGTTACATGAATCCTGATAACCGTCATTGGCTATCTATTGAAAATCAGATTCTAAATAAATTACCACTCTTCTCTTAAAGCTCTGCTTGACATGTCCTACTTGTTATGTGACCTAGATAATTTCCATAAATTAACCTCCTTTACCTTCCATTTCTCTGCTACCCTGCTGTTCCCCTTCTAGAAGTGTTCCATCATTACATAACTCACCTAGTGGATCAGGCAGACAGGGATGCCACACTAAGTTTCCATGTGACACTAAGAACCCACAGCACCAGCCTAAGCGTTCATTTGCATCCCGCTCACTAAAGCTGTCATAGAGATGGAGAGATAATATAGTTGGTGATGTATCCTGAATTAGCTGTCAATTTCTGTAAAGCTCATTCAAAGGTATGGAAGGAAAGAAGTCCTGAGCCAAACCCTGTCTTGCCTCCCCTTGACTCTTTTATCTTTTTCCTAACTCCCTAACCCTATTCATTTTTAATGGTAGCTCCTGTCAGCCATGACCCGTCCTGAAGACTGGAAGGTCTAATGTCACCATATGTTCCTTCCCAAAGCATGGGCTTGCTACTGGCTGCTCCCCTGATTGAATAGTAGGGGCCCTGTTCAAGAAAGAGTAATCATTATGTCACCCACATCACTTTACAGAAGAAATACAGCAAAATAGAAGTCACTTTGTCTTTTGTGAACTCTCTGCTTTCTTTTGATATTCACCAAACCTTCACAGGGTCCAGGCATTAAGGGATAAAGACCACATTTGCAGTTCATTTTGGTGAACAATTTCTATACCTTTTTCTTTTACTTCTCAAAATTCTAATGAAATGCACCTAATGACCAATGGTAATCACCAGAATTCTCACTCAAGTCTTGAATAATTTGATGCAAAACACTTATTGGCATAGCTGTAACTAGGATAGGAGATTTGGGGGGGGGGGGAGTTCCCAGGATGCTGACATTTAGGAACCCCTTACAGAACTTAGGTAGAATAATTGGTTGCAATGGGAAGCTACTAGATGTCTCCCTACCTTCCTCAGATGATGACATTGCCATATGAGAGCCACCCCTTTTACCCTTACTCAGGGGCTTCACTTTTTATAAGATTCTATGTTCATGTGAGCTGGATCCGAGAGTATTTGTCCCTCCTCTCCTTCCCACCACTGAATTTGACTTAAATGTTGATTTGAGATATATCCCATAACTATTTTCTTTAAAATGCTAATTGTGGCTCTGCCTAATGGGGTAGATGAACTATACAAACAAGATGCAAGACTAGAATTAAAACTTTTAAAATGTATCTAACTCACATTCCAGTATCTTTTCCCTATTCTTTTCAGTCTCTATATAATGAAGTTCCTTTACTAATAAGAGTTGCAATTCATTAATTCATTTAGGGTTTGTTCAAGTATCTACTATGTTCAGTACACTATATTCAGGGCTGGGAGAAGATAGATAATCGATACATGATCCCTGCCTCTGTGAAACTGTCTCTTTTCTAACAAAGATTTCAACATGAACTTTTGATCACACATCCTCCTTCTTGGTACCAACGCCTATCCTATTTTCTTGCATAATTTACAACTTTTTTCCCACACTCTAAAATGGAGGTAATGTGTCAGAATTACCCAAGCCTCTAGATTCTAGTCTGTTGTTACATTCCAGTAACCTTCATTAATTTTTGAGACATTCACCCCCATTTACTAAAGGAAAGGGCTTCACCTAGAGTTACATGGTAATCATGGGTAAAATTTTTTTTAATATGACTCTAAACATTTCTCCCTTTCTTCAAATGTTCTTCAGGGCTTTCAATTAAAGACTAATTTCTGTGTGTGTCTGTGTGTGTGTGTGTGTGTGTGTGTGTGTGTGTCTGTGTGTCTGTGTGTCTGTGTGTGTCTGTGTGTCTTTGTCTGTGTATGTATGTGTGTCTGTTTGTCTGTATCAGTGTCTGTGTGTGTCTGTGTCTGTGTCTGTGTCTGTGTCTGTGTCTAAATGCTTCAAAGACACTGAGGTTGTGAGGGAAAGGACAGATAATACCCAAGTGTTGTTTCCTGGTTGTTTTTCCAAGGGAAGAAGGACCATACCATTAAGGCAGTTTCAGCTCACTGCTGATATATTCATCACAGAGTTGAAAATTCATTGGAGTTTGGAATTCAGAACAAAATTCTTATACTACCAGCCCAAGGGGAAGTAAGAATACAAAGATAAAATGAAAAAGGGGTCCAGGTAATTGGGGATTAGGAGTCGAAGTCATGCCTTCTAAAGAGTTTTCCTACACTCCCCAGTCCTAGCAAATCTAGTCAGTGGTACAGAGATGGCTTTTAAAAATTTAACACTTTGTATGCCTAGTCAAGGTGAAAGTTACATTCAGTTTGCAGAAGGAATTTTATAATGAAACATTTTTTTGATTTCTTCCCAAAATGTCACTCAGTTGCAAATATGCAGCGGGTGGATATGTGAGTAAATGTTGGTAAATATTTATCAAAAATACTAATAGCCATCACTTTATAATTTTTAACATAATTTGTGAACATGTCAAATCTCTCCTCAATTTCTCTATCATGTGCACTTGCATATACAAACACGTGAATATTCAGGTACACATATTTATATATGCTTCTGTATGGTGACAAAATAACTAGTCAATCTGACTTAAAAAATTCATTCACACCACTTGATTGACATTGTGTTGACAAGATGTCCAGGTTACTGACTTGATTTTTGACTTCACCAAATTGACTAACACTTGTGGCAGCAGTTTCTCAGCATCCTCAGTGAGCGTACATGTAAGTGGAGGCATGTGTGTCTATATTTGTACGTAACAGAGGGAAAATGTGATTGCTCTAATTCATTTCCATTGCCTCCCCTAAATAAACAGGCCAACTCTTTGCCGTTGTTTTGGTTTGAAAATGCACGTCCACTTTCCTCCCCAGATCTCACTGGTCATTTTTTTGCGTATTTTCTCCTATGTAGGGCATTGTTTTCCATTAAGTTGCAGTGGTTTTCATACCAATAACCTATAAATATTGAGTTTGGTATTAAGGGGAAAACAACACAAAAATCAAAACAAAAACCGTCTTGCATATTTTGAGCAAAAAACAAACCCAAGTAAATGTCAGCTCCTTGATCGTCAAGGTAACTCTAACTGATTCACTACAATTTACATAGCCCCAATGTCTATTTACATGCTTACTTACTCTGTTGTTCACTAAAGAAATGTAGTTACCTTAGCAACCGCAGTATCACATATTGTTCAGACTAACTACTCTGCGTAGCACCTTCCAAAAGGATGATACAAATTTAGGTACTTGCATCTCATAGACATATGTCCTGTGTTCCATAGAATTCTTATTAAGCTCAGAAAAGAACTTGGTGAGATACACATGACATTCTCATTTCTTCAATGCTGAATTACTGCACTGGGTTGCGGAGGTACTAATATAAAAGACATTAGGTTTGGGATCAGGTCAGTGGTTAGTGATAGAATGAATATTCCTCCTTTTATCTCTGGGTAGCTCTTCAAGAGAAAAAAAGCAAATGTGGGAATAGTGATTCATTTGTATAAGATTTGGAAAGTATTTTCCTCACAATATCCCTATTTGCTAGTTGGTACAAGTATTATTGTCCTCTTGTTTTACATATGAGTACGTTGGTAGTTAGAGAAATGATGTGACTTGACTAGAGTCATATGACTAATAAGTGATGCATACTGGACTTGAGCCCAAGGTCTCAAACTTTCTGCCTCGACATGACGCATTACATTTTAGGGTTTGGGTAGCAATTAAAGGCTTCATATATAACTTTATCTAATTTTAAAATTGATTGTGTTTTTCCCACTGTGATAATTGAGCAACATAATGGCATGGTGGGTAGTGAAAATATCAAATCTGAAGTGAAGAACTGAATTCAAATCCAACTTCTAATACTACCTACTCGACTATAGACAAGTCACTTAATCTCTCTGCTGTCTAGTTTCTTCATCTGTAAAATCAGGACAGCAATACTTGTACTTACCTACTTCATAGGCTTTTAATATATTTTCTTAAATGCTGTGCCCTTAAAATGCTATACAAATGTCAACATTTATTATAATTTAGGATCATAGATTCTTGAGATTAGAGGGGACCATGGAGCCTAGATAGTCTAACTTCTGCCCAGAGCATGAGTCCTATCTATAAAGTTAATTCATTGTCCGTCATCCAGTCTCTGTTTGAAAACCACCAGTGGAGAGAAATTCATTATTCCACATAATAAGGATGTAATAAATGCTATACATATATATATTTTTTCTACTTATCTGTCTGTCTATCTTTCTATCCATCCATCTCGATCCCTTGAGACAGCCCATTCTTGTGTGGGACAATTCTATTTTTCTTCTATTGAACACAAAATCTGCTTCCATATAGCTTCCAACTCATTGGTTCCAGTTCCACCCTCCAGGACCAAACATAACAAGTTCACCCTCTTCCACATGACAGCTTTGCAAGTATTTGAAGACAGCTTTATGCAAAACCATCTCCCCATTACAAAGTATGCCCAAAGAACCAACAAAAAATTGCTGAGGCCTAATCATGTGATAAAATGCATCTTGTCACATTGATCACAAATGTCTGGACTTCTCTTACGACTAATACCATTTCCTTCTTAAAGAGATGTCATGAGTATAGCAAAGAATCGAGGGGCATATGGAGACATTATCAGCATGAAATCAGTGCTTCAGTAGAACCAGAAATACTACTTCTCTCCCTCCCCTATATTACCCTAAAACCCTTCTTGATTCAAAATAAGAATGTTCATTCTTGGTCAGGTGCCTGGTCTAGAAAACATAGTTTTCTATTGTCAACAGCAACTCCAAGAGACAGATACGCACCATACACACACACACACACGTATACATATATGTGTGTATACATATACATATATACCTATATTAGCATTATTAGATCATTAACTCCATGAGGGTAAGACATTTAAATTTTCAATTTCTTCCAGTTCTTTGAACAAGGAGGGACATTATAGATATTTGTTAAATCAATCCTCTGCTTAATAATTCAATAGAGCATTCAGTGGTTTTGAAGGTCAGAAGAATATTCTGAGGTCAGAAGATCCCACTTCTAATATTGGCTCTGCTTCTTTCTGTATGACCGTGGGCAAATCCCTTTTATTCTCTGGGCCTCAATTTATGCTTCTGTAAAATGAGGGATCTGAAATAGACAACCCCTAAAAGTCCTCCCAGCCGTAGATCCTTTGATCATAGGAATTGAGTTTGTTGAAATGACATCTCTACCAGGCAAACAGCTTAGAAATAAGAATCCTGAGGATGGGATAGCTCAGGCATCATGTAAAACAGAAAGCTTTAGGAACAGGTAGCAGCCAACAGGGCTGCTTGTCTTATGGGATTGACATCTGTCCTCTGAGAAATTCAATGCCATTAAGTCAGAGATGTTGAAAAGAGATGGTAAGAAAAAAGAACAAGGAACTTCTCATGACAGATTGGCATTACTTCCCTTTGTAGTTGGTGACATTGGAGCACAAATGCTCCATATTCCATTGGGTATTTTGTGGTTTGTTACATTTTGAATATACACTTAAACAATGCCATAGAGTGGGTTCTGAGCATAAGACATCATTGACTGAGACTTGGGGTTTTCTTTTACTTTCCAGCTTTGTGCCTTACTGTTTTGAACTTGAGAGTAATTGATCCTTCTTAGCAGTAAGGACCTCTTTCTGCCCCTCCTCCCAGAGGAGAGAATTTTAATGTTTGCAAAATGTTTTAAGAGCATCAAGTTGAGCTTTAAATGTTCATTATTTGCTTGTATTTAATTAAATTATATAGTGCCTTCCTTGCTCATTATTATTTAGCTTATATGGAACTTTAGAAAGCTCATATTCAGCACAAGAAGACTGTTTTTCCTCTTGAATTTGGCAAGAGATATGTGGACACTGGGTTTCAAGCTTAGTTTTCTATGATACCCTAGAGAACAGTGTGTGCTAGATTCCTTATGGCTGAGAAAAGTGACCCTTCCCCAGGCTTTGGTGGAATCAAGACTGGGGAAGCCCCAGTGTTCTTGGGTCTCATTCACTTCCACCGCTGTTGAAACTATTTAAAAATAAAATGTGGGTTCAGTGAAGGTGCTAACAATGTTTTACCCTAGTCTGCAGCATGATTTTCCCAGTGTTGAGGGGCCCCTTTGAAATAAAACTTGATTTAAAAAACTGGACTTTGAGAGTCCAGGAATTCCAGCAAATTTGCTGAGTCCTCTGCATTCTTCAGTCAAGGTGGTTCCCCACTAGTCAACGTATCCAACAATTTTTAAGTCAACATTAATTTTGGCCTGTCCCCATACCCTCCTGTTATATTTACATTAACCCAACCACAGCATTATTGGAAAGTAAAGGATCATTTGCCAGAGCAGGGCACACATAGTGATGCCATGATGTTGCCAAAGAGTACACAGAGTGTCAGATGATTGATTCCTTTGGGGATTATACAGGACCACTGACTTTGTGTGAACAACTTTCTTTTCCCACTCCTACTCTGTATCCCACCCCCAACCCCCACTATATGTACGCATCGCTTCACATTCTTGTAAAATGCCCTTACCCTGAGAGTTTATCTAAGCTAATTGAAATAGCTACATGTGTGCAACAAATGCCCAACCCATTGTTGACTTGGTCTCTGCAGGTATTGGTTTCTCCTTACTGGGCTTAAGCCATATTAATATTCTAATTTCCTGGAGTAGTGAAGAATGGGCTATTTTTCTTGTCCAAAAAAATACTTCTCTTTATAACGCAGAGGAAATGTGTATACAGGATGGATAAGCCAACTGGCAGAACCTGAGCATCTATCAGAAATCATCAGGCTGACCTTTCTGTACTATCTAACTGATTCTGTTCCCCCAATTCAACTTAGTGTCTTGTTGACAGGAGAACTGTACAGAAAACCCCTTTGGATGATTTGAAAAATGTTAATTTTTAAAGATCGGTTATCCAGACTAAGAAAGTACTTCTTAACATTTCTTTATTTCATAGTCATCCTTTACACTAAACATCTCTGGAACCACCTGGTGGATCTAAACAACGTAACTTAAGACAAATAAGCATGCCATTGCCATACAGCAGTTATTAAGGACTCACAGGTTGTATTATCACCCATTCTTCCTTATTTCTTTTTCCCTCAATGAATTCTAACATTTTTCTACTATATATACAGAGATCTGGTTGCCCTTTATAGAATAGGAACTCATATATGTATGTAAGAATAAGGAAGAGGGTGGAGGGATGGAGGAAGTGAGGAAGAGAGAGAGAGAGAAAGAAAGAGAGAGAGGGGAGAGAGAGAGAGAGACAGAGACAGAGACAGAAAGGAAGCAGCTGGATGGCTCAGTGGCTAAGGTTCTAGGCCTTGAGTCAGGAAGACCTGAATTCAAATCCAGTCTCACATATACTAGCTGTGTGACCTTGGGCAAGTCACTTAAACTCTGTTTCCCTTAATCCACTGGAAAAAGAAATGGCAAACCAGTCTAGTACCTTTGCCAAGAAACCCCCATGGACAGTGTGGTTTGCTGGGACATGAAGAGTTGGACATGACTGAAGGACTGAGCAGCAACAAAAGACAGATGTAGACACTGATACATACACATATATGTACATGTGTATATGTATATATATATATACACATATATATATATACATATACACATACGCATGTACATATATCTTTGTCACTTCTCTGTATAACATAAGGTACCATTTCTTTTAATGTTCCTAATGGATGGTAATTTCAGAGAGAATTCATAACATTTATTGTCTCTTTAATTTGATTTTTCTTAAAGTTTTTCATCCTTGGAGTAGGAACTGGTCCCAAATGATGGCACTGTGGCCTGTGGTCACAGAATTCTGGAGGTTGCCCCCAGTGTCCTATAGCTGGGTCAGATCTTCCTAGGCCATTCTGATTACTCATTTCCCTGATGCAGCTATCCTCTTTGTTGGAATCCCCTACCCTGAGCTGAAAGATAATCCTTGGGACTTCTCTCTACCACCTCTCCTTATGCCCTGTGGGCTTTTTCTTTCTTTCTTCCACCCCTATTACCTCCAACTAGAGACTAGTTCAGTCATCTCTGAGGAAGAAACCTGGTTCCCTTTTACCCTCACCAAAGGCTCACTGATGACCTTTTCTGCCATCCTTCTTTTGGGGGCAGGATATTAAAGCATACCTACCAGGATCCATCTTCACTCTAGATGGTTTCTTTTGCCTGCCATCAGGTAATTCTTTCCCTCCCTCTGACCTTGTCTTACTGTCAACTTCCTTTGTGACCAGCTCCTTTTCTCCCTAGGGTCTTTCATATCACTCCCAAGTCATTTTCTGGCCAGGGTCCACCTAAAACAACAAGATGGAGAAGGGAGGCAGCTACCACATTAACATTCTTCCCTCATCAATCACTTGGGGAAGGTTCACTTCTTTGCAATCTAAACACAGAAATCTGTCCCCTCCTGTTGGGGGAGGGGGAGGTGCCACTAGGGTTTTTAAAAAAACATTTTGGGCCAGTCTAAGAGAAGCCCCTAGGACAGAATGGTCCTAATTATACCCTCTCCATTTCCCACTGCACCTTGTGATTATATGGGTTCTGCCTTTGTATGATACTTAAATGATTTTTAAGCTGCAGAAGGAGCCTACCTAATCAATTTCCCTGGCCTTGTCCTCTTAGCATCCAATAAATGATAGATACAGGGCAGTTGTGATAATGATTTGACAATAGCAACACATCTTGGGGCTAGGCTGTTTTCTGTGAGAAAAAAAAAATGTCATCCACCAAGTGTTGGTGCTGTCTGCCCCAAACAACTCTAAAAAACATTGCAGTTTCATAAGAATCTCTGGTCCCTTTGTCAATACTTTAAAGATGGTTCTTATTTCTGAGCAGGTATTGATTGGGTATAGGTTAGGGCCCTGGTTCCATTTGTCATTTCTGATATAATATCGTGTTATCGTTTAAAGCCGTAATGGGAGAGGTAGCTGAGCTTAAAGCAAACTGGTTGTCTCAAAGTTTGATAAATGGCTAGATGGTCTTTGTTTCTGCAGCAGTGAGCAGTTGGCTACGATTTGCTTTACCTTTTATCCAAGAATAACTGTGTGATGGGTTCTGGAAGCGAACAGTATCATTTTGTCAGATGTGGTTCAGAGCGAGCCGGGTGGTCTTAGCAGAACAGCTGAGGGATTTTAGCACCCGACAGGATGTTAGCAGAGGGCCTGTGTAAATCTGAAACAGCTCAGGCTCCACATGGCTGCCTTTGGTTGAAAAGTTCTCAAAGCTGTTTTTTAAGGTGAGAGGACAGGAAATGCTGAAGGGATGGGGGTGGGGTGGGGAATGTGCTTTTGATAGTAATTTTATTCAGATGGAAGGATTCTGAGAGAGAGGGAGAGACTTGAGGGGAATGGGTAGAGCTATCATGGGAGGAAACATTAAGTTGGAAATGTATGGCTGTCATGAACATATGCATGACATGGAAATCTCTAATATTGTGGCTTACTTGAATATAGGTAACCTGAAAATACCCACCTTTCTATAATACAAGTTGCTTCATATCTCATTGTTGCCTTCGTGAATATGGCTCCCAAAATAATAAATAAATAAATGTAAAGAGCAGATCCTGAAGATTCTGTTCCTGTACCTGCAAGGTATTAGGATGTTGAAATGGTGGCACTTAATCTATCACTAGAGTCACTTTGTCAGGACGAATAGCAATGGTTTGAGCCCAGAGATACCTTCTCAAAATTCATGAAAACCAAAATGCTCACAAAATTTTAATGCAACACTGCATGGTGGCAATGAATGTCATTTCCCCCCCTAGCTCTCTTCAGACATAGAGAAGGATTGGCTGGAGATCATTAGGAAGGACTGAAATAAATGGCGCCACATGCTAATCCAATCACCTTAAAATATACAGCAAGAGCATAGTCATAGAGAAATGGAAAGTCAGAGGGAAAAAATACCTGGGAGATCCTCCAGTATTACTCAGTCATTCTCATAAAGAGAAGGAAACTGAGTCTCAGGGAGGAATTTGACCTAGTTAGTCCTAGAGTTGGGGCTCAAACCCAAGTCCACTAGATCCCTTTCCAGTGTTGTTGGTTTTTTTTCCACACTACACTACATTGCCTCCCATTTAATAATAAGCAGCTAGAAGCATTAATGAAATCACATCCAAAATGCGTGTTGACTCTATGATCCAATGAGAATTCCACTGATTTGTGGTCGGTAGGGTATCAAACTGTACCTTTTGGTTTCCTCAGTGGTAAAAAAAATGAGCTTGTATAATTTAACACTCTCTCATAAGATGACCTTTCTTGACTTATGAGAATCTTCCATGATGCCAGCCAGAGTCAGGAACATGGTCTATGGTCATGAACCCAAGGGAAGCTAATGGTGCACAAGCATGCCGGCTTGGCCTTAGTGCCATGTCCTAATCAGCTAATTTTATCACTCTCTGCACAATGCATTTATATGGGAGGATTTATGTCTACAACTTTAAAAAAAAAAAAGGAGGTGCAATTGTTCTCTTTTGGATTGAGATCCCTGAACTCAGTCATAATGAGAAAGCTCTTAAGTTATTTCTGTACTAGCTGAAATCAGGTACTAATATTTGAGCAAGAAAATGTCAATGTTATTATCAAGGGATTCTCATAGTAAAGTGATTCAAACTTTAGGTTACTTACTTCACTGAACTTTTAACCTCTGGTGATCTGTGGAGTTCTGATGAGAAATGGAAACCTTGGGTTCAAGTCAGAATTACTGGATTCTGGTCCTGGCCCTCCCCCACTTGGTGAAGTCAATGAATAATAGCAGCAGCAATAATAGCATTATATAGGATTTTAAGGTTTTTCAGAGTACTTTATAAATACTACCTCATTTGATCATCACAACAATCTTGGAAGACAGGTGCTATTAGCATCTCTGTTTTATGGATGAAGACGCTGAGGCAAATAGAGGTTAAGTGACTTGCTCAAGGTCACAAAGCTAGTAAATATCTGGGGCAGGATTCAAACTCAAGTCTTCTGGACTCCAAGTTCAGCACCTGTATCCACTGTTCCATCTAACTAAATAACTAAATGATTAACCCGCTAGGTCTCAGTTTCCTCCTTTGTAAAAGCAAAGGGTTGACATTCTGTGAATCTCTACCTGGTATTCATAGGCTCCACATTTATTTTACATAAAGAGAAATAGCATGTTGTAGAGAGAGTAGTGGACTGGGAGCTGGGAAGGTCTGAGTTCAAATCCTGCCTCTGACACACTAGCAATGTGAACCTGGACAAGTTACTTAACCTCTGTAAGCTTTAGAATACTCAGCTTTACAATGGAGATAATAATAGTACCTACTTTACTGGGTGTTGGGAGGATTAAAGGCAATACTATATAGAGGGCACTTTGCAAACCTTCAAGTGATATATACATATTAGCTGTTATTCTTCTTGGGGCAACCAGGTGGCAGAGTGGACAGAGTGCCAACCTGGAATCAGGAAGACTCATTTTCCCGAGTTGAAATCCAACCTCAAATGCTTACTAGCTATGTGAGCCTGGGCAAGTCACTTACCTTTGTTTGCCTCAGTTTCCTCCTCTGTAAAATGAACTGGAGAAGGAAATGGCAAACCATTCCAGTATCTGTGCCAAGAAAACCCCCAACGGGGTCCCAAAGAATCAAACACAACTGAAAATCAACTGAACAACAATTATTATTCTTATTAACAGTCATGATTTGAGATGACTATTCCTAATAAGGTTTTTTAAAAGGGAATGAGACAGCATTGGTATTTTTGCTTAGAAAAGACCTATTGAAATGAAATCACAATACTAAAAACCACACAATACGTCCTGCCCTCCATGGGTGTCCCCTAGGGGTGGGGGGTTTGGGGGAGGTCAATGAAAACTTGAAAGAACAATTACTCTATGAGGCCCTGAGCAGAGCATGCTTTCTATTTTTCATTTACTGACAGAGAGGTGGAGGGTAGACCTCCAGGAAAGCAGGTAAAACAGCTATACATGTTTCCTGAGCCAGTTGTTTTTTATGTGAGATGGAATTTGAATAATAATACCACTCTTGAACCAACCCAGGCCTGGATTAATGACTTACACCAACAGAGTTCAAATGTAGCGAGTGGCAGCAGATGAACACCCATTGTAGGCTTGCTAATGAAGCAAGGTGATGTTGTCCCCTTTCCTCCCTAGAATAGAAAATGGAGAAGAAAGCCAGGATCTGTGTTCCTGGAGATGCAGCTTTCAACAAAGAAATCCTGCCATTCCAAACTGTCTAGACCTTTAAAAAATAAAAGATGTGCAGTATTTACAGCGCTATTCAGTATTCATGAGGCTTTGCAGCTTGTTGTAAGGCAAGATGAAAACAATACTCAGTAGATTTTCATAAGTGACATGTAACTGTAAGATTGATAGATGATGCAGTTTTAATGTATGTGAAGTTCAAAACCAACATAAAGGCTGTGTTGTACCCAAAGGCTGGATTCCAAACCCCCATTTCTGCCGGCGATTTCTCCCCAGTCCCTCTGCTGCATCTCTCCATTTGAAAAAAGAAAGGTGCCAACACCCGAGTCAGTGGAGGATTTCCATTGAACCACCAAGGACAAGTATTTAGACGCTTTGCATAGAGATTAACAAGAGGCCCAGAAATACATTTTTCTTTTAAATTAATATGATTTAGTCATGAATGGTTAAGCATCACTATTCCACTCCTACTAATAAATGCCAAGAAAATCGTTAGCCCTCCTGGTGGTTAGGAGCAAAGAAGGTTGGCTAAATTGCTGCTAGTGTTCTGATAAGTCATTTGGTATATTGTATTGTACCTCTCATTCTGTATGCTGTGAGGATATTATTATTATGCATTATCTATAGACAGTAAATAGAGATGCTCAAAGGCTTTTGTGACCAGCATCAATTAAGGACTATTTCTTTCTTTACCTGTAGGTTATGTCCAAATTATCATTAATTTAATGTTGCAAAAATCAGTTAACCTTTTTTTTTGAACATTGTAGTATAATAATAACTGACATTACATTTTTAAATATAATACTGTACAGCTTACAAAATATAGACACTACGCCATGTGAGCCCTGATTACAACCTTGGGAGGCAGGTACTACTGAGATTATCATCTTTGTTCTATAGATGGGGAAATTGTAGCTCAGAGAGCTTTAATACCTTGCTTACAGACACAGTTTATAAGTGGTGGAGGTGGGTTTTGAACCCAGGTCCCCTTTGGTGGCAATTACATAATTCTTCTCTATATGCTGGGCAATTAGGTGGTACAGTGGATAGAGTGCTGGGCCTGGAGTCAGGAAGACCTGAGTTCAAATCCAGCCTCAGACACTTACTAGCTGTGTGACCCTGAGCAAAACATTTAACCCTGTTTTTCTCAGTTTCCTCATCTGTAAATGGCAAACTACTCCAGTACCTTTGCCAAGGACACCCCAAATGAGGTCACAAAGAGTTGACCATGACTGAACAACAATAACCTGTACATGCCATGCTTTGTTGTCATTCAGTCATGTCCAGCTCTTCATAGCCCCATGAACCATACTGTCTATAGGGTTCTTGTGGCAAAGATACTGGAGTAGCTTGCCATTGCCTGCTCCAGCAGATCCATTTTTGTCGGGCAATCAGAGGTTAAGTGATTTGCCCAGGGTCTCACAGCTAGCAAGTGCCTGGATTTCAACTCAAGTCTTCTTGATTCCAGGCCTAGCGCTTTATCCACTGAGCTACCAACTGCTTCTGATGCTGTGCTGTTTGGTGAAAATAAGACTTCAGCTGGGGGCAGTGTGCTATAGTGCAATGGACAGGACTTGAGTTCGAAACCCCAACTTGGCTACTTCATAATGGCAGACAAGTGTATAGTTTGAAGGTTTGCAAAGTACTTAACACTTTATTTTATCCTCATAGTGTTCCTGTGATGTAGGCACTATAGTTATGGTCATTCAGGCTTTCCAAAAGAGGAAACTAAGTCTCAGAAGGGTTTAAAGACTTTGGGCAATACCATACAGCTGGAAATGCTAGAAGCACTTTTCAAACCCAGGCCAATGCTGATGTCATGTCTGGAGTGCTCACCTATCTTTAACCTCAGTTCCCTCCCCTGTGAAATGAGGAAGTTGCTAGGGTCCCTTCCGGCTCTAAATTCCTGGGATGATATAAGTTAAGAGGCCTGGATTCTGTTTCCAGCTCTATCATTTAGGCAGCTGTGTGGGCAAATCTGGGCACATTTCTTGGTCACTCTGAGCCTCAGATTCCTCATTGTTGCCCCTTTTACAGACAGCTTCCTAAGCTGCTTGTTCCAGTAGCCTTTTGTAAATTGCAAAGTACTTGAAAATTATTTTCTTTACATTTACTTTCTGCTCCTTGCTTAGTAATGCTAAATCTTCCATGATATGTTAAGTATTCTACAAAAATCCCTGCCATTCCTCTCCTTGTCCCAGTTTTACTCTCTAAGGAAACACATGCTCAAGTCATACACTCCAGAGAGTAAATATACTATGTGTATGACTGTACAACGATCTCTCTCAACCTTTAGATTTTAGCCTTTGAGTTTTCTGTTTTTATCTCCTTTTTTTTCAATTCACAATTTTTTTTTTGGCTTTTTGGAGGAGGGAAGTCAAGGCAATTGGGGTTAAGTGACTTGCCTAAGGTCACATGGCAAGTATTAAGTGTCTGAGGTCAGATTTGAACTCAGGTCCTCCTGACTCCAGGGGTCAGTGCTCTATTCACTGCACAACCTAGCCACCCTTTTATCTCCTTTTTGGTAGTCTGGCACACTCAAAGTATTTATGATAAGAAAGGGCCTCAGCTCGATGAAATCCTGTTTAGTCAAGGGCCCTGTTAATAAAAATACCCCCACATGGGTATATCACATTATGGTTGTAATGTATTATCCTTTTTGAGTTTCTCAGTAACAATGTGAGGAGAGTGTTCCATGCAAGATCATCCCCTCATTATGAGTAGGCATGAGATACAGTGTGACATCATAGAGGGCTGGCCTTGAAGCCATAAAGATCTGCTTCTAATATCCTGATTATCTGACCTTGGGCACATTACTTAGCTTTTAGGTGCCCTAAGTAACTCTCTAAGATCGAAGTTTCAGAGAAGATACAGAATTACAAGTTTCCTATCCCTTTACAGTGAAATCATATGTTCAGACTATTAATATAATCCTGTTGCCTGTCTATTTAAAAATTGACAAGGGCTCCGTGTTGCCAGGTAGAGTTCAATTTCCTAATTTCCCACCTAATTGCCCTGCTCTAGACTTTTCTGTCTTCTTCACATGCCCCTGCATTAAGTACTCCTACTTTTTAGCTTCTTTTTATATGTTGTCTTCTCCCATTAGACTGTAAACTCCCTGAGGGCATGGGCTGGCTTTCTTTCTCATATTTGTATCCCCAGTGCTTAATAAGTGTTTATTGATTATTCACCTTGTGGAATATTTAAGGTCCTTCACAATGTACCACTACCCTACCGTACTAGGCTTACCTCTTGTTACTACCCTCCCCGGACTCTAGACAAACTAGGCTACTTTCTTCTCAGTCACTTAGACAGCAGAAAATTCTTCAGTTTATACTACATATCAAGCAGCGGAGGTACAGATACAAAAATAGGCCCCTGACCTCAAGGAATTTATATTCTAATGGAAGAATAACACACATAACAGAATGATGGCTAAGGAGGGATAATTTAACCACAAGGATGGGACCATAAAGCAGTAGATTGGCACACCCCATCCAGGAACAGTAGCAGAGTTTTTTTTTTCACCATGGTTCAAGGTTTCAGAACTACAGGAGGGTATTAGAAGTGAAGGAAATGAGGAATGAATATACTAGCAGCACTTAGTCCATTAGATAAGAGGAGGCTAAGGAGGAGTTGTATGGAGAAGTAATGTTAAAACATGGCTGAGACTTTCTTTTAATTGTATTTCAAGAGAGGTAGACGCCAGTCAGTTAGGTGACACAGTGGGTAGCATACCAGATTCCTTTTCCTGTGTGTGACCCGGGCAAATCACTTAACCCTGTTTGCCTCAGTTTCCTCATCTGGAAAATGAACTGGAGGAGGAAATGACAAATGACTTCAGTATCTTTGCCAAGAAAACCCCAAATGAGGTCACAAAGAGCTGTATATGATTGAAAAAATAACTGAACAACAACAAAAGACGTCCATGGGGCGATGGGAGAGGGGAGAGTAGAAGTTCTTCCAGGGAGGTCCCCGGTATGAGTATTAAAGTGGGTGCCAAGCAGGAGCCTGTGAAGGAAAAGTAGTTCCCTTAGTTCTGGAACATCTTCTGTGCCCCTCTTCATCTGTTGAATTCCTCTTTATGCTTTAAATCCCACCTCCTCTAAGAATTCCTTCCTGATCTTCCCATTTATATGATGACCTTCTCCCCCTATACCTTACATACCACTTGTTTCATAATCCTCTGCTGTACTTATATAATGTTGCATATTACATTTATCTATGTTTATATCTTATTCCTATATTAGACTCTAAGCTCTCAACAGCTAGGTAGTGGAGTAGATAGACCTGGAGTCTGGAAGACCTGAGTTCAAGTCCACTCGCAAACATTTACTAGTTGTGTGACCTTGGTCAAGTCACTTAACCTCTGTCTGCCTCAGTTTTATCATCTGTAAAATGAGGAGAATAACAGCACCTACCTCGCGGTGTTGTTATGAGAATAAGATGAGATGATAATTTGTAAATTTTTAAAACCTTAAAGGGCTACATAAATATTATGGTTGTTGTCATTGTTATTATGACACAGTTGTCATTGTTATTAGCACAATTGGTCCTAAATAAACATTGGATGCATGAATGACTCGATAAGGACACTGCTAGAGGTTGTGACATTGCCAAGGTCACACAGTCAGCAAGTAGCTCTGGTGGGAACAGAACTTATGTTTCTTGCCTCTGATTCCAGTGCTTTTTTCTTCAGCACCAGTAAGTCCTCAGTGAAGATGTTTATTTTCTTTTCTTTTTTTTTTCTTTTTGAGGCAATTAGAGTTAAGTGACTTGTCCAGGGTCATACACCTAGTAAGTATCTAAGGTCAGATTTGAACTCAAGTCTTTCTGACTCCAGGGCCAATCTACTGCACTACCTAGCTGCTCCAAGAATTTTACTTTCAAAAAGTTTTGAATGGGATTTAGAGTTTGAGAAGAGACTTCTTTCAGAGAAAGGTGGTGGTGCTTTGGCCTACGTGAAATCGGAGCCAAATCCAGGCTTCGGAATGGCACAGAATGAAGGCAAATTCCAGAATTAGGTGAATAGGACAGAATGGGCCCTGGGGATTCTCTTCTGTAGCCCTAGAGGAGGCAGGAGAAAACTCAGAATGGGGAGATATCAACATGCAGAGACACAAGAGGAGGAGAACAAAATCTTTGGAAAGGACAATCAAAGACCTTAAACCCTGCGGTCAAAGTGCCCCACCCAAGAATCTCTAGTTTGAACTCACTGTTCTTCTCACTAAGGGCAAAGCTGCATGCAGAAGCAAGGCACACGACCTCAATGCCTCAGGCATCATTCCAGGACGCTTCCATGCTGACAGGTGCCTTGATATTTCAGCTGCGGTGCTTCATCACTTCAGCTTAGGGTTTTGGTAACCTTTAGATGATAAATGCAGGGGAGGGGGGATGCCCACTTTCGGTTGGTCATTAGCCATGGCAGCACCCACGCTTGCTGAGTTTTATGTATTTGCTGCTGGGTGGCAGTACTAGTGAAAGGGAAGAGAGTGAAAAGAGAAGACAAAGGATGGATGAAGAAGTTAGAAATAACACGTTTTCTTCTCCGTAAAAATACAGACGCTTTGCAGTAGAGACAAGCCAGTCCTAACTCATTTTATCTCATCCTCCTGACTATGGAAACCCTGTCTTCCTTTTGTACTTGCCCTAAGGCAGAATTTATCTCCCATTTTTTTATGGTAGTCAAGAAAAGAGTTGGGATTTGGGGTAGACCACAAGCTTACTATGAGTTAATCATATACTAGGGTAGCTATAACAACCAATGAAATCTTAAAAAGTGAGGTATAATATCTAAAATGAGAAAGGTCATAGATGAAGATATCATTTTATGGTTTCAAGTGTCATGTTATAGAAAGGACAATGTATCCAGTAGAGGGCAACTGAGATGCTGAGAATACTAAAAACTTTTTTATATAAGGATTGTTTGAAGGAAATGTGGGCAGAGGGACAGGATTGGGTGGGGGAAGGAAAGGAGAATGGGGAGGAGGATTAATTCTTAATAATTACAGTATCCTAAGATGGAATTGATTGTTTCTTCTCATTGAACCTCCTTGGTGAAAACCTAAATAACTATATATCAGTTATGATATAGAGTAGACTCTTAGTCAGGTACATGTTGGATTAGATAGCATGAGGACACAGAATAGGGAGTTTGGAAATACAGCAGAAAAATGTTCACTGCTTTGAAATTTTGCTTTGTGCTAGCTCAGCAGATGAGGAGAAAGGATGGTTGCTGGTTGTTTCTGCAGTATTAGCTGGAGCCTCTATACCTGCATGGCCTGTCCCCCTCTGGTGAGGCTACTCTGAATGTTCTGAGTGAATGCCCAGAGGCTTGCTGCATTGCTCAGTTTCATCCTGAGACAAGAAGAGATCCATCTTGTTTATCTTGTCCAGATTTCAAGGAATGCACCAATTAGTTTAGTGATGATCACCAAGCAGGGCAGCTGTACTAGAAAAAAACAAAACATTCTGTCTCCTAGGGGATAGTGACTCCTATGCAGTCACTGAATCTAACTTTTTCCCCACAATTAATACTAACAGCATTCCAGAGCATTATTAATATTATTGCCATTTTAAAATGGAAATTAGTCCATTTAGAAGGTGGCAACATGGTAGAATAGAAAGAACACTGACTATGGAGTCAGAGGGCCTGGGTTCAAATCTAGCTTCTGATGACCTTGGGCAAGTCACTTAACCTCATTGGAGTTCAGTTTCCTCACCTGTAAGATTAGAGTATTGAACTAAATGGCCTCTGAAGTCCTCTATAGCTCTAAATCAATGATATAAGACCCAGTGTTGACTGATTCATAGGGTTGCTCCTTGACTGTCCCTTTGGTGATGGTGTTTGATTTTCAAGACATTCTCTTGATGTTTCAATTTATTTGTACCTTTAGTGCCTCTGAGTATATTTAGAACATATCCATGTTCACATTATTCGAACTTTAGAATGTCTTCCATAATCTTCATCATTACAATATATTTCATTTGTTGAGCACTTCATTCTTTGCAAAACACTTTCAAATTCACAATTACATTATTTCCCATAACAACTTTTTGTGATGGATAGCATTGATTTTATTTCCATATCTTATATTTGAAGAAACTGAGCTGCAGTGAGGCTCAAGGACTTTTCCAGAATTTCTGAGTTTCATAGAGACATACCTGGAATTAGAACCCAGGTCTTCTAATTCTCATGTCCAATAGTCTTTCTACTGTTGATGTAAGCTCTTACATTATGTACTGTTAAAAAAGCTAGCTTTTCCCCTGTGCTGGAGACCTTAGAGGTCATCCACTTCAACCTCCTACTCAAAGCATCCCCTTATGACTGAGATAATAAGTATTACTTAAGTAATCATTCCCTTACTACTTAAGTAATTAAGTATTCCTTACTACTTAAATTACCAGCATATACAGGCAGACTTGACTTTTAGAGTTGGAAGAGATCTTCAAGGTCATCTAATCCAAGCAGCAAAGTGGTACAGAGGTTAGAGCTATGGGCCAGGCATCAGGAAGACTCACTGAATTCAAATCTAACCTCAGGAACTTACTAGCTATGTGATTTGGGGCAAGTCACAACTTCTGTCTGCTTCAGTCCCTCATCAGTAAAATGGGGATAATAGTACCTACCTCCCAGTGTTATTGTGAGGATGCAATGAGATAACATTTGTGAAGTGCTTGGCACAGTATTCACCACATAGTAGGCACTTAATAAATGTGTGTTTCCTTCTCTCCAATGAGGTCATTTACATTGAATTATAATGGGGAAAATCTTCCTGACAGCAGAATGTAATAGTGACCTGTGTGTTCACAATATATTAATCTTACATATAGTCCCACAGAGTTATACTTGATAAACTAAAAATATGAGACCTGAATTTAGAGATAAGTTAAAGTCACAGCGTATGATTCAAAGGACATCAGAAAATTGACTCCCATAAAGTAGGAGGAGAAAATCCTCTGCAGGTTTAAGGGGAAGAAAATGCCACTGGTCCCATCAGCCAGCAGCTACAGAAGGTCTAGTCCCTTCTGTTTCTAAGCAAGCTGGTGATGGTAAATAGTTCTTCCTTCTATCCGTGGGAAAAGGGTGTTCACCTCTTCCTGTGTACCAGATGGAAACAACAGCTGTCTTATGGGGAGAAATGCCATCTCTCCTCAGGTATAGGCAATCCATATTCAGTGATATTCTCCATCTTCTTTTCTTGGTCACATTTTATCATTTGCCTTTTTCTTTTCAGTAAATTTCAATGAAGTATAAAAAGAAAAAAAAAACAAAATATTCAGGGATCTTCTTTTGGTGGTCAGAAATTTGTATAATGGCATTTCACATCAGAAGATGTCATCCGAGGACTGTGTGACCAAAAAAAATAGGTTGGCTGGTGACATAACACATGGGGAAAGCTTATTGACTGTCTCTGTGATCCATTGGTGTCAATGAAATATCAAGAGAATTTTAAGAAAGCTCCCAGCATGTCAAGTGGACCCCATTTGGCAAATTTATGGGAGAACAGAAACTGAAGTCACACAAAATGGGCAGGCATGGAAGGATTGCGATCTGCATCATTGGAGGGAATATCCACATCTGTGAGATGACAGATCCATTGACGTATTTTATATCCATGGAAGATTTAAGGGCTCTTGAACGAGTAGGAGTATTTCTGTCCCCAGCCTTTCTTTTTTGCCTGTTGTGAATTCACATTGAAAGACTTTTCCAATGGAAATAATACGCTCTGGAGAAGGCTCTAAGCCTGATTTGTAATCTCTGTGAGCAACATCCAGAGAGGTAGGATCTCTACATCGAGGTGACTACTCTGAGTTCGCTTTTTTAATTAAGGCTCTGTATTGTAACTAGTCAATGTACATTATTGGGAGAATGAATGTCAATGCCACTGCTTTTTCTTTCTCTCCTTTATCTTTGTCAATGATTCAAAGACATGATTTATGGTTAGTCTCCGTCTTTCAGGATCATCCATCAAGCCCTGGTTTCACTACAGGGCTCTAAGTTGTAAATCATGCCGAAAGGCTGTCACTCATTCCTCTTAACCCTTTGAGCATGGATTTCAGGGTTGCTCTCCAAGAAAGAAACTTTGTTTGTAAAATGGCATGCAAGGTCCTAGACAATTGATGGGGTTCGTCAAATCAATGGAATTAATTGCTTGGCCTAATGCGATAATTATGAAGGCCTGCAATAAGAACTGGGCATGGCTCCACCCTACATATTCATTATGCGAAGCATTTGCTGTGTGACTTGGGAACCCGGCAGCTTCATGAACCAGCTCTG
Source organism: Pseudochirops cupreus (assembly GCA_028627135.1). NCBI lineage: Eukaryota > Metazoa > Chordata > Mammalia > Diprotodontia > Pseudocheiridae > Pseudochirops > Pseudochirops cupreus. Next base: position 198,295,958 of record CM053581.1, read on the forward strand.
TTCAGTTTTTAATGTCCATTATAGATGTGAAGTGCTGAATTTCACTTTGGAATCAATCACAGGCTAGTTCTGATTGTGACCTTGCAGAGACTAAAGAGTGAGAGTAAAAGCCCATTAGCAGCTGCTATTTTAAGCTTTGTAAATTAACAGCTTTCCAGCCCCTCCCCCTCTCTCTGTAACGCTCTCTCTCCCCCCTTCTCCTCTTCCTCTGGGGCTGGGAGTAGAGGAGATGAGTAAATAGAGTGGGAGCCTTCATTGGGAGCCAGGTTCCCAAACCTGGAGATGTTTGTTTATGCCTACGACTCTGGCTACTTTGCTGTTGGTCCATTGGGTTGGCTTGTTGTTGTTTCTTTCTACCAGAGGGTGCCCATGCCCAAATTAAGCCATTCATCACTTTTAAGATCAAGTATCCCTGCACGGAGTGGAACTCATCACGATGGGCGCTAACGAATGGAGCTCCCTCATGGTTAAAGTTTGAAACTGGTAATGGAGGGTTATTAATGAAAAATATCTGCTTGGGGTCTATTTGTTTGGAGTCCACGGCTAGTTGATGGCAATTTTATTCCTGAATTATGTACAGCTCCGTTTTGCCGAGGCAAGCTGATGGAAACAACAAATATGCTTGAGAAAAGATATAGAGGTAAATAAAGTGAAAGGCTGTAAAATATGTACGTTCATCATCCAAACCACGCTACTCTTCTTTTTAATGGGAGCTCTGCCCGAGAGGGTGTTTTAGGGCCTTGGCACTTAAATGTTTCCAGGCACTGAAAGCAAATGGCAAGAGCCGTCCTTAGCTGAGGTTGAATATTGGAATGCAGGGTCATCAAGGTGCCTCTGGATGCCTCTGGATTGCCAGGGCTAGGCCCCACCAACACACCCCTTGTTCCCTCCCCTCACAACGTATAAAATAGTTACCCTTATTATTTTGTATTTCCCAGAAGGGCCGCAAGGATCTTTTCAAACTTTAAATGACCCAAGAGCTATTAATCCTCCTCAACAGCCTTTGGGAGGCAGGTAAACTGTTGCTGAACTAGTATTTCACTGAGAAGCCCTTCTTCCTCTGCCCACCCCCCTGCTCAGAAATTAGATTTATACAGTATACACAGTGTCTACCGACCTAACTACAGGTGACTTAGAAATGTAGAGCTTGCAGATTAATGCGATCATTCAGAATGATTTATTCTATTTTTTTGTGCTGAGTGCAGCTCCGATGGCCTGCTGGTAGAGCATAACAAGAAGGCAATATTTCCTCTCCTAAGTTGCAGCCTATTTTATAAAGGCCTCCTTTACTTTGCAGGGCCTGCAGTCGGGCTCCAGCTATTTGAATGTAAAGGTTGTCTGTTTATGCTCTAGACCCTGTTTATGCCTTGTGATCAGAAGGCTTTTGGAAGACAATAACAGAGAGATTTTACCTAATGGAATTAATAGGGACCCTTAAGAGCCACTCTACCTTAACATGGGTGAGAGAAATTCTCTTTTCTAAATATTGTCTGTCCCAGGTATAATTATAAATTAGTGCTCACTTTATTCAGGCCCTGATTCCTCATCCCAAAGGGGACAGAGAAGCTGCTGCTAAAATGTCCTTTAAACAAATTACAATCTGCCACCTATTGAAGCTCTTAATTAGTGTTCTGCCTCTGATATAAAGCTAGGAGGCCTAATTACAGTAAACGTACCTCAGCCTTTTACTTGAAATAACCCTGAATTACAAAGAAGACCCGGTTACACCAGGCCTGGTTAGATTATGTCACCTGATGTCTGGTTTGGCATGTTCAGAAGAGGGGATCATCTATCTGGAAACTAAAAATTAAAATTTCCCCTCATCACCAAATATGTCATTTTTTTAATATCACATTTTATTCTTTCCATGGAGAAAGTTTACATAATATAGTTCCTTTTTCAGCTCTTGATATCCAAATTCTTTGCAGATGGATGTTTTGTACCATATATACTTGCTAGATCAGAAACGGAGGAAAATTTAAATAAATTGTCCAACTTCACATAGCAGCGGCTCACTGACTCAGAACCTGGAATAGATAGTATGACTTCTGATTTCCCCACACTGTGTTCCCCATGGGCCCTCTCTTCTTAGGATGAAGATCTGGGCTATCTTCTTAATCTTAAATAGGTGTATTCCTTCCCAGTTGATACCAACTGGCCATTCCTTGTTATGTCACTCATCCTCCCTTCCCTGCCTGCCCTCACCCCCCATTACCCTTCTCTATCCTATTTTCTGTTTTGTTAAATAACCGTGTGACTTTGTCTTTGACATTAAACAGTTGTATATACTTTTAGCTGCTGAGTGCTATCCACACAGTTTGTTTACTCGATCTGTATTTCCAATCAGTGCAGAAGGTTTACTAAAGCAGTTCATTACTGATTTATTTATGATGTATTTAGATAGCAAATATGGTACTGTCAGCAGTTGCTGGCTAAACAGTGTTGACAGACATTAATAACATATGGTATAGGAATGGAATTATGATCTTTAAAGATTTTTTTTTAATCTCTACACGCATTTTTAGGTTTTGTTTTGCTTAGGTAGGTCTGCGTAATCGGGGAGAGTTTTAAACAAGGAAAGCGTGTTTTCCTTTATTTGTAACCTTTGGGGTGTCTTGGTGGTGACATTAAAATCTTCTGCGCCTGTTTAGCTGTTCAATTTAATGGAAGACAAATCCTCCCAAAGGTTTAATTTACTCTTGCAAACTGAAATCGCTACATTTCCACCGTGGGAAATGGCCTTAATTTTCCCAGCCTTCAGTATACATCAAGCATATAATTCACTTCTTCCCCCCCTCAATATGTCACTCATTAGAAAACAAAGTTTCTGATATTTAAATGTTCCATAGTTTAAGGTGAGAAACCAGTTCTCTCATACCCGCAAAGTGCATTTGCAGGCATGGCTGCCCCTATCTGACAGCAATATACCAGAGAAGAACAGAAAAACATTTGAATTTTTTTTGCTTTTAATTGGCTTTTTTCCCAAAACACTAGCATTTTTATACCATGGCAAGGAGAAATGCCTTTGACTGGACCTTTTGGAAAGATGAAAGAAGATCACATTAGAGGTGAGAAAGTTTATCCAAAAGTACCTTCCAAGGTGTTTAAACTCACTAAAGTTAATTATTCCTGTTTACTGAACAGGAAGGAAGGGAAAATTTCTAAATTAGCAAAGGTTTTTTTTTTTTAAATACTTATTGATACATTTTGTTTTGATGCCAACAAAAACTTACTACCAAGCACCTAAAGGAACCATGCTACAAAAAGTCTACATCCTGAAAACAGTTTATTGATTGTTAACAAAAAGGAGATGGACTTCTTTGATTTTGACCATATGACCATATTGACCATATGACCATTTGACCATAATTTGGGCAATTACATTTGACCAGAGTTTTAGTCCACCTAATGTTAACTTTACTTATTTATTACTGTGGTCAAGATGTATGTTGTTCTTTTGTCTCTGTATCTTCACTCAGAATCACCTCTTATAAGTTTTCCCATGTTGATCTGAAATTCTTTACATTCCTTATGGTACAAGTAGAGTCCATTATAATCAGCCATTCTTCAATATTTGTTCACGTTTCCCCCACAACTTTTTGGTATCACAGTCTTGCATAAGGATAGGATCAAAGACCCAGTGAAATGACAGGTATATTGGGCCACCCTGAAAATCAGTATTATTGTATTTTAAGGGCCTTCTCTAGTCAGTCATTTAGGTCTTTTAAAGTAATGCCTAAGGGATTTACTTCATCCTGCATTTAAAATTCAGTCTTATTTTGGAGTGAGTAGATACATCAAACATGAATAATATAAAAGTAGGAAGTTATAAAATGTTAGAATTCCACAGAAATGTGTCACCTTGTCCAGCCTCCTCATTTTGCCAGTAGTGAAACTGGGAGTGAGAGGTAACACAGTTAGTGGAAAAGCCCAACCGGACACCTGGTTATCTCTGTTGGACCGCACATTTTCCCTGACAGCCTCCAGTTTTAAAGAAATAAATAACTGGGAAAAGTTACCGATAAGACAGACAGACAGACAGACAGACAGACACACACACACACACACACACACACACACAGGCAAACTTTCAGGTAAGTAAATAAATGTGTTTATGTATTTAGAGAGACTTATCTAAATCCTGGTTCTAATGTCTCCACTCCTACTAGCAGTGAGCAGTAAGGATACTGGGAGATGCAGGGCTAAGACAGAAAAGTTAATACCCTCTAAGCAAATGCAGTTTGTATGTGCAATAACATTGCTGAGTGTGAGTTATATCTCTTCAAAGGTAAGTAAGGTTTTATTGGACTAACAGATTTGTGACCAAACCAGGGAAATGAGCTGACTGGATATTTATAATACCAGAGCACAAAGTTTCCCAGACTTGGAAAAATAAAACAGAAGGAATGCTGTGTATTAGCAAGAGGGAGAATATAGATGTTGCTGAGAGAAATGTCATCGGTATTTTAGTTGAGAGGGCAAATACCATTTCAGCAAAAATTTGGGTCAGCAGACAGAATAACAAAGTGAAGGGACTCTTTGGTGGAAGTACCTGCAAACTCTAGGCAACTGGGGTTCTCCACACTCAGTCCTTAGTTCAGATCATTATAGTAAATTAGCAGTTAGCTGTGGCCTTAACAAGTATTTCAAAAATCAGAATTGTTTTTCTAAAATATTGCTGTTTAGAGAAAGGCCCAAGTTCACAAAGAAATAAGATCATATTAGAAACGTAAACAAAAAAATTTTTTAAAGTCTTGCCAATGAGTATCAAGACCTGAGCATGTATCCAACACAATCTTCTGCATCTTCAGGCATGTGTGGCGCATTTCTGATGTCCAGACTCTATCCTGGGGTGACATTACCTATATAACCTTTGATCATTCCCCACCCCCACAAAAAAAGTTAAATTATACTTTCTGTATTTGACTTGCTAAGGCAGCAAAGTTGTCTTTTTTGTTCAGTTGTGTCCGACTCTCTGTGACCCCATGAATCAAACTGCCCATGGGATTTTCTTGGCAAAGATACTAGAGTGGTTTGTCATTTCCTTCTCCAGTGGGTTAAGGCAAACTTTTGATTTGCCAGGGTCACACAGCTAGTAAGTACCTGAAGCCAGGTTTGAACTCAAGTCTTCCTGATTCCAGGCCCAGATCTTTATCCACTGAGCCACCTAATTGCCTCCAAGGCAAAAAAGCAAAATATTACATATAAGACAGTGGTCTATGGAAAGAATACTAGAGTGGCAGAGAGCAAACCTGATTTTAAATTGGGTGCCCAGTGTTAAGTAAGCATGTGCCCTGGGTTCTCATATTCCCTCTTTTGGCCTCAGTTTCTTTTTCTTTAAAATGAGGTGTTTGGACCAGACCCTGTACAAAACTAAAACACTATTAGATGGGGAAAGCTTTCAAAGAGTAAGTCCTAGAACCAAAAAGAGTTGTTCCCATAATTGTCAGTCACTGAAGCATTAGTTAATCTGAGTTTTGTAGTCCTTGAACATTCTGATTCTCTCATGGGTATCAGGAAACTTGATTGTGTGCTATTTATTAAGTTAACCCACCTCTACTTGCCCTTGAACATGTCCCCAGCCTTCCATGGGATACCATTCAACCTAACTTGAAAATCTCACCAAAGGTTATAAATCAAAAGTAGGGTTATTGTCTCTAGAAGACCCCTGTCAGAATGCACTAATATTATTTAAAGGTGACAAGAAAGGTTCCATTGACATATTACAATAGATTTACTAATTCACTTATTTGGCCATTTTTTACTAAGCCTATTTTATTTATTATTTATTTGTCTGTTATGTGTAAGGTGGGGCCTGGTGAAGAGACAGAGATAAGAAAAATAAAGTCTTTGTCCTTAAGGACTTTTAAAAATATAATGAACATTATGAAGCATTTATTAAATTAAATGTGAAGCATTAAAAATATGCAGAATTTTATAACCACTATGTAGCAATTCTAAAGTGGAATACACCATAAAAAGAGCAAAAGATGGGTCCAACAAGCATTTCTACAATCAGAGGGAAAAAAAGCTTGTTCCTATTAAGGGGTGGTAAGAGGGGGTTCAGTGAAGGATATTGATCAGATTGGACAGTTGTCTCCTTGAAATCAGAGAGCAGAGCCCTGAGGTAATCAATCAGTCAGTCAATCAGATATTTAGTGAATACACTTTCCATGTGCTAAGTGTGTTAAGGCCTTTCCTCAGGAATGGGATCCAACACTTGCTGTTGCAATAGCTTTCTATCCAATCAGACTCATTTAATTATTTCTTGTCGTTTTGGACTTGTTTATCGAAGGAGAATGAGACCTCAGCAAGGGCAACAGTGACACTTCATACATTTCATGTATACCTCACAGACCTAGCACTAGGGCATTTAAATGCTAGGCTCTGTGTGTGTGTCTGTGTGTCTGATTGATATTATTATAATATATAGTGTGCTTTTTCAGTTGTGTCTGATTCTTCATGACCCCATTTGGGATATCTTGGCAAAGATACTTGAGTGCTTTACCAATTCCTTTTCCAGTTCATTTTACAGATGAGGAAACTGAGGCAAACAGGATTAAATGACTTGCCCAGGGTCAAAGAGCTAGTAAGTGTCTAAGGTCAGAATGGAAATCAGAAAGAGGAGTTAACTTGATTCTAGTCCAGTGGTTCTCAACCTTCCCAACGGACCCTTCAATACTCGTATGTGGGTGTCTACATGTGGGCAGATCCACCTGGAGACGAATAGAGGAGCAGTGTCTCGGTTCCTAAGACCATCGGAAATATGTTTTCTGATGGTCTTAGGCGACCCCTGTGACCCCTGTGAAAGGGTCATTCGACCCCCAAAGGGGTCATAACCCACAGGTTGGGAACCACTGCTTTAGGCCCAGTACTCTATTCACTGATTCACCTAGCTGCCCATGCATATATATATAGTATATGTATATGTGTGTATGTATTTCACATACATATGTGTATATGTGTATGTATATGTACAAATACATATATGTTCTTATACTTATTTGGGTACATGAACATACATGCAGAAAGAATTATACACATCTATATGCAGATATACATACATAAAGAGAGGGAATCATTTATAAATCATTGTTGTAGCTACTGTGGGGGATATAAGAAATGTGTAAGGTGAGTCTCTTATATTTATATATAAGCATATAGATATATTAAAACATATGGTTTATATAAATGCAAGTATGTGCATAATGATATCCTCATGCGTATATATTCACACATTATATATGAACGGATATTCTTTGTGGGGTGACTTCCCATCTCATTCAGAGCTTCAGTTCTATATGCACAGAGAGTAGAAATTATTATATTTCATAAAGATTTTGAAATCTTTGAATTAAACGTGTTCGGCGATGATGAAAGTACTATGTGTAACAGAAGATTTTATTGGGGTGCCATATTCCAGGCAGTTCTTCCAAAAACTTGGTGTTTCTTGATTTGCCACAAAGGACTTCACTGGAAGAATGTTGATGACAGAAAGATGGAGTTTTCCGGCAAGAAGATAATCAGGCTGTCTCTATCATTTTGTAAAGTCTGCTTTGTAATTCCCATAATTATTTATTTGATAAGCTAAGTCACGTATGTTACAATCCAAAGCCATCGGCAAACAGCACAATGTGGGAAGCAGACATTTTTGACTTTTTTAATGTTCAATTGATGCTTTTTAAAAAATATTACTGTGATTTCCCGTTATTCTATCCTCCCCCCTCAAAGAATCCTCTTTTAAAACAAAGAAAAACACTTAAGTAGAACAAAGGATGCATTCATGACAATTGACAACTTATATAATACTCTGCACCTATGCACAGTCCACCAATTTCCTAATGAGAGTAAAATAAGCATTTTGCATCATCACTTTTGTGGCATCCAGACTAGACATTTTATATGATATGAATTGGATTTTGGCCTTTATTATTTTCATTTCCATTATTGTAATCCTTGTATATATTATCCTCTTGGTTTGATTGACTATCTTTGCTCTGCATCAGTTCATAAAAGTTTTTCCACGTTTCTCTGAATTCCTAATAGTCATCACTTCTTATAGCACAATATTGTTGCCTCACATCCATATACTACAGCCTGTTAATCTATTTGCCAATCAGTGGGCACATATTTTGATTCTAGTTTCTTTCCTACTACTAAGAGCACTACTAGAAATACTTTGGTATATATGGCACCTTTCTTCCTGTCATTGATTTCGTTAGGATATATGGGACACCATTTCCATACTTTGCCAAGGAACACAAATGTCTTGTCCAAGGTCTGGATGGAATATCATATGATTTCCTCAAAAGAAAAATGCTTAGAAAAATCAAGATGGGGCAGCTAATCATTGATGTTTGCTTCCAGGGAGGAAATGAATCCATTAAGAGCTTGGGTAGCTATTATGGCAGGCTTCAGAAATGACCATGAATAAACAGAATAAATAAATAAATAAATGTTGGTGAATAGGATATTCTATAGTTTTGAGGTAAGTTTGCTTAGCCTAAAAAGTAAAAGGTTATTGTACTGCTAACTAATGTTTGAGAGATGCTTCTCTTCAAGTTTTACATGCATTTATACATATATTACGTAGATTTTTAAAATGTAAAGTATGATGAATATTTTAAATTCAAATCATGGGATCAAAGGTTTTCACCCTGGAAAGAGAGCATAAGGATCATCTAGCTGCACTCCACTCTCACTTAATTTACAAATCTGTAACTGAAGTCCAAAGAGTTTATATGACTTGACCAAGGTCACACATATGGATGGTATATTGTCACTATCTAAAATAAAGTTGTTGGAAATCCTTCTTTGTAAAATAATCAGTTGCAACCCAGTATATCAGTGCTATAAAATTCGTCCCTTCCTTAAAGTGAAATCCAAGGGTGTTGAGTTTGATATCAGGCTTGTCTCTCTTCTCCAGCCATTAGATAAGTCTAAAGCAGTGGTTCTCAACCTTCCTAATGTCTCGACCCTTTAATACTTGTAAGTGGCTGTATCTGCATGTGGGCGGACCCGCCTGGAGATGGATAGAGGAGCGGTGTCTCGGTTCCTAAGACTATCGGAAATATGTGTTTTCCCATGGTCTTAGGCGACCCCTGTGACTCCTGTGAAAGGGTCGTTCAACCCCCAAAGGGGTCACGACCCACAGGTTGAGAACTGCTGGTCTAAAAGGACAGTCCCATAAGTGACCACTCATCTGATCAGTCGTCACCTCCAACTGCCGATAATACTATTCTAGAACCAGACTATTGCTTCTCTTGTTCTAATTTCCGGGACTGGACTTTGTAAATGTTTTTGGTTTTTTGAGGCCCAAGGACATGGATTAATGTCAAAGGTCTTCATCTGGATATCTTTCCTTTTTGCTTATTTGAATGCTGTCCATCCCTTTGGTGTGTAAAAGGCATTGAAAAGCAGAGAATCTCAGTATCTATGCATCATAGCAACAGATTTCCCCCCAATTTCATAAAATCTAAGTGAGTCCTCAGGGGCTTTATGATTCAAACTGAGACTGTTTGGAAAGTGTCCCCTCTCACAACTACGTAGGAGGTGTTTGTTCTATCCTGAGTTTTTCCTCAGGCCCATTGGCAAAGATGACTAGTTTGAATTCTTATCTATCCCTTGATAGGTTTCTGGGGCTGATGATAGAAATCCCTCTCTGTTTGAATCTTACTGGCTGTTTTATGTCCTTTGATTGATCTCGATTATTCACAGATTCACTAATCACTTTCTGATTATTTTTTCAATTCTATCCAGTTCAATGAGTGCTTTTTTTCTTCTTATTCTTTACTTGTCTCAACTTGATAAAACATTGGCCCAAAGTTTTGGTTTTGACTGGGCGTGGTCTCTTCCTTAGTATTTAAAGGACAACATTCCTAGGGATAATGATGCCTTAATAAACATGGAGTTGCTCCTCTTCCAGACTGTATCATATGAATTTCAAACAAGCCACAATTGCACGGTGCTGCACCCAAGAGGCAGTGAAATGGAAGGGATAGAAATTGGCATCCCACCTCGAGGAGCCCTGAATTCCATATACACTAATATTGAGGCTTGAAAATTCATAGGTGGCTGCTTTTCAGATCCTCATTTTTGTGACCAAGCATCCTATTTTGCTGTTGTTAAAAATCAGGAAGGAAATGCAAGCCTCTTTTGCAGTCAGACATGATATTGAGTCTTAGATGTTCCTACTAGCTAGCTTGCTGTCAAAAAAAGAAAGAAAGAAAGACAGAAAACGAGACACATAAGCCTCCCTGAAAGAAACACACTCTTTGGTAGAGGTCAGATGCCCTCTGCTGCTTCTCCTCTTCCCCAGCATGATTCTCCCTTAGAGGGTCATTGTTGGCAATAGCATTCTCCTCCCTCAGAAAACAAAACAAAATAAAATATCTTTTCCTCTTCTGTAAGTTTAGATAGAAGCGAAATGTTTGTACTTTAAAGGGCTGTTTTATAATCTGGATCTTAGAAATGCCTGAAGATTATAAGAACCCCAAACTGCAGCGCCTGCTTCCTCTTATAGCCGTCTCGTTGCATCTGACCCTTTTGTTTATCTAGGATCTGGGCTTTTATGGGTTTCCAGAGTTTCAGGTTTACAGCCCTAAATTTGTACTTTGGCAGCAGAGCCAACAGGATCAATCACCTGATGGGCCTGCTATGAGCCGGGAACTGGGGATACAATGACAAAAAAGAAAGCATCCCTGTCTTCCAGGAAACAGTATGTTTGTGCATGTGTATATAGAGAATAACTATCTGCAAAATAACTCCAAGGTAATTTGGTTGGGAGGAAGGGCCATGGCACTGGCACCTTGGAGCTAAGATTTGAAGAAAATTAGAGATTTTAAGTCAAAATTGAGAACAGAGTACTTTTCAGGCCTGTGTGAGAGCCATGTAAAGGAATGGAGATGGAAGGTGAAACATCTTGTATGAGGAAGGTTGATATAGGCATCCCCTGGTGATCTCTCTGTTGGCTTGGTTAGAATGTAAGCTCTTTGAGGACAGGAACTATTTTGCTTTTGTCTTTTTTTTTCCCTCAGTGCTTTACACACAGGCTGACCCTTAGTAAGTGCTTAATAAATGCTGATCAATTGATTGATTGATTGCCAACTTAGCCTTTAGGGGCAAATCTTTTGAGGGGAAAAAAAAAAGCCTTACTCTAGGTTCCCATTCTATGTTTTCCCTGAATAGTAGAGTGGAAATAGTAACTGACTATTTCAAATAACTTGGTTCTAATTCCAGCAGTCAGAAACTCACTGGAAGACTGGGTAAATTGCTTCCTCTCTCTAGGTCAAACTTTCAAATGAAGACACTGGAGTAGATGACTCCTTATAGTTATCAGTATATATGATTCCTTCTGTTGAGATAGTTTATATATTATATAGAACAAAGGTTCTTAATCTGGAATGTGTGATTTTTTTTTCAATTGAGAACTAGTTTGATACTTGATGTCCCAAAAGTCTTAGTGCAGTTTTAAGCTATTGAAACTTAATAGCTTCACTAAGACTTTATAGCTGCTAATCAATCCCATGGATTTTATTTTATACATTTCCAAATTTTTTTCAGAGAAGTGGTCTATAGGCTTTGCCAAGCTGCCAAATTGGTTAATAATACCCAAAAAAAGGTTAAGAATTCCTGATCTAGATGGATGGATAGATAGGATAGATTGGGTGAATGGATAAATAGATTGATATGAACTTGCTGACTAGTTTATCCTTCTGTGAAATGGCTTTCACACCTATCTACCTCACAGTTGTAAAGAAATTACTCCGTAAAACCTAAAAAGCTAGAGAAGTATTAGGTTGCTTTAAAAAAAATTCTATGTCATAGAATTGGGGTGCTGAGTTGCTTTCTGCATGGATTTTCAATAGAATGGAATTTTCATCAAATGTACCCTGGGAAAGTTATTTAACATTTTTGACCTTTAATTTCCGTATCTATAAAATGAAAAGGTTGGTATCTAGAATGTCTTCTAGCTCTAAATACTTATGTAAGTGTAAGGACCACATGTGTAATAAAGGCTGTCGTGGTGTGGCTCAAAGGAAGGCAGAATAAATGTCTCCAGTCCTCTCCTTTCCCTATCCTTCTCCAAAGGAGACTTTCATTTCTGTTAGGAAATGAGCAAGAGGTTGGGTACAGAGGCTGTTCTGTTCTCCTCAAAGAAAAGAGATGCTGAATGAGAAGTACATCTATCTGATCCCTTAAATATCTCTCATCTAAGGGATATGATCAAGTTCCAACTAACTTCTGATTACTTTGTCATTGGCTGGGAACAGGACCTCAAGCTCTGTCTTTTCCCATTAAATATCTGTTCCACAATGAACAGACATGTGAATAGCAAAGAAATCCATTTATCCAAATCGTAGCAAAACAAAAATCAGAGGAGGTATGTAGGAGAATATATGCCAGACAATGCAGGGAGAGGGAGTTTTCCCATTGGGAGCAGGATAACTCAGCTCACTTGAGAGAGAATCCTGATTCTCACCCAAAGGCAAACTTCGTGCAGTCTGTAATGTAGAAAGCTAGGAATAGGGACATGATAGAGACTGTCAGTTCCTCATATCTTCCAGAGTCTTTTCCTTCACTAACCTCAAGTTGGGTTTACCTCTCCCATCTTCTTGTTCAAATCTGGAAGCTAGACCTCCCTGAAGCGATTCAACTCAAAGTTTGATGAATCCCAAAGAGTACTGATGCTTGAAGACCACCAGAAAGGACTGACAAAGGCTATTTCTCTCTTACCTCTCACCAACCCCATCCCACACCTCATACATGGCATAGGAGAGAATCCCATGCCCCAATAGGCTTTGAGGTTACATATGATCCTTTGTTTATAACTTAAGTTTGAAATATAGAGGTCATGTTTTGGTGAACAACTGACTTTGAAGTTCCAATGAGAAAAGATTCCAAATGAGTCTTAACTCTGTGGCCAGAGGAGCATATTAGGCACACAGGTCCTAGTTTACCATCTCTGATGTCTCTTGTGTTACATTATTTGGTTATAAAGGGTAGCTGTGTATAGATTCTTTTTCCACAGATGCCTTGCCTTAAACAAGGCTAACCTGATGCTCGCATATCCAGATTTTTGAGAGCTCCCAGCACCCAGCACAGTGACTAGAATGCAACAGACACTTAATAAATGTTATTGGTTCATTGACTTCTTGAACTTAACCCTTTCAACTTTGCATCAAGTTGACTTCTCTTATTCCATTGAAAATAAACACTGGGGGGAAAAAAAAAACTCATTAAGCCTCTGAACACAGGTACTGTACCCGAGAACTTAGGACTTTGCAATTTAAGGCCAAGTGAACAGTTTATGCTCTTAAACATATCCACAATAAAATCTGAAAGTGCCAGATTTTAATTGTCAGAAAATTTTTTCTTATTTTCACCAAAAATTTCTCCTTTTTTTCCCATTGGTCCTAACTGTGGCTTCAGGAGCCAAGCACAAGCCTAATCGCTTTTCTCCATAGCCACCATTCAAATGTGTGCATATAATTAATCACCAGGCCCTTTTAGATCTTTTCTTCAAGTTAGACAACACCCTTTCTTGCAGTTGATCTCTGTTTGGCATGGTATTGTGTTCCTTCCTCTCCTGGTTCCCTTCCCATGAACTTCATCTTGTTAAAACCTTAAGATGAGACACCCATGACTGGATAAAGTACTCTGGCCATGATGTGATCCAGGCTGAGTACAGTAGCTGATCACTTTTCTTTTTCCCCTCTGTGATACTATTAATGCCACCTAAGACATCATTGGTTTGGTCTTGGGTTTGTTTTGTTTTTTGTTTGGGGGTTTTGGTGGGTTTTTTTGCCTGATTTTCACACTGCTGCCTCATGTTCTTACAATGCACAGAACCCCACAAATCTTTTCCCAATGACCAGTCCTCACCACCAGACCTCATCCAGTGTTTGCACTGCTGATTTTTTAAATCCAAGTATAGGACTTTCCATTTATTCCAGTTTCTCTTGTTAGTGTCAGCCCCCCATCCCAGTCTGCCAAGATTTTTCACGATCCTTGTTCTGTCGTGGAATATAGTAACTAGTTTCCTCTCCTTCCTGTCTTCCCAGGCTTTGTTTCTTTCTCAGTTTTAATGAATTCTTTGAAAGATACTGGTTTGAGAAGCCCCTGGATCTTTGCCATATCGTTGCATTAATGGTAAAATGATACTAATTAGTGGAAAACTGTGACAGATTTATATTATACCATCCTTATAAAACTTTTATAATAGTTCATCTGGCAAAAAAAAAGATTGAGGAATAAGACTTTAGGGGGCTAGGAAAGGGTCTTAGAAGATGGGGCATAGGGCCTTTTTTCAGATGGTCATATTTGAATTCTTATTTTTTTTAAAGTAGCTTTGGATTCTTAGTGACAGATTTTTCTATATAGTGGTCATTGAGAATATGGAAGTTATTTAATGATCAGTCAGCAAATACATCTTGAGTTCTATTAAATGCAAGAGACTCTAGGTCCTGCATATTTATCTAAAATGTGCATTTTATGGGGAAATATTTCCCATGAAAATGGTCTTCCCTTTACACCAATGATCAAATAAAATTTAGTCTTTGTAATTCTTTGGTCATGACTGTGGATAAGCCATACTTACCAGTTTTATTTCATATATTGATTATGGGCATAAGACCTGGAAAAAGAGAATGAAAACACATCCTTTGGGGGGACCCCCAGCAATCTATCACCTGACAGTCTAAGGCACCTCAATACAGCCTAACATTTTCAATGGTCTGTCACTTTCTCTGTCTGGAGGAGACAATACAGGAATCTAAAATTTCTTAATGGCCACCTGAATTCATTCATTCAACATTTTTTAAGTGCTCACTATATGCCAGTCCTGAGAAGAAATAAAAAGATTAAAAAAAACACAGTTCTTGCTCTCAGGGAGCTTACAACCTCATCAAGGAGTTAAAACATAGACAAATAAGTAGGATATTAAATTTTCCTCATCATGATGCCACCCATCCATTGTCCATTAAAACCTCCTTATAGTGTGCTAATTCTTCCTCCTCTTTGGTGTTTACACCTTTAAAATGTGTGTAGATTCTTATTATGTGTCACTCCCTTATTCGTCATTTAGGGAAGACAGCTCAGACATGTTTAGCTGCTTTAATCTTTCCTTATAAATCAATCCCTCTCTTCTCTTAATCATTTTGGTTGCTCTTCTCTGAACTCCCTCCAATTTGTCTACATCTTGCTCACACTGGGTTGTCTAAAAGTGAACATAGTGTTCAGGTGTGATGTGCTCTCATTCCTTCTCTCTCTCTCTCTCTCTCTCTCTCTCTCTCTCTCTTCTTCTTCTTCTTCTTCTTCTTCTTCTTCTTCTTCTCTCTCTCTCCCTCTCTCTCTCTTCTTTCCTCTCTCCCTCTCCCTCTCTTCTTTCTCTCTCTCTATACACATATATTATATAGATATCTCATATATTTCTGTCCCTCCTCCTTTTTCTTCCTATATCCCACTTTCCTTCTACCTTTCCTCCTCTATATCACTCTCTTCTTCCTCTCCCTTTTTCTTTCTCTTTTCTCTCTCATTCTTTCTTTCCTTCTGTCTCTGTCTCTTCCTGTCTCTCTGATTCTGTTTCTGTGTCTGTCTGTCTTTTCCTTCTCCCCTCTCCCCTATCTCTTCTACCTCTCAAATCTCATTCCGTCTAATATAGAATCCTTCTTTCCCTTCTCTCTGTCTCTGTCTCTGTCTGTCTGTCTCTGTCTCTGTCTGTCTGTCTCTGCCTCTGCCTCTGTCTCTCTCACCCTCCCTCCCCCAGTCTCTATCTTTCTCTCTGTGTCTCTCTCACTGTTTCTTTGCATCTCTGTGTGTGTGTCTCTCTGTCTCTGTCTATCTCTGTCTCTCTCTTCTTTGTTTCTTTTCTATTTCTCACTGTGTGTGTGTATGTGTGTGTGTGTGTCTTCCTCTGACATCTCACTCCATCGAAGATAGCATTCCAGGCTCTGTCAATGAGCAATGCTGAAATGGTTTGCCTCTAGTTTCCAGAGGGCCCATTTCCTTTGGTTGCATGGTGGTGTATTTGTTATTTTTAGTATCTCATTGTCAAGTCCCAGCATTTTCAACTTTTGTGGTTACATTACTTATTCCAGAAAGTCATATTACTGATGATAGGCTGCTGTATCGATAGAAGAATAATTGCTTGCTGTCATGTCCACTCTATAAAGTTTCTTTCCCTGAAAATTGTTAAAAGATGTATATATGTATGCATGCATGTATGCATGTATGTATGCAAGAGCTGCTACCCAGAACCAATACCTTCCACCTTTTCCTCCCTGTGAATCCATTCTTTACTGTGCAGCCTTTAATACCAGCTCCCTCTGCTGGTTGGATGCTCTGCCTTGGAATCATAGATCTGAGAGCTGGAAGGACCCCAAGAAACCATGCTGGCCCAACCATCTGCTCAAATACTATGATGTACATTTTTACAGGGAGAGTAACTGAGACCTAGAGAAGTTGAATGACTTGTCCAAGGTCACACAGCTACCACAATAAATAATAGAGAATGTGTGGGCATCACATAATCGACTTTTAGGAAGGAATTTAGAGATGAACTAGGCCAACCTTCTTATTTTACAGTTGAGGAAATTTAAATTCCGGGAAATTAGGTAGTTTGCTGACGGTTGCAGAATGAGTGAGCTCTAAGCTCTAGCTCTAAGGCTAGAAGTGTGGTCTGCTGATTCCTAGTCCTGTCCTCACTGCGCCACATTTCTTACACTTCAGTTAGTTTCTTCTCTAAAGGCCTTGTCTACTGATAGTTTCATATAAATGGTGGTTCCTTTTGTATTACTGATCCTTTGTCCCTGCAGCCGGACCCAGCAGTGGTTTTCCCCAGGGTGGCCACGGGTTTGTGTACTGAGCTATCCTCAGCTCCCCACCAATAAGGGAACTAAATAGCATTCACAAGCCTGACCAGGACTTGGATGCCTGTCTTTGGCCTCTTTCATGAACTGCTAAAGAATCTTAGAGCTCAAAGGGACCTTGTTGGTGCTGTTGTTATTGAGCTGTTTCAGTCACATCTGAGTCTCCACGATTCCATTTGGAGTTTTCTTGGAGAAGGTACTGGAGTGGTTTGCCATTTCCTTCTCCAGGTCATTTTTATAGATGAGGAAATTGAGGCAAACAGGGTTAAATGACTTGCCCAGAGTCACACAGCTAGTAAGTGTCTGAGGCCAGATTTTAACTTAGGTCCTTCTGACTCCAGGTCCAGCACTCTATCTACTATGACACCTAGCTGCCAGCATCTTTGCCAAGAAAACGCCAAAGGGGATCACAAAGAGTCAGACATGACTGAACAACAAAGGGACGTTAGAAATAGACTAATCCTGCAGTCCCCAGTAGATTGATCTTGTAGTCGAGCCTGGTTACTCTCATTATAGGCAACCATACATCATATTTCCTCTAGAGATACTGTTGAGAAGAAACTGCCACTAGTTGTCTTCCTTCTCACTTAGGTATTTCCTTAAAGGACTATTTTCAGATTATTTCAGTGGAAGGTTGGCTGCCCTAGCACCCATTTCACATATCCAGAGCTAACTGAGCCTACCTGTAGGTCAAGCGTTCTTAACCTTGTTTGTGTCATGGGCCCTTTTGACAATCTGTTGAAATCTATGGACCCCTTCTCAGAACTATGTTGTTTTGTTTTTTAACACATAACATAAAATACATTGGATTACAAAGAAAACCTGTTATATTGAAATATGGTGATCAAAATATTAAAAATAAACAACTTCATAGGCCCCAACATAAAGGAGGAGGGGGGAGTCTGCTTAGGGCCTCACATCTGCCATATAAATAGTCAACGGGAAATACCATGAATTCCTCCTTAAAGCTGTCCGCCCCCTCCATCCATTCCATGTTCCTCCACCCACCTCCTTAAACATCAGAGCAATCTTAAGCACTTCAGTCAGTGACAAGAAAATAAAATTTGTGAACCTAAACATGGCCATGCAGAAAGCAGACTTTTTTCTTTTACTGCAGTAATGGTGGGCTAAATGTGGACTTTTAAATCTATGTTTCTGCATCATTTTACATTAGCTTTGTAAATAAATCATGAAGAGCGGAATAATCTGGATCAGGAAGGACATCACTGGTACTTGTTCTGGAATTTTTAAGGAAATTGGAAGATTTGGGAGTTTCCCTGGGCTGGTGATTCTAGCACAATTGGTACACATTTAGCTTTACTTTGGAGAGGAAAGTATCTCAGGATTTTATAACTGCATGGGGTCATCATTTATTCTTAAGCCTTTGTTTTATGGAAAATGAAGAGGAGGAAGTAACACAGGTCACTTCCTGTAGGTAGGTCCCAAGTTCACACAGATAGGGAGCATCTGAGCCAGGATTAGAACCCAGACCTCCTGACTCCCCTGCCATGCTTTAAAACAACCAATTAGAATACTACAAATAATACTCCTTTGTGAGACTTTCCTATTAAGACCATCTGGCTAAACTTAAAACAAAGGGGCAGTAGATTCTCTGAGCTCTTGCAATGCTGTGTTTCTCTTTTCAAACTAAGGCCCATAGAAAGAGCACAGAATCTAGAGCAGTGGTTCCCAACTTTCCTAATGCCAAGACCCTTTAATACTTGTATGTGGGTGTATCTGCATGTGGGCGGACCCACCTGGAGACAGATAGAGGAGCAGTGTCTCAGTTCCTAAGACCATTGGAAATATGTGTTTTCCGATGGTCTTAGGCAACCCCTGTGACCCTTGTGAAAGGGTCGTTCAACCCCCAAAGGGGTTGTGACCCACAGGTTGAGAACCACTGATCTAGAGAGAGATGAACTGGATTTGAAAACTAGCTCTGACATTTTACTAGCTGTGTGACCTTAGGCAAGTCATTTTTGCCTCTCTTGTTATGTTGGTCATTCCTCATGACCCAGTGAACCATACTGTCTACAGGGTTTTCTTGGCAAAGAAAATGGAGTGGTTTGACATTTCCTTTTCCAGTTAAGTGACTTGCTTAGGGTCATACAGCTAGTAAGAATCTGAGGTCAAATTTAAATTGTAGTCCTTTTGACTCCAGACTCAGCACTCTATCCATTTAGCCACCTAGCTGCCCCAGTTTCTTCATTCATAAAATTAAAAGCGTCCAACAGGCAGCTAGGTGGGCACAATGAATAGAGCACTGACCCGGGAGTCAGGAGGACCTGAGTTCAAATGTGACCTCAGACACTTAACACTAGCCATGTGACCTCGGGCAAGTCACCTAATCCCAACTGCCCAGCCTCCCCCCCCCCAAAAAAGAAAAAAAGAAAAAAAAAGTTTTGGGCTTTACCTTTTCTAAGGTTCCTCCCAGTTCTAAATCTCTGATCTGGAAATTCCTATGATTTCCTTCTAGCCCTAATCTCAACCCTGAAGCCATAGAGGCTTTGTCATGCAGAGAAACATTTTTCACTCTTTCATTTCCCTAGAGGGAAGACTCTCTGAGTGTATCACTAGGACAGCAGTCTCTAGGAATGAGGAACTAGGGGGATCCACCAACAAGATGTTTGAGTTGTGGCCCCACAGTGTCTCATGCAGCCTGTCAGTGGGTGAGAGAACTCCCCAAACTAAGCTTAGTCTTTGGCTGGTGGCCTCCAGCCCCCCTCCCCACTCCATGCCTTGTCTGGATCCTGTTTGACTCAGGAAACAGCATTTGCTATGCCACATATCATACTGTACTTTGCAAGGGGGTTGTTTTGACCTTTCTCATCTCTGGCCAGTGCTGCAAAAATGGAGTGATGTAGAACAGAGATTTTGTGACAGAGTAATAATAAGAAGGAATCTGACGTCCAGTTGCTCATTACTAGGTTCCCTTTAAATGCCAGCACCTTCTCTGTTTGCCTTCAAAAATCCCCAAGTACCTGAATCACCATAGTAAACAGAGATAGAAAGAGACACAAAGGTTAAAAGTGTACTCATAATCTCTTGCTTTTCCTCCTAAACGTGTTTGATAGCAATATTGTTTCTTAAAAACAATATGACCTCATTTGTAAAGCAATATTCATGCTAAACTAGTCAGCTGTTAAATATACCCGGCAGTTTGCATTATGATGAAGCTAAACCAGAATTTCAATTATTTTCTGGACACATTTAAAATTATAATACTTTACTGGGTTAGTGTTATAGTTCATCCAAATTACTCACAAAGTATCATATCAATCTCTTGCAACTGCTTATTGCTTACATATCTGAGAAGTTAGTCGAAATACAAGACTGGCCAGGGTAATGACCTTCATGCTGGCTTAGTGTTTTGATGGGTAGATGGCTATAAGGGCATTGATATCTCATGGTCAGAAGTCAGCATCTACTGGCCGTAATATTTATTCTCAAAGAAACAGGGAGTGAATGCAGTTATCTCTCTCTCTCCCCCTTTCCCTGCTTCTGGAAGGAGATGAGGAGAGTTGTTTGATCTCTTGCTGAAACTTCCCATGCTTCCTGCTGCAAGTTTCACTTATCTTGGTATCTGTGTATCTAAGAGGTAAATCTCATGCCACCCATTGTTGTTATCATTATCATGTTTACATGACTCCATGCCTCTCCTGCCCATGGCCCCTTAACCCAGAGACCTTTCCTCTCACCAGGTACTTGGCTCCCAGCCAGCCACACACCTTGCTGCAGATCAGTGGTGCGGGCCAGAGTCATCAGGCAATGGTATGCTTAATCAGTCAGAATTTATGAAGCTTTCCCCAGCTGTGGTTGCTTGAAAAAGATCTAGCAGTGGCACATGGCCTTGACCCTTCATAATATAAGGGACCTTTCAGTGCCCTTCAGAAAATCCAGAATATAAAATACTAGATACATCTGAATTAATTTATGGACAGAGATCAAAAAAGCTTTGTCACTTTGGCCCCTATTTCTGAAGTACATAGCGTCACTCAAAAGGCAGAAATGTAAGGATCAGGCAATCTTGGCTACTCTGTTATCTTTTGACCCAACAAGGTTAGCAAAATCTCAGAACACAGCAGTGATGTATGGGGAGATATTGCAAGACTGTCAGAAAAAAGTTGAGGACTCATTCATTAAGGTTGCAGGCACACTGGTTAAGTAAAAGGAAGAAATAGGACATTTATCTAGATTTTTTTTTTAAGAAGAAAGAACAACAATCCTTATCTCTATTTTCTAGAAATTTTCTATCAGTAAAAAAAAAAATGCTTTTACAGCTGAATTTATTTAAGTACCTGCCTCTCTTCTCTAATTCCTTTCAACTTTGGGGGAAATGGCCTTTTTGAAATAGGGACCAGGCTCTGCTTCCTATTTTCTTTTTCCTCTGGCATTCCCTTTTGGAAGGAGACAACTGTCCCCTTAATGCAGATCCAGGGCAGTAGACAGGGTAGTCTTGTCAATTGTTCTGTAGTAGGTAAAGTTATCGGTGGTGAAGCATCCTTAGAGCTTTGTACATAGTAAATCCCCAACAAGCACTGATCCTTGAGCATTCCATCTACATCTTTAAATTAACTGAATCCTCACTTTCCTACTAAGCAGCTCTCTTTCCAATGAGACTGATGTTCCTCCCATTTCCATGTTCACAAGGCTAGGAGAAAAGGTCTACAGAGCCATAGAATCCTAGATTGAAGAGGATTTCCAAGATTATCTAGTCTAACGCCCACCTGAAACATGCATACCTCTATCATATCATGGATATATATTCATCTAATCTCAGCTTGAAGACCTCTAACAGTCATAATTCATTACTTTTATAGGTAGATCATTCCATTTGAAGATAGTTACAAATGGAAGAAAGTTCTTCCCCATACTGAGCTGAATTCAGTCTCCCTGTAACTTCTGAGGCCAATCAGAAACATTTCTAATCCTACTTCCATGTGACAGTCCTTCAAATAGAAGTTTGTTCCTGTCTCTTCCATCACCTCTTCTTTAGTCTAAACATCACAAGTTCCTTCAACTAATATTTGGAGAGTTTTGAGTCCTGTTGGCATGCTGGTCATCCTCTTCTGGACACCTTCCTCCTGCATGTCAGGACTCCTTCAAATGTCATAGCTAGAACCACATTGAGTACTCTGGATATGGTCTAACCAGGGCAAAATCAAGATCTTATTACATAGCTACATCCCACTATTAACTCATATTTTGTTTATAGCTCTTTAAAATCTTTTCTTTTTTCACAAGAACTGCTCCTGAGACACATCTTGTAGCAAGATATTTTGAATTCAAGTGGTCCAAATGCAGGATGTTGCATTCACCACTATTAAATTTCATCTTGCTATATTTCTATAGAGGAAGTTTTCTTGTCTTTGATTTCACTTTATCAGTGAAATAACAGGTCCAGTCTCTATCTCTCTCCTATATTTAGGAAGGATTGGAAACTCCTTGCTCCCAGCTGCAACTTCTAATCACCATTTTTCTGAAGTTGGCCTCTCTTCTGTTGAATAAAAACCATCTACCTACTGTACTCTGCTTGTCACCATCAACCTAGTGGTCATCCAGTTTCCTGGACACTTTCCCACCTTCTCCAATAGCTTCAGCATTGGATTCAGAATCTTTCTGTCCACTGTCTCCATAATTGTCATTTCAACCTATATAAGAATGAGTCTACCTTCAAAATGTATGGACTTTCTCAAATATAATCAATTCTGTCTCCTCTCTAATTCCATACACTCGTTGAGACTTCCTTATAAGGTAATGCTGTTATAACCTCCAAGATCTTAAACTCTGAGCTTCATTTCTATAACCACAACCACCTATCTTTCCTCTTTCTTCTACCAACTAATTTCTACTGAACTTACTTTTTATTTCCATTGTGACCTCCAGATCTTCAACACACCTCATCTTTGTACCCTCTCAGCCTCATTCTGAACTGCCCAGCTTTAATCTCATGGTCAGCGATTTTCACTGAGGTGTTTGCCATGCTAGAATCCCAAGTTACCTTGACCTTTGCAGTTTCTCTATTTCCCATCCCCTCCTTTCCATCATCGTTGCATTATCCTAATTCAGAACCTCATCACCTCTCATCTAACCTATTACAGTAATTTTCTAACTCACCTCCTAACCTCCAGTATCTCTCCCTTCCAGTCCTTTCTGTATATATGAATCTTCTTATATCACTGTTCTAATCATTTATGTTCCCTGCTCAAAAACTTTCCATTGCTCTTTATTGCCTACCACGTATAAATCAGCAAGCTTACATTGACCTTCAAGGTCTTCTATGGTTGGACCTCAAACTATCTTTTTTCCTCCTACCATTCTCCAACTACATCCTTTCCTTTCCTGAGTCCAAAATGCCAAGAATCCAGCTGCCCCATCCAATCCATCTGTCCAAAACAACCCTCTTTTCAAGATCCAGCTCCAGTGTCACATCTTCCAAGAAGAACCCTTTCCCAGTCCCACAACTACAAATGTTACCTCTCCATGCTACAAAACTTCCACAGCACTCACTGTTTACACCTCTGTTCTTGTGGCAACTCATTACAACCTGCCTTATATTACATTTGTGTATAAGTTGTCTACTTTACTAGACTATGAAACTCCTTGAGACCAGAGACTGTATCACTCTTATTCATATCCTCATAGTGCTTAGAATAGTTTCTTGCACACAGTAAGAGCTCAATCAATACCTACTGAATGGATGACCCAGTGATTAGAAATACTGTGCCAACAACCAGGATTGTTATCTTAACATTACTCTGCTTTTCTAATTGTGTATACCACAACCCCTGAAATCTTCTGTGTGTGAAATTGAAGTAAACAATGGGGTCATTGTTGACATACTTGAAGCCTGTGATGTGAGAAAAGTCCTGTAAATGATAGTGATTGCTGGTAGATCGTTTGAGAATACATGATGTGCTTTCATATGCAGAATTCTTGACTCCGATGGAGAACTTTATGGAGAAAATGCTGATCTTACACTGGCTTATTGAATATAATTTTGCAAGCTCCAGGTTTACCTCTGTAAATCTTCTAAAATAGGAAGCCAGTAATTCATTGTGAGCCTCACTAGATAATAATATATGTATGAGATACTGGGTAACCCACACATTCCCAGGAAATGCTTCAAAGCTATTTCTTAAGATCAAAACAAACAAGGGTCGGTGGACCTCACTTTCCACTGTCTGTTTATAATTATATTTTATATAAACATATTTTGTTTCTGGAGAGAAGACTTCATGGGTCCACAATAGCAAACAAATTCTTCCAAACTGTCTTTAATTATTCATTTGGCTGTGCTATATTTTATGTTTCTTTTCATAAATGTTAATCTTTATTATTGCCTTAGTACCAGAAAAAAAAGTAATACCTGTTATTAAATGACCTATCAGACTGACATGGATAAATGTTGGTAGCTATTTAATTGTTTCCCATCTGCAGTTTTATACAGTTTCTATCAAACTGAAGGGTAATTTTTTTTTAGTAGCTGCTTATTTTAAATGTACAAAACCCTTGTGTGTAATTCCATTAGCTGCCCTACAGCATTGCAATCTACAGTTTCCCTGAGGCTGTTGTGAAATATTGATGAAATCCTTGCTTTTGTGGCTTCCTCTGATACACTAAACATTTGTCTGATGTTAGTTGAACTTGAATGGATCTGTTCAGAGCGATATCAGTAGTGACTTCAAAGGCTGTAATGCTGTTACGGGATTTTTTTTTTGTATGTGTATGTGCATTTTTTTTTAACAAACTGAAGTTTCAAAGCCTTACCATGTGGTACTTTATGAAAAACAAAGTTCATATCAAATGAATCAGAGTGCTTTGCAAAGTGCTGGTTGGAGTCATCACTGTTCCAAGTTTCATTTTTCTGTTGGGATCCTAGTTCGCCCCTTATATCTCTTTAAGTAAATCAGATATGGATGGATAGATGGGGAGAAGGAGGGAAAAGAAAAATGTGGGGGAGTAGATGTCATAGCAAGAAAGGAAACTCAATTTTTTTAAGTTTAACTCAGAACTCTGTGTGTATCTGGAAATCAGCCACATTTTAATCTTTCTCCCAACATCAGTGAAATGGCGATGTCAATGAAAAGAATAATCTTCAAATTGACTTTTTTCCAGCTAAAACTGCTTGCCTTGAACTTCAGTGATCCTAGGACCTACAGCTCAAATTTATCAGTTTATTCGGTGAACGTGTTCTTTCTAACAAGTGAACCTTTTTTCTTCTTTTTATGACCAAGTTTAATCTTTTGGGGCTTCACTCAGCATGTGAGAATATAAAGTCGTGACATTCTTCCCTAAAATCCTCCATACTTTCTAACAGATTCGTCACTGTCTTCCTGGCCAGACAAAGCGGGGTCTTTCTGGGGAATGTAGACTCAGAGGATCTGAGACTGAGTACTGGCTCTTTTCTATACTTTTGTGTGACTTTAGATATGTTGTTTCACCTCAGTTCCCTCCTCTGTAAAATAAGAGGTTTGGATTACATGATCTCAGAGGTCTTCAGAGTTTTCTGCCTTTGAGTCTCTTGAGCCTATCATCCTCGAAGGTTAGTTTACAGGCTCACTAAGACAGGGCAAGGATTCGGTACATAGGAATTGTCAAAACCCACCCTTTGGAACTGAGGACATAATTTTATAAATTTGACCCAAATGAATTTAAAGTCACCTCTAGAAAAAGGGGCATGAGGGGCTTGCTGTTCTGAAGATAAAGACGTTTAGACATTGGTTGAAAAGTACTCACCATAGTCTAGATGGCATTATATTATATAATCCCAGAAAAGAATCAACAAGGTTTCAATCTATCTTTTCTCCATTGTGTGACAACTAACTTTGAAAAAGGGAGGTGAATTTCAACTTAGTCCAAGGCAAAGCTTCCTAAAAATTGGAGCTACCCAAAAATGGAATGGGAGGTCTTGGGAGGTGGTGAATAGCATTTTTCAGACAAAGAAATTATAATTTGTCAGGGATACTGTACAAAGGAGTCATAATTTGGGTAAAGGTTGGACTAAATGATCTCTGAGATCTCTTCCAGCTGTTGTAACCTCGGAGTCTATGAATATACCTTTGCCCGGATATTCTTGGGGAAATTATTTACTTAGAAATTTGGAGTTTCCAACATTTGGGCCTTATTCTTAGAATTTACTATGCATCTGTGTGTGTGTGTGTGTGTGTGTGTGTGTGTGTGTGTGTGCACCCGTGCCTTTTGTTGACTTTATTCAGTCATTTCCCAAGTCTATTATGGGGAAACATAGGAATCAGAAGAGTTCATATCACTATCAAATCCCCTCAACTTTGACTGGTTCTCCTCTGCATTCTTTCCTTATCACCTTGCCAATGTGGGATTTTTGGTAGAGAACAGAGAAAATTTGGAGGAGAGAGATTAAAGCTTGAAGAATAGTTGAAGAATCAGCTCCATTCCCTCCCAACATCCTGAACACACACACACACACACACACACACACACACACACACACACACACACACACATCCGCAAACATTAACTTCATTTTTTCTACTTAGTATAAAGTCTAGTACCCCTTTCTAGCCAAGGATTCTATTCCTGGCTCTCTGAAATCAAGAGAAGGAGACAAATACCATTCGGACAAATACTAATGAGTGTTCACTGTTACATGGGATTTTTACCTTTATGCGACTGACTTTAAAATTTGGGAAACCACACAGTTTATATTTTCTCTCCTTATTCCTCACATTCACCCACCCAAAACATACTCAAGTCTCCTACCCACCATTCAAATCAATTTACCGAGTATTTTTTAATCACAGAATATCACAACCAGAAAAAAATCTTAGGAAAAAGAATGTTAGAGCTAGAAGGAGCCTTAGAACACAGAGTATTAGCACTGGAAGATATTCCAGAACCTAGAATGTTAGAGTTAAAAGGAACCTAAAAATCTAACCTCTTCATTTTACGGTAGAAAATGCTGAGGCCCAGGGAGAGGAAGTTACTCACCAAAGTTATACACATATCAAGGAGCAGAGCAGGATTTAAAAGCAGTTTCTCTGACTCCGACTCCTCTATCTGAACTACTACATTCCATTCCTCTTCCATAAATCGGTCATGAGATGTTCGCTGCTTACATGGGAGACGCAGGGTGGTGGCAGGTAGCAGCCTATAGGTTAACCATATCTCTGCTGGGAAATGCAGAGAAAATCAGTGGTGGGAAGATAGAAATAAGAAAGTAGCAGAATGGAGACATTTTGCCCTGTGAGCTGTAAACAGACAGGGTCGGGGGGAGGCGGGGCAGGTGTTAAGAAATCAATGTTTTCTAAATGAAAAAGAACAAAATCAATAAAGAAAAAAATATTATTTTCAAGCTTCCAAATGCAGACACGGGGATCAAAAATAAATTAACCACGGAGATAAAAAGTAAAAGTAGTTGTAATGATAACTTAACGATGTGTCCCTTTGAAGCACTGAAAAGCTGGACACTCCATCAGGTTTTTGTGGGATTTTTTTTTCAAGGTAAGGAGGATGTTTGTCTAAGGCTGTGGCAACTAAGCTCTGTCTCCATTGTCAGAATGCCTTGAGTTGAAGAAGCTTATTTTCTGAAAGTGACTTAGGCTCCAAGGCTGTCTGGAGCCTATTTATATTTGGCTAAAACAAACAGCATAAACAGTAAAGAGCAGATCATTCATATTATGAAGTGAGCAAAAAATATCAGATCCCCTTGAAATCTTGCACATCCAAATGAATGGCTGAATGCTTTTCTAACTAGCTGAATTCGTAAAGCAAATCCACTCATCCTTCCCAGAGAATTTGCAGTAAAGTGATCTGATTTCAGCTAAAGATAGATGGATTGAATAGCTAGCCGTTCCACCTGTTCTATCTACAGAGTTATCTTGAGAACACAAATAAGTTGGAAATCCTCAAGTCTTGTTCCCAATGGTTACCATTTTAAGTGAAGTTCCAACCCTACCATATAATTCCCACTGGAAATACCTGCAACCTCACAATTTTCGAAACAAAGCGAATGGGTGATTGAGCTTGGGATGTGTGCCAACTGTTTGATTATCATGCACCACTCAATCTTGAAGTCTTACCTGGCCTATCTTTTAGGTCCCTTCCCTTGTGGGGATTTCCCAACAGAGATAAAATTAAGGTTGGTTGGTTGCCTACATTGGAAATAAAATGGAATAGCTCTTCATCAGGAAAAGGATGGAGAGCCCCTGAAGTGGGAACTCTGTTTAGAGTCAGAGTCTATGTTGGTCCATTTGACATTGGTTTTTAATTTTTTTATCTTGAAATTGTACAAGTTCCTAATCGATGCATTCCCAGTTCTTCAGCTGTCTATCTCCCTACAGTGCAATATCACATCTCTTTCCATGGACAAAGTCAATTTGTCTCCCCCAAGAACATTTGAGGGGAGACTTCTATGAATGTAGATTTAGAGCTGTCAGGGGCCCAACCTCCTTATTTTACAGATAAGCAATCAGATTAAATCATAAACTACCTATGCAAATCCATAGATAACCAGAAAGCTCAAATTCTAGAGGTTGAAACCTCCTGACTTTTAAACCATAGGCTGACTGTTTGGCTGATTATTTCCTGGAATACACTATTGTCATCACATAAGATCAGTTCATCTCAGAATTGGAAGTATGCAACTGTGAAGCATTGAACCCTGGAATTCATCCAAGCAAGTGAGATTTACGGAAATACCTGGGTTAAGTAATTTCAGGCTACAAATTCAATGGCCCTGGCAATGTATCATTTGGAGCTCTGGGTCTACATGGCTATACCCTAAACTGCATTAAAAGCATATGGGTCACACGCTGAAGACACATTAAGTATTTCCCCTATTATACTATGCTTAAGTGGCATCTCTGACTCTATGTGGGGGAATTTCAGTGTTTCTATCCTTAAATTAACTCTTACAAACTGAGCCAGCTAGCCTTTGGTTACAAAAAGCTACTTTCAGTAGCAGTAATGGTGAAACAAGAGAGGTCAATTCCAGTGTAATGACTAGAATTCTGGGAATTAAGCCTACTTCCTAGGAATGCATATTAGTGATATAACCTAGTTTTTACTAGTATTATTAGTGACTATACACCCTGGATGAGAGGGATGAAAAGCTATTTTTAAAACTCTATACTCTAAAAGGAAAAAGTTATGATCAACATTTAAAATATGGTTACTTTTAAAATATGCTAATAATTCCCGGGAAATTTGAGCTGAAATAATCAGAATGATATTTCGCATCTATGTTCTGTAATCCAAAAATATCATATAACAATAGTTTACAAAGTTTTGCAAAGCACTGAATTTGATTATTGAATAGCTTGGTCTATCTACAGACTTATCACAAGAACACAGATGAGTTAGAAATACCCAAACCTTTTCCCAATAATTACTATCCTGGGTTAGGTTTGAACCCTGCCATTATCTCATAATAATTCTATGAGACAGATGCTACTAGTATTCTCGTTTTATAAATGAGAAAACTTAGGCTCAGAGTGGTTAGGTGACTTGATCAAGATCACACGGCTAGTTAAGTGTCTTCAAAGACAAGTCTTCTTGACTCCAAATTCAGCACTCCATCCACAGTAGGCTTCCTCATGGAGATATATTTTCTCCGTTAATCTTCATAAGAACACCGTAAGAAATTAGTAGTAGTGTTATACAAGTGAGGAAACTGAGTTCTAAGGAGGTTACATGGTCTAAGGGTACATGGTTGTAATGACTTTTGATACTAGTACCCATGGTCATGACTGTAACTAGGACTTCACCACTGACTGGTGGTATATTAGTAAATATTTTAACAACTGCCTCTCTGAAAATGACACAATTTTAAAAGTCTAATCTATATTTTACCATTTTCTTCATCACTTTCTCAAGTCTAGACAATCAATAAGATCATAAATTAAGCCGTCATTTGTAGCATTTTCTGATTTCCAGGGTGTTGGCGCTCACACTGAAAATTTAACATTCAGCTCCCCTGAGCCGGCACAAGCAGCCTCCAACAAACCCCTGGTTCTCGTCCACTTTGCTTTCCCCTACACCACACCGCTTCTCAGAAATAGAAGAGCACCATGATGTCAGAAAACCAGTACTAGTCAGCCTTGAAGTCAGAAAATGAGAGAGTTTAACTAGATGACCCCTAAAAAAGTCTTCGAACTCAAAGATGCTAGAATTCCAAGGAGGAAAGACAGCCTAAAGAGAGCTAATAAGTGGTAGGGCTGTCACTTGAACCAAGGTCTTCTCCTGATTCCAGATCTTATGTTCTCCCTATCCTCACACATTGCTTTTCAAAAACATGGTGGTTAAGTTGACAGTATTAATGCTTTGGGGTCACTAAAGGTCTAATCAGTAGGAACTGCTTCCTTGTATTAATCATCTAAAATGGTTGGAAAAAAACCATGATTTAGAGCCATGAATGTACTTGCTCATTTAACTTCGTTTCAAGCAAGCACATTTGAACAGTTGTTAAATAATAATAGCTAGCATTTACATGGTACTTTAGGTCAGAAAAGATCTTTACAAATATTACCTCATTTGGTTCTTGCAACAACCCTGTGGGGTAGGTGCTATTATTATCCCCATTTTACAGATGAGGAAACTGAGTCAGGCAGAGGTTAACACCACAGGATGAAATCAACCAGCCTGACTATATGTCAGCTGGAGATAGAGAAAAAAGACCAACAGCCCCTGCTTTCAAGATCATATATATGTGTGTGTGTGTATATATAGAGAGAGAGATGTATAGTTATAAATATATGTATATATATGTACACATATATATTTATATCTATATATGCATATATATAGATATAGATGATTAGATGTAGATATAGATACAGATTATTAGGTATAGATATAGACAATTAGAGATATAGATGATCAGATATAGATGATAGAGATACAGATACAGATACAGACATATGGATATAAATATAGATATACATATAGATAGATATAGATAAAACACCTTCAGGATAACCTGAGGAGTGGGGAGAGATTCTAGCAGCTGTGGAGAGAACAATTACAGATTTAAAATGGATGGTACTAATCCTCTGATCCAACTGCCCACCCTCTGGCCCAGTTTTACAAAGGCCTGAGTGCCCAGAATGTTAAATGGCTTGCCTGAGGTCACCCAGGTAGCATAAATCAGAGATGGAATATAAATAAAGGTTCTCTGACTTGAGAACCAGTCCTCTCCCCACTTTCCATCCTATCTCCCATTTGGTTGATATCCTTAGGATTTCAACAAGGGACTAGATTGAAATGAATGTCCTTGAGGGGAAAAAGTCCCAAGACTTCCCCATGTATCGGGACAAAACCAGGAATTGCCATGCACTAAGAGAGGAAGCACTGAGATAATTTCGAGGAAGATTGGATTCAGATGATAGCATGACACTTAGAACACAAGCTTGAGATTTAGGGGGGACCTTCTAGAGGATGTTTTGTCCCAGAAAAAGCAGGGCTTCACTCCAGACTTCAAATAGAAAGCTTTTTTTCTCCAGTACCATCCTTCCTCCTGAGTTACCAAGGGGGTTTGAGCCCTCAAGTATCTCTCTTACTGATTTCAGTCAAGAACTGATCCCCAGGGTCCGACTGCATATCTAGAACAGAAGACCGAGGTCATAACTACACAGGTCACTGACCTAGAGCAAGCGTCCCACCCTTAAGGTGTACCACCTAGATTTGGAGAAAATGGCATCAACCCCCTTTTCTTATTCTATCATGATACTTGCACACACGTGTGCATGTGTGTACATATATGTGTAAATTTCCTTTGGGTTCTTTTCACCCAAATATGAAAAAAATAGCTAAAGAATTTGATAATGCTCAAATGATGGGGAAAGATGAGATCATTTGTAAGTGACTTGTTAAAGGGAATATCATTTTCCTGATCAGCGGTAACGTTGTTCCCTCTTCAGGAGCTGATGCAATTTATCATGTTATTACATATTTAAGGGTTTTTTTTTCCAAAGTACAGTTATTTACTCAACAGACTGTGTATATAGACTATTTAAAAGCAGATTTTTGACCCAATAGACTGTACCAGCTCCATCTATCGTCTCAATGAGCATGCGGGGACTCCTAAATATGCAGATTATTGACACAATAGACTGTGAGGGCTGTTCACATCCTCTAACCGTGCACATTTAAAGTCATTCGGGGATGATATGTTTTCCGGCTGGCGTATATGTACAATATAGTACCCACAGAAAAGAAGCTTTGCAAATAGAGGGCATGATGGGGGTGGGGAAGGCAGGCCTGGCAGGAATTTGGTGATCCTATTAATATTACTGCAGCTGTCTATTTGTCCATTCATCTGTCTAAATCTGCAGGTAGCACTCTCTCACACATCCATTCTGGAAAAATGTCCCATACACAAAATAAACTGAGAAGCCAATTTGGAGAGAGGTGAAAAGGTTAAAACAGCATGTCACATTCACTTAAAAATGTGTACAAGTGTTGTTTTTTAGGTCTTTGGGTTTGTTTGTTTTTCTCTCTCTTAGGGCACTTGGTAGGGTAGATAAGGAGTAGGGGAGGAAGGCATTAGCAAAGGACAACCAGAATGAGTGAGAATGAAAGGAGAAAAAGCAAGAAGCAAAATAGGAAAGAAAAAAAAGACCAATGGCATCATTGAAGGCAATTTGTTAATGTACACTGTATGTAGGAGGAAATATCTGACGGTGGGGGAAAAGAGGGATTCAATTTGTTTGGCTTGGCTCCAGGGGACAGAACTATGATGGAAGTTGGCAAGGCAGATTTAGGTTCAATGAAAAAGAAAAACTTTCAAATGATTTGAGCTATCCCAGAATGTCATGGGTTGCCTCATGTGTGGTGGGAGAGGGGGGTGGAAATGGCAGTTGAGGGAGGGGGAGTTCAAAAGGAGATAGTAAATTCCCTTTCACTGGAGGTCTTCAAGTAGCAACTAAATGATTGCTTTTAGATGGTGGTATAGGTGGGATTCCAGTATAGGTGGGGGTGGGTTGGGTAGTGACTAAAATCACTTTCCACTCTGAGATTCTGTGAATCCCACAAACCCCACCACCGCCTCCCTTTCATCCTTCAGGTTGAGGGGGTCAGGCTTAGACAATTTTGGAGATTCTAAGATGACAGCTTTTCTCTTTCATGAACCTCTCCTGGCTAGAAACAGAAAGGGGTAAAGTTCCATGGTAATGTTCTTCTTTAAGAGTATTCTGAGCCTGAAACCAAAGTGTCACTAATCTCAAAGGAATCTGATTTCTCAAATTGTAGATTCAAAAGATATTGGAATCTTCTCTGTCTCCCAGAGTTTGAGCCATTTCTAAGAGTAACTTAATCTGTCAGTCCAAGGAGATTTGGACCCAAAATCAGATTTGTGATTGATACAGAGTACCTCATTTTCAAAAGCTAACACACTTAAGTAAGAGCTAAAATAGGTCAGCATTTAACTGTGTCACCTGCTTTGTTTAGAAATGCTAATTCCTTTCATCATTAACTTTCCCCTTTTGTTTATTGTAGCATAGAAACACTCAACCAAATTGGGGGATTTAAATAAATCCATAAGGAATTGATGGAGAATAATACCCTGAACCCACTGAATTTTTATAACCAAAGTATGAGAAATAGATAATCAAAATCCTGAAAAATCTCATTCCTGTGGGCCATGTTCTCAGGATATGGCCTGAAAAGGACTTTTCTATGTTTTGCTCTTCTAACATGGTTGCCTCCAGTAGAATAGGAAAAGTATAGGGCATGATCATCTCTGTGTGGCAAAGCTGACTATGGGCTAAACTGTGAAAGGGCTGAACTTGGCCAGGTCTTTGGTACCACTTACCTGCTATTTGATGCCATGTTTCCTGCTAGCCCCCTGGCCACTGAGCCACCCCACCACCACCAAGACTCTACCATGACAATAGAGCTTCATACTGCCCAGCTCTCCCCTCTCAGTTTTTGGAATTTACCCTTCCTAGGCCATATCACTCTCTCAAGATCTTATTTTGCTCTTTGCTAACCTAATTAAAAACAAACAAACAAAAAACACTTCCTCCCAGTCCATGTGCAAAGGAGTGATCCCAGATTAATATATTATACTTCTCAGGGAACTTCTCAGTTCTTCCTCACTCCATCAGCAGCTGGGTCACAGAATCAAAAATAGAATTATAGCTTTAGATTTAGAAAGGGCCATTTTGTCCAACGCCTCATTTCACAGAGGAGGAGTCTGGGGCATAGAGAGGTCAAATCCTTTGCTCAAGATTACTCAGGCTGTAGGTGGCAAACAGGTCCTCTGATTTCAAATGTAGCATTCTTTCCACCACATCATAAAATTACTTACTATATGTAGAATGGATTACTCTTTTGGAGCTGAAGTTGGAACAGAGAGGCAATGTGTTATAGTAGAAAGGATACTAGATTTAGAGTCAGAAAACCCGCCTCTTCTATTTGGTATGAATGCTGTATGAACTTTGGTAAGCCAGGCTATCTTGGTCTCAGCAATGAAATTGAGGAAATTGGACAGGGTGATTTTTCAACTCTAAATGCAATGAGCATGCCTCCTTTGAGGTCCTTTCCAGCAGTGGCGTCAAATTCAAATAGAAAAAGGAATCATTAAATTATACATAAGGATCTCTGCAGGTTTAGATATTAGAAAACCACATATTAACATTTATCTATGTTTTACTACCAGAGAAGGAGATGACAAACCACTCCAGTATCTTTGCCAAGAAAACCTCAAAAGGGGTCATGAACTGTCGGATGTGACTAGAAAATTACTGAACAGCAAAATATTTTTGTTATATTCTTATTTTGTTAAATATTTCCCAATTTTTAATCCTGTTTAGGCTATGCTCAGGAGTGTTGCAGATTGCATGTTTGACCCCTCCGCCCTCCAGTTCTGACATTCT
Organism: Pseudochirops cupreus; assembly: GCA_028627135.1. NCBI lineage: Eukaryota > Metazoa > Chordata > Mammalia > Diprotodontia > Pseudocheiridae > Pseudochirops > Pseudochirops cupreus. The sequence continues at coordinate 198,330,681 of CM053581.1, forward strand.
GGGTTAGTTGTGGAGCTCAGGAAGGTCTTCCTGGAGCTCCTATAAATGACTGTCTTGACTGGGACCCTTACTCCTCACAAGAGACACTGTTCTGTTAGAAAGAACCTCGATGATTCTATAAGCTGATTTGTGACAAGTGGCAGTAACAAGGACACTGTTGAATGCCAGAAACTGCTACCCCAACCAACCTTCCCTTTTGCCAGATTAATTGCATTGCAAAAGATTCTTAACACCAGGGAGGACTGGAGGTTCCACTCCAGTAGACTGGAAAAAGCCTATGGATGAAATCCTGTCTTGACAAAGGGATGGGCCATAGGACAGTCAAGGTCTTTGCAGTCTTTGACGTCATTAATTCTAACAAAGCACAGAGTCTCCACTGAAGAAGACCAGGCCTTAAGAGTTTCTAGTCAGTGCCAATTGATCTTTTCTACTGGCATGTTGTTGTTTTTGTTTTCTTTTTTTTCCAGTGGTTTGGAGCCCCAGTCATGAACTTAGACAAAGACCAAGTTAAAATTTTTCTTTTGTTAGCTAATGCACTTAGACATTTTCAAGAAAAAGCAATGAGAAGTGGTCATTATCCATTATCTGCATGAAATATTTCAGAGAAAGAAACAACTTTTGCCAAAAAAAAAAAAAAAGCAAGATCTTGAATTCAAGCCAGGCAAGGAAGAAACAAGATCACCTTCTATCTCTGTGGGACTGCTGGACTAATGATGTTATTTCAAGTGAAATTGGACTATGTGTCTGAAACAGTGCAGATGGTGTCTTGGTTTTACATGAATTGTGAAGGTTACTCTGGACGATGACCCACTGTCCCTTTTCTTGGCAAATATCAAACTTTCCAGGCTCGGAAAGAAACAGAAGAGTTCATGTATGTCTATAAAAAGAGCTGTAACTATACACATACGTAGAAATTTGGCTGAAAATATTTGCTATTCTTTAAAAAACCAAAACGTCAAAATCCCTATTTGGAGAAAAATTCCAGTCATTTTTTTAAAGTAGACTTTGTTTTATTTGTCTTTTTTCTTTTCCAAAACATTATTCTCATTTTGATCTTCTTTTCTTGGTGGGATGATAAAATCAGTATAGTATCTTCCAGAATGGAGGTCAATTTGTAAAGCATCTGCAATCCTTCTTCTATTTTTTAATACATTTTCCCCTTCTCTCTCTCTCTCTCTCTCTCTCTCTCTCTCTCTCTCTCTCTCTCTCTCTCTCTCTCCCTCTCACCCTCCTTCCCTCTCTCTTTTCTTTCTTCTCTCTCTCCCTCCCTCCCTCCTTCTCTCTCTCTCTCTCTCTCTCTCTTTCCCTCTCTCTCTCTCCCTCTCACCCTCCTTCCCTCTCTCTTTTCTTTCTTCTCTCTCTCCCTCCCTCCCTCCTTCCCTCTCTCTCTCCCTCCCAGCCTCCCTCTCCCTCTTCCAATATTAGGCCAAAACTTCAGGTAAGTGAGAAGAATTTTCCTAGGAGTCTTCTTTGTATTTCTCATTTCTCCAAGTTCAAAGTGTGGGTCCAACTGAATAAAGACTCTTCAACTAAAAAGTTCTTCATTTCCTTTTGGGGGGAGGGGTTCATCACTGTGAAAGAAGTTCTTTAACATTTGTAGATCGCTCCTGTGAAAGGGCACAAGGCATAGATAGATGATGAGCTCCTTATGCAAAGTAGTCTGAATTTAAGTAACAACCTCCAAATAGCATAAGCACCTGTAACTTTCATGTGATGTGATTGAAACTGGCTCTGAGTTCTGCCTAAAGTATCTAGGTTTTTAACTTTCAGTAAGCTTTCTGGATCAATGAGAGTGCTGAAGTTCCTAATTTAAACATTCAGCAAATTCAAATGGCCGGCATACTGGACTAATTGAGTCAGAAAAATAGGCTCTGAGAAGGTACCTAATACAATGCTTTAAACAAAATTGATCATTAATAAAAGTTTAGTTAATTCTTTTTCTAATTTGATTTTTTTAAATTAATTTTCTCAATCTCACTTAAAAGATTCATATATTTTTAGAACTGGAGTGGCTATCAGAAATCATCTGGCCAACCAAGGAAGCAAGGTAGATGGATAGGGCATTGGATTGGAAGTCAGGAAGATTTAGATTCAAATCATGTATCAGAGAATAACTGACTATGTGACTCTGGGTGAGTCACAACCTCTTTGGGTTTCAATTTCCTCTCCTATAAATTAAGGAGGTGGGATTAACCTAGTGACCCCTAAGTTCCCTTCCATACATAAATCTATGATTCTGTGAACTCCTTAGAATTAGAGGAAAGAAAATGAAGGCCCAAGAAAGTAGAACAAATGGCCCAAGGTCAGTCCCAACAGAAGTGAATCTTGAATATAGGTCCCTTAGCTCCCAGTTCAATGCTGTTTCTGCTATACCACACACACACACACACACACACACACACACACACACACACACACATACATGCCGCTACACTTTTGTACATATATGTACCAATTATTGTTATTTTGACCTTTTAGCTTCAAACAAAATATACAATGAAACTCAATAACTAAGAAACCTTCGTGAGACTGAGTAAATAATGTTTTTACATGTATATTATTTTAAAATTATTTAGATATTGTTATGATGAATAAAATGCAAATTCATTTCAAAGCATTATTGAATTCAGAGTAGTTTGTGGTCATCATGTATTTTCTCAGTTAATTACAATAATAATAAATACCATCATACAATGATCCATTAACTTTTTTTATATTTAAAGTGTTTTCTTCATACTTAAAATGATCCTCATTCTTTTCTGATTCCCCCAATTGTTAGTACCCTCCCTCCACAACTACCTCGCATTTACCTATGTTGTATTTGTTAACTTTATATTTGTGCTACATATATTTTTATATATACGCTCTGTCCCATTTTACGTATTGTCTCTCCCATTTGAATGTAGTCTCCTTATGAGAAAGGATTGTTTTATTCCTTATACTCATATCCACAGCACCTAGCAGAGTGCCTGGCACATAGTAGGTATTGCTTGGAAAGGTTAGGAAGCTCTGCTATACCATGTTCTAATTAGAGGGAGGGGTTTGACTCAGAGAAATAAGAGATAGTTCAAGCATAGGGATGTCATTCAAGGTAGAGACAAATTTTGTGGTCAGGAGGATATGCTTCTTTTTCTTTCAGACGTAAAATGGGAATGGTGGCTATTTCACAGGCACTTTGAGTTATATTAAGTAAAGCATAAAATCCTTTTAGTCTTTAAAGAGGAAAGGAACAACAAAAATCTAAGATATTTGTTCTCTTGGACCCTTAATTGTAGCAACACTCACAGACAAAGAAAAATGGGCAAATTAGACTGCAATTCTGATCACTATATCTGAGACTAAGTGATTCCATACCCAAAAACTGTTTTGCCTTGTTCTGGTATTATTTCTTTTGGTAGGGAATTTGTGGGGAAGTGGATTTGAGCTCAACATCTTAAAATTCTCTCATCGCTCTACTTTATTCTGCCTTTTCAAATAGCTTCTGACTACCATGGGCCTGAATAAATGATAGTCCACTTTCCTTCCTTCAATTTATTCAAACTATAGTTTTCAAAGGATCACCAAATCTTAGGGATGAAAGGGACCTTAGAAATTATCTGGTCTTATCATTTTACAGATAAGGAAACTGAGTCCCAGAGAGAACAATGTCCCAAGATAATGTAGCAAGTTAATTATTGTCTGATACTTGATGACAAAGAAATGGAGAAAGACCCAAAGTGCCATGATACAACAACTTCATAGTATATATTGTAATATATGACACTTCTCCATGAAGAAAGATGGCATTAAGTACTTAGCTTTCTTCTTTTTTGCTGTACTTACTCAACCTGATATGCACATACAAAGGAGATATAGTGAAATTAAGGTGCTCTACAGAATAAATAAGAGATATTGCTGTTTTTGATGACCTTCAGAATATTCCCAGCACATGTATATAGGCTACTTACAGTGCTTTTGATAAGCAGGCTCCTCATTGTACCTGCCTGTTCTTTGACATTCCTTGAAAGAAAGAACACTGTTTGCTTGGTTCTGCCATTATTTGTTTGTAGGAAGGAACATACTCTTCCTGATCTTTGTGTACAAGGCCCACTTGTGTTAATAAGTTCCATGCACATGTCAAGAAAAATATGAGTTTGTTAAAGCCAAAAAAAAAAAAGTACAGTGAATTTAGGTTTTCCTTCTGAGGATAAAAAGAAATATTTGTGAACCCAATCACTTCCCTCGTTTGCTTACAGTGCTATGCTAGGAGGTAGATTCTCTGTAAATGGATTTAGGAATAAAAGAAACAGAAATCTTAGCTCTGGAACAGTCTTCCTTGTATGGGAAGAAAGTGGTCCATGTCTCCCCTAGCCTTGCCTGTCTTGTGTCCCACAAACCCACCTTAGAAGGAAGGAAACATAACTTAGCTTCCTTAAATGCTCAATCTTCTTTTTGCTCAGGCTAACAAAATGAGGACCAATTAGTGCCCAAAACAATAATATTTATAGTTTTGGGGGTTTTTTTGCTTGTTTTTAGACCAGAGACACTAAAATATTAGACACTTACAATAGTCTATAACTTTGTCTTGTAATCTGGTCTGGATGCTGTGGTCACACAGAGAGAAATATGCTATGGTTGATCAATGATGTCTTCCATATGCCTCATGAATCTCTATCAGGTTTTATATCATCATTTAAGGATTATGATGTAAGGGTGAAAATTATCGTGATCATAATTGAGTATGATATAAAACAAGACTTCAGTCAAATTGGCTTTGTTTTGAAAAGCTGGATTTCTAGAATTGCTAATTTTATTCAAATTATCCCCCCTTTACCACCATTGTTATGACTGTCAGTATGTTTGCTGAAATATCATATCGTGAGACCAAGTCAACCACAGGAATACAATCCTAACAGAAACTTGATATCTATCATCATCCCACCAGTAAATTATTTAGTGCAATTTAATTTAAAATCATTATAAATGGGACTTTGAAAAACCATTGAGACAGTAAAGTTTATGTACATTTATTATCTATATAATATAGACTAGAATATTCATGTTTATATATTTTAGATAGATAGATAGATAGATAGATAGATAGATAGACAGATAGATAGATAGATATAGATATAGTATATGATGTACATAGTATACACTTTGGGGTTTTAGTGGGTCAAGTCTATCATTTCATAGTTGTAGAGAATTACCTCTGGGAAAACTTCATATACAAATGTAGATCAGCAACTCTACTATAGCATAAAATTTGGGGCACTTAAAGCTTAAGCAGTTTGCCCAAGGTAACACACACACAAAAAAATGTGTCAGAGGCTGGGCTTGAACCCACATCTTTCTGACTCCAAGGCTGTCTATATGTAGTATATGTCTACATATATGGTCTCTGCACCATTTTTCAGTTTTTAACATAATAAAAAGTTGTGGATTTACTTTGTTATTTTAGTATTTTCTCTGGTTGCTAAATCTGTTAGGGTAAAAGTTTTAAAACAAATATTAGCTATCATAAATAAATCATATCATAAATAACCATGCCCCTCACTTTCAATATCACCTTATTTAAATGTTTCAAAACTAGGTCTTCCAATGTTACAGGTGTTTTGCAATAATTTCTGATCATATTTTTTTAAATCCGTATCCAGTTCCAGGTAATTGGGCTTAGTAAGATTGAGTGGGTCTATGTACACAGAATGCTTCCTGTGGACTCTAGCAAAATTGAATAATGATCAGACACCAGTTAAAAAAAGGGAGGGGGGGGGGCCTCTTTTGCCAAACAGCACAAAGTTGTGATCGGAACAGTGCTTTTTTCTCTTAGAATCTTTGTACACAGTAAATACTAAATAATGATTGAATGAATAAATGAATATATTTATATGTAACTGGAGGCTGCCAAGTTCTAGAACTGAACAAAAGTGCAAACGTGTAACCATCAACCTTTCAGACACTGGCTTTGACAGACTGATCGCAGCTGTTTACCACACCAAGGCTAAAACCTGCCTGAGGTACATATCAATATGGGTAAATCATAATCTAATGAGAGAATGAAAAGGGAATACAAAGTATTCATCCTAATAGTCCAAGTTGGCTCTCTAGTCCACCCCAAATCACCAAATGATTGCTTTACTTGCCCTTTCATTCCTATCATATTAAAACATCCAAAAATCCAGGAAGATCATGCTTATAATTTGACTCTAAAGTTTAAATATATTATATACTTATATTGTGATTTGGGAAATTAGATTCTATGAAACCCTGAAAGAAAACACTGAATCTCAGCTAGATTCCACATGTGTTGCCACAACAAGTATGGTAAGGGTGTTCTAATTAACTTTGAAACAGTATTGCCTTCAGAAATTCATCTGAAGATATTTTTGGCATTTAACTTCTTACTGTATATGGAAGGAAACTTCTGAAATTTAGGAATGTCCATTTTTCTATCGCTTTCTTCACCATTTCAGCTCACAGATGGATAATGTCTTTATAACACCAAAATAACCAATAGAGAATGCAAGTGTCAAAAAAAAATCAGTGAATTCAATGAAAAGAAAAAAAGAGTGAAAGTTTGGAGAATGTGTCAAACAGCCGAGGAGATTGAGTGATATTTCCCCCTTTACAACCAGTTATTTTGGTGTCATTTAGAAATAACCCCAATCAATCAACCGTTTGTTTTGCCTATATAATGCCAAAGAACTATTTTTGATGAATGATGAAGTTGACTAGATTTTATGATGGTGTCATATAAACACTGGGATAAACATAATTACTGATGTGATTTCATATGTTGACAAGTGAATTTGCACATGTAGAAAACATGTATTTATATATGTGCAGAGTAGCAACATATAACCTCCCATCCACTTGTTTTATTCTCATTCATGCTTTAATGCCTCAGAAATCCATGATTTCATCTGTATCATCCATGCTGTTGTTCCTTTATCAAAAGATCATAGGCCCATGTTTGAATTAGCAAATAGTCTTCAATATATCAATCAGTCATCAAGATTTTTAAAGTACCTACTATGTACCAGCTACTGATCTAGTTGCTGGGAATACAAAGAGAAATTTAAAAAAGAAGGAAGGAAGGAAATAAGGAAGGAAGGAAAAAAGGAAGGAAGGAAGGAAAGAAAGAAGGAAGGAAAAAAAGAAGGAAAGAAAGAAGGAAGTAAGGAAAGAATGAAGGAAGGAAGAAAGGAAAGAAAGAAAGAACTCTTCTCTTCAAGGGGTTTGCATTCTGTCATGGGAGATAATGCATAAGTCTGTACAAAATAAATACAAGGAAATTTTGGGAGGGATAGAATTAAAAGTTGAGTGGAATTAGGAAAGACTTTATAAAGAAGGTGGCACCTCAGCTGAATCTTGAAGAAAACAGAAGATTTGAAGAGGTGGAGGTGAAGGAGGTGGTGCATTTCAGGCATGGGTACAGACAGTGCAAAGGCATGGAGAAGGGGGATAGAGTATAAGGTATAAGGAAAAGTAAGATCAGTTTGACTGGCCTGTAAAGTTGAGGAAGAGAAGTAATATGGAATAAGGCTAGAAAGGTAGATTGGAGCAAGGTTGCAAAGGACTTTAAATGACAAATAGAGGAGTTTATATTTGATTTTGAAGGTAACAGAGAGAAATTATAGTTTAGTGAGTAGGGGAGTAACGAAGGAAGGCCTTCACTTTAAGAACATAACTTTGACAGCTGTGTGAAGGATGGATTGGAGTGGGAAAAGACAAGGCAGGGTCCAAGTAGAAGGCTATTACAATAACCCAGGTGAGAAGTGATGAGGGCTTTCATGAACAAGGGGATTGGGGTTGGGAGGGTGGCTGTGTAAATAGAGAGAAGAGGACAAATGCAAGAAGTCAGGAGTGTCATGAGGGGGAAGTGACCATTCTAGGTACCGACATAGCCAGGGCAAAGGAGCAGAAATAAGAGATGGAGTGTTACATGAAGAACAACAAATGAGTAAGTACTGTTCCACCACAAAGTATATGGAGGGGAATAAAGTGTAAGATGAGTAGAAATAGAAGCAGGAGCCAGATTGTGAAGAACTTTAAATGCCAACCCCCCCCCAAAAAAACTATATTTGATCCTGGAGGTAATAGGGAGCCATTGAAATTTATTGTGGGTGGTGGTGAGGTAGGGGGATTGGGACATAGTTATGCTTTAGGAAAATCATTTTAAGAACTTTTAGAAGGACAGATTGTAGTTGAGAAAGACTTGAAGCAAGGAGACCAATTACAATATTCCAGGTAAGAGGTGATGAAGGCCTGAACTAGGGTGGTCGCTATGTGAATGAAGAGAAAGGGACAGATACAATAGATGTTAAGGAAAAGAAAATAAACTTTGGCCACCAATTGGCTATGAGTGAGTCAGAGTAAAAAGTCCAGGAATTTACCAAGGCTGTGAACACGGAATACTGGGAAGATGGTGGTGGCCCTCACAGAAACAGGGAAGTCTAGAAGAGGAGGAGGCTTGGGAGGGGGAGAAGAAAATGACTTCTGTTTTGCATATGTTAAGTGTGAGGTGCCTGTGGAACATCTAGTTAGAAATGTCTAAGAAAAGTTAAAAGTGTGGAATTAGAATTCAGGGAAAAAAAAGACTAGGAATAGATATTTATAACAGATAAATCCAGGAATCATCTGCAGAGAGATGATAACTGAACCTATGGGAGTTAATGACCCAATAAAGAGAGGAAAAGAGGACCCAGGATAGAGCCCCAGAGTCTACCCACCGTTAGGGGGAGCGATGAGGGAGAAGATTCTATAAAGGAAGTGAAAAAGAATGATTAGATAGTTAGGAGGAGAACCAAAAGAGCATGTCACAAAAACCAAGAGAGGAAGTCATTCCAGGAAGAAAAGGTGATCAATGGTGTCCGATGACATAGAGAAGTCAAGAAGGATGAGGACTGAAAAAAGACCATTAGATACATCCAATAATTTCACTGCCAAACTTTGAGGAGAACATTGTAGTTGAATGATGAGATCAGAAGCCAGATTACAGAGGGTTTAGAGAACTAGTGTGAGAATTAGAGGCACATATTATATATGTGCATATACTTTTTAAATCTTTTTTTTAATCTAATTTTTTTTGTTACATTCTAAGTTTTGAACTGTCTCCCTACCTCTCTACCCTATACTAGAGAAGGCCACCATTTGACGTGTGTGTGTGTGTGTGTGTGTGTGTATGTATATAAAACCATACTGTACATCCTTCTATTTATCAGTGCTTTCTCTGGAAGTGGATATCATCTTCCTTCATAGGTCCTTTGTAGTTGAATATTTATAAAACTCAGAATAACTTGGTTATTCACAGTTACTTTTCTAACAATATTGTTGTTATTGTATACAATGTTCTCTTGGTTCTGCTCATTTCATTCTTTGTTATTTCATGCAAGTCTTGCCTTGTTTTTCTAAAATCAACCTGCTGATCATTTTGTACAGCACAGTAGTACTCCATCACAATCATAATCCACAACCTGTCTAGCCATTCCCCAATTGAGGGACACCCTCTCAATTTCCAGTTCTTTGCTACCATCAAGAGAGCAGCTATACACACACACATCTTATACTTTTAGAGGCATTTAATGGAGAAGAGGAGAGGCACAATATGAAAGCTAGCAAGAATGACAGGATAAAGTAATAGGCTGTTGTTTTTTGAGAATTTGGAGAGATGTGGGTGTACTTGTATGTAGGACAAGAGGAGTCAGTAAATAGGGAGAACATGAATCATGGTTTGAGTACTTTCTCCACTGACTAGTTCATCTCCATATTCAAAGACCACAACATTTCTTCTCTTCAATAATTAGTTTTAGTAAATTGCTGTGATTGAAAATTGACCTGGTGGCCAACCTTCTGATTAGTCTCTATGTACTTAACTAGGCTTCTCCTTGAACAATGGACTGACCAGGCCTACGCTCAGAATCTTTCTAGCTTGGTAGGATTTGCAAAAGTTAGTACTGTGCTCTCACCCCCACTTCATGATGAGATATGACATAAAAACCGATGGGTGATGACGATGTGTATTTAATTGAAAGATCTATTCCTTAATGCGTATGTGTTTCCAAAATTTGGAAACCATCACACACAGGAGAGGGGTCCATAGAACTTGCCTGGAATACCCAGACAACCTCTAAGAAAAGAATTTGCATTAGAACAAGGATGTCTTGTTATTGTCAACAATAAACATTTATTAAGCACTTATGTCCCAGGAACTGTGCTAAGAACTGGAAAAACAAATACAAGCAACCAAGGGGAAAGACAACTCATAAAGGGGAGTCAAAGAGCAGGAATGGAGATGGGGAGATACAACCAGTATAGGGACATGGTGAAGAAATATGGAGAGTTGGGAGAGGAGCTAGGACGGAAGTGAGAAGTAAGTGTGACTGACTGGGGTACACTTCCTCAAAATGGAGGCCCTGGGAGGAAATCACTAAAGGTAGGAGGGACCACAGGGAGAAAGGGATCTTCCAGGGTAAGAAAACCACAGGGAAAAGAGACATCTTCTAGGGTGAGAAGGCCCCTGGAATATGGTGGAAAAGTCTAAAGAATTAAGAGTGGAGCTGAGAGAAGAGGTAACATATTAGGTCATCTAAATTACCTAAAACTCACCAATACTGCTAGGGATCTCCAGTTGTTCTGCTCTCTTTGTAAGGGATTTCACAGAGACTTCTGTACAAAATACAAGGTTTTGCCCTGTCCAACAGGCAATATATATAACATCATATGGTATATACATAGAATATCAATAGCTAGCCTTAACAAATGAATTAAAAATCAGTCTTTTAAGTGTTTTTTCCTGTGTATTTAGAGTGGGGAGATATGTAGCTGATCAGTTAGGTATAGACTGGAAAGGACCAGCACAACTGAAAATAGTGTTTTAGATTTTGAAGTGATACTTGCTTATTAAAATCCATAAGTTAATAATATTTATAGCATGGTCTACTTTAGCCATTACCATGGAACAACAAACAAAAAAAAATTCCTCTGACTATAACCTAACACACTGCCGTTGGTTTTTTCTGTTAGTTAAGCATACAAATAAAGAACACACTGTACTAGTGTGCTCACTATGGAGAGGTTCTGCGTAATTTCACATGTTCAGCCTGTATTAGATTGCTTGTCCTTCCGGTGGGGGTGGGTGACAAGGGAGGAAGAGAAAGAATCTAGAATCTAAAGTTCCATAATCAAATGTTATAAATATATATCTATATATATATATGCAATTATTATTATTATTATTATTGACTACATCCAACTGGAACTTGAGATACACAGGCACTGTGGTTGGGAGATCCATCCTGCCCTGCTGAAAAGTGACATAGGAGAGAATAGACTGGGGGAGGGGGGACACACTGGGATGGCTGTTTTGGGGTGGTAGGTAGGGGAAAGAAGGGGGGAAAATATGCAACTCAAAATCTTGTGGAAATGAATGATGCAAACTAAAATAAAATTAAAAAAAAAAAGAACACACTGTACTTCAGGATATGAAATGATTTGCATGTGGTCTGATACTTGGAAACGAATCATGGTTAGAAGGAGAGGCAAGACAGATATTCGTTATACACCCAGGTTACCTACATCTTGAACACCTCTGCTCTTTCTAGAAATTGCCAGTGTCAAATGAAATCACTTAAGTAAAGTGACTGATTTTAAATGTATAATATTAAAATGAATTTTTTAGAAGAATCTCGGAATCTTTAGCCACAGTTAAAAAAATTCTCACTGTTGTGGACTTGGCACTTTTGTCCTTTCTCATGAGACCTTTCAATGTGTTCTCGTATCAATGGTGTTAGATTTAAGTCTGTGCTATGGAGGGGAAAAAAAAGACCGCTCAGCATGAGTTACTCTTCTATAAAGGTTATAGTAAACATGTCAATGCCTAATTAAGCAGAAAATTTTATCTGTATTCTGGGGGAGGGGTAAGCTGCCTCATACTTTTCTTCTGGAGAATCCATTTAGAAGGACAAAGTAGATTATGAGGAAAAGATGGGCTCTGATATTCAGCTTCCAGATATCAGGAGAGAGGAAAATATTTCTCATTTCTACCCGTGTTGCAAGAACTCAGGTCAGGCTGATTTCATGCCTGTGAGTGAGTACATGTACATTTACAAAACGGTAATTCAAGACTATAGCCATATTCAGCAAATCACCATGGCAGAATTCAGTTCATTTTTCATATTTTTACCTGATTTCTTCACTGGTTCATTTTCTTTTTCACTATGATATGTGCTGAGGTCTAACCCCAATTACTGATAGGAAAGTATATTCACAATATGCTATCTGGCTCTGTTGGCCCATACACAGAGCCATTCTCATTTACAAATTTTTGTTTTGCTTTGCCTTACTTTTATCTTCTTATCTTATTGTCTGTAAGGTAGACTTCCCACTGGTGATACAGCAGCTGTGTTTATACATACAAAATAATTTGGAAGAAAAAAAGTGTGAGGTTTGGATTCAGTAAACTAGCTATTTGTAAAAACAACCAATTAGTAACAATTCATAGAAGCCTAAGATTTAAAGCTGGAAAGTAACTTGGAGGCCATGTAGTCCAACTGCCTGGAAATGAGGAAATCAACTCATTCTGTGCTTCAGTGACTTGCTTTGGGTCATGCAACTGGAATATTTGAGTTGGAATTTGAACCCATGTCTTAGGATTCTAAATAAATAGGGTTTTTTCCCCCTATATCAGACATAATTTTACTGAATCCAATAATGCTTTTAATTTTTTTAATTAGTTTGTGTGCATAGAGACAAAACTAAAACAGATGGTCAGTTTAGCAAAAAAGGAAAAGAAAAATCAGTCAAAACATTTACATTGTGCCATATAGAACCCCATTACTTTCCTACCTCTTCCTCACACCCTTCCCCCAAACCTCTACCATCTACAAACAGATGTTTTGACTGCATTTTCCACCTTCCAACTGTTTGTATTGTCATCACGTAGGCCCAGTATTAGATTCCCGGTTCAACTACTGCATGCTGCCTTGCCTCTACACTACGAATCTATGAAGTAAATCTATGTTTGCCGTACTTCCTCTTAATTCTGAAACACAGGGCCTACATACCTTACCCATTATATTGTTAACTTCCTTACCAGTAGAAGTTCTGTGAGTTTGAGAGTAAGCCTAAATCTATTTCCTATCTGAGAATATCTATTTCCTTTTCGAATCCTCACTATGAACTGCTCAGGAGTAAAGGGACGAGAAAGTAAGAAAAAATATATGGAAATTGGGTGATAAAATTCTTACTTTTTCCAAACATAGAAATCCATTCTTCACCAACAATAAAACATCAGCTAGACTTCACCCTCAAAAACCAAGCAAAGAACAGAAACACCTGGGTGTGGACTGCTTGCATTCCACATCACTATGGAGAGAGATTTGCTTATTAATTCCTTCTTATCCCCTCCTCCATGTCTCCATTTTGTCCATACTATTACTTTTCCCCTAGCCTGTCAGAGAATTCGGACCCCTGGCAAGCATCATGCTCCCAGCAGCATTTCATATCTACAAATCAAACAGGTAATTGGCATCCTGTGATTTGTACCCACAAATCATGGTGTGTTCAAAATTGCAGGCACAAAATTGAGAGAGCATTTTAAGACTCATCTGAAAATGTCTCCTTAAATCTGTTAGATCATAATAGGATCGTCCCCAAATACTCCATTCTTATTAAAAACCTTTTATCATTATTTTTAAATGATTGTATTCACTGAGGTTATACAATTTCCTAGCCAGCAATGGAATAGTCTCTTCAAATGTTCCATCATAACTCTTCCCCAGTCTTCTAGCCTTAGCCTATATTTGGAGCCCACCTTTACAGAATAACATACATCACATGCTACAAATAATTGATCTGAAACAAAATCCATTGAAAACTGAAGACATAAAGTCCCTAGAACCAATCCTCTCATTGCAGGCCCTCCTCAATCTGTCCCCAGTCTTCTTTGCACTATCCTTCTTCAAGAAACCTTCTCTCTAAATTGAACTATTACTGGTACTGATACTTCTGTTATCTGAAGGGCTACCCTGGGAAGTAAAGGGATTTGCCCAAAATCACAGGATAAGGATAGGAAGTGACAGGACTGGGATTTGAACCCTGATGTTCTACGACGAAGGTCCTTCTAACAGCTAAGATGTCAAGGGAACATGAAGTATGTCTGCTTTGTCGCAGAGGGCAGAGTTGGGCTGGAAGTCGAAAAGATTTAAATTTAAGCTCCAAGTAAATTTTCCTAAAAATTAGAGACATCTCAAAATGGAATGGGATGCTTTAGGAGGTGGTAGATTCCCTCCCTCTGCCCACCTCTCTCTCTACCACCACTGGAGGTCTTAAAGCAATAGATGGATGATCATTTTCTAATGTGTTGTGAAGAGAATTCCTTTAAGGTTTGAGCTGGAGGAGATGGCTTCTGAGCTGTCTTCAGATTTTGAGATTTTGTGACTCTGATGTTTACCATTTGCCCACATTCTCCCTGGAATAATTTCTGCTAAAGCTGCATTTAGGATCATAGGGTCATACATCTGTGACTGGGGGCAATGGGGGAGAAAATAAGATTGTTCATTTAAATTTAAATTTGAAATATTCCTAAAGATTTATAACCAAAAGTCACCTTAGAGGTAATCACAACCATCCCCTCATTTTTCTAAATGAGGAAAGTGAGGCCTAGAGAGGTTAAGGGACTTGCCTGGGGGGTACAGAGTTAGTAAGGATCTGAGGGAGAATTTGGATCTGAGTCTTTCTAATTTCAAATCCAGCATATCACTCTAACATCCTACATTCTGCCACCCTTCCCCCTCTTCCTTATAAAAGTCTTTTCCAAAGCCAGCTCAAATAATACGTTTTCTATTCAGATTTCCTGAGATACTCTCTGCTGAAAGTGATCTCTCCCCTCTTCTAAACTCCCAGAGAACTTTGTTTAAACCTCTTGTGGCATTTGTTTCTTTCTACTTTATATCAGTTATTTGTACATGACTCATCCCTCCTACTGTAGAAAGTGCCTTGAAAATAGTGCCTTGGGTTTTGTTCATCTGTATGGCCTTGCACCTAAGAAGGCCCTCACTAAAGATTCACTCAACTGAGATCCCTTGGAGCAAGTAGAAATGGTTTGTTAATGTGATCCCATGATAAAACATCAGATTTAGAACTTGAAGGGCCTTGGTGATCGTCCAGTCCACCCACGGATGTGCTGGAATTCAAGTCTTTCGAGAGTCAATTATTAAATTGCCAGTGTGAACATCTAAACCTCAGGAATCAGAAAAAGTTATTGTTTTGTTGATTGTTTAGTTTTTAAGAAAAACCTGGAGAAAATGTTAATGATGCATATGAACCTAAGAAGTGTATCATGCGTACACTTTTCTCTCCAAGAACCAATTGTTAAACATTTATCAGCATATCAGTGAATGTACCCCACCCTCTCCCCATCCCCCTATTTTTCAAATAAGGAGCCTGAGGTCCTCAGGAATGAAGAGATTTACCCAACATGCACAGGACAGGAAGTGGCAGGTCTGGGTCTCATGATTGCAATGAAGGTCCTAATAACAGGGAATTTGGCAAGGATCAAGCTCTCGTTTCTATTTCACTCCAGAGACAAGATGGAGCCAACTAAAGAGGAGTGGGGTTAGAGTCCCGCCTGAAAGTCATACTTATGGATTTAGCAACCGTTCCATTATAAACATGTTAGAGCGATATTCCTTAAATGTGAAAATTATTAACTTGGGATTCTGGGAAGTTATAAAGAATTATGATTGCCTGCCAATAAAAAACAGTAGACTCCACAAAAGACATCATTTGGCTTTTTTACTCTTTCCATTGCTAACAGTTCATAAAAGTGTAGATTAAATTGTTATTCAGTTCAGGACAGGAAGCACTTAGCACGAGGTTTGAAATTGGAGTAGGGTACGTACCCTGTTATTTCATCTGTTCCTCTTCTCTTTCAGGTTATGTTCAAGAGGAAGAATTGAAGGAGGAGGACGAAATCAAAGAGGAAGGGGAAGATGATGAGGACAGCAATTCTGTAGTTCAACTTCAGGGCAGCAATGACCCAGGCACAGATGAAGAACTAGAAACAGGCACAGAGCAGAAAGGTAGCTTTAGCTACCAGAACTCTCCAGTAAGTCATTTATCTAATCAGGATGCGGAAAATGAATCCCTTTTAAGTGATGCCAGCGACCAGGTGGCAGACATTAAAAGCGTATGCTGTCGAGATGCCCAGGACAAGAAAGCTACCGCCCACCCCAAACTTCAGAATGAAACACACAACTGCATGGATAAGATGACCGCCGTCTATGCCAACATCCTGTCTGATTCCTATTGGACAGGTCTCGGTCTTGGCCTCAAGTTGTCAAGCAGTGAGCGGAGAGGTTGTGACACACGGAATGGAGGTAACAAAAATGACTTTGATTGGCATCAAGATGCTTTATCCAAAAGCTTACAGCAGAATTTGCCTTCCAGGCCTGTCTCCAAACCCAATCTTTTCAGCTCTGTGCAGTTGTATCGACAGAGTAGTAAGATGTGTGGGACTGTGTTCACAGGAGCCAGCAGGTTTCGGTGTCGACAGTGTAGTGCTGCCTATGATACCTTGGTAGAGTTAACCGTGCACATGAATGAAACCGGTCACTACCAAGATGATAACCGCAAAAAGGACAAGCACAGACCTACCAGCTATTCAAAGCCCCGGAAAAGGGCTTTTCAGGACATGGACAAGGAAGATGCACAAAAAGTTCTCAAATGTATGTTTTGTGGTGACTCCTTTGATTCTCTGCAAGATTTGAGTGTTCACATGATAAAAACAAAACATTACCAAAAAGTGCCTTTGAAGGAGCCAGTACCAACCATTTCTTCAAAAATGGTCAACCCGGCAAAGAAACGCGTTTTTGATGTCAACCGGCCCTGCTCCCCAGATTCTACCACTGGATCATTTGCAGAAACGTTTTCCTCTCAAAAGAACGCCAACCTGCAGCTGTCCTCAAACAACCGCTATGGCTATCAAAATGGCGCCAGCTACACCTGGCAGTTTGAGGCCTGCAAATCTCAGATCCTGAAATGCATGGAATGTGGGAGCTCTCACGACACCTTGCAGCAGCTCACTACTCACATGATGGTCACAGGTCACTTTTTGAAAGTCACTAGCTCTGCTTCCAAGAAAGGAAAGCAGCTGGTGCTAGATCCACTGGCAGTGGAGAAAATGCAGTCATTGTCAGAGGCCCCAGGAAATGATACTCCATCTTCTAAGCCATCTAGCAATGCAGCTTCAGAATGTTCAGCACCTCCAATAGAGCTGAAGAAAGAGAGCAAAAAAGAAAAACCAGAGGAGACTAGCAAAGATGAGAAAGTGGTCAAGGGTGAAGAATACGAAGATACTCTTCAAAAACCACTGGATCCTACAATAAAATACCAATATCTTAGGGAAGAAGACTTGGAAGATGGCTCAAAGGGTGGAGGGGACATTTTAAAGTCATTAGAAAACACAGTTACCACAGCTATCAACAAAGCCCAGAATGGGGCTCCCAGTTGGAGCGCATATCCCAGTATCCATGCAGCCTACCAGCTGTCAGAGGGCACAAAGTCTTCTTTGCCTATGGGCTCCCAGGTGCTCCAGATTCGACCAACCATCACCAACAAGTTAAGACCAATAGCTCCAAAGTGGAAGGTAATGCCCCTTGTTTCTGTCCCCACAAACCTAGCTCAGTGCACTCAAGTGAAGAAAGAGTCAGAGGACAAGGATGAAGCACAGAAAGAGTATGCAAAAGACAGCCCCACCACTGATGCATCATCTTTGAGCCACAGTGAGGGCGAGTCTCTCCCCAAAAGTGAGACTCCTTCAGACTCCAAAAAGAATGATCCCCCTCCCCAAAATGAGGAGGACAAAGTAAAAGAGAACAGCACCAGAGAGAAATCTCAACCCATGGAATCCACATCTTCTCTTAGCAATGGCTGTACCACCACCAATCATGCTCCAGCACTACCTTGTATTAACCCACTCAGTGCCCTGCAGTCTGTGTTGAATAATCACCTGGGCAAGGCCACTGAGCCTCTA
The DNA here is from genome assembly GCA_028627135.1 of Pseudochirops cupreus. Lineage (NCBI taxonomy): Eukaryota > Metazoa > Chordata > Mammalia > Diprotodontia > Pseudocheiridae > Pseudochirops > Pseudochirops cupreus. Next base: position 198,348,694 of record CM053581.1, read on the forward strand.
CGCTCTCCATCCAGTTCCAGTCCCAGCTCAAGCACAATTTCTATGTTTCATAAACCGAATCTCAACATCGTTGAAAAGTCAGTTTTGTCTCCAGCCCCATCCAGGCCGGGAAGTGTGTCTAGGCGCTACGTGTTTGAAAACAATGATCAGCCCATTGATCTGACCAAATCTAAAAGCAGGAAGGCAGAGTCAGCACAAGCACAATCTTGTACTTCCCCACCACAGAAGCATGCTCTGTCTGACATTGCCGACATGGTCAAAGTTCTTCCCAAAGCTACCACACCAAAACCCACCACCACCTCTTCTAGGGTCCCTTCCATGAAGCTAGAGATGGAGGTCAGGCGCTTTGAAGATGTCTCTACAGAAGTCTCCACTTTACATAAGAGGAAGGGCAGGCAATCCAATTGGAATCCTCAACATCTTCTGATCCTGCAGGCTCAGTTTGCCTCAAGCCTCTTTCAAACATCAGAAGGGAAATATCTTTTATCAGATTTGGGTCCTCAAGAACGCATGCAGATTTCCAAGTTTACTGGACTATCTATGACCACCATTAGCCACTGGCTGGCAAACGTCAAATATCAGCTTAGGAAAACTGGAGGGACAAAGTTTTTGAAAAATATGGACAAAGGACATCCCATCTTCTATTGTAGTGACTGTGCATCTCAGTTTAGAACCCCCTCTACCTACATCAGCCACTTAGAGTCCCACCTAGGCTTCCAAATGAAGGACATGAACCGACTGGCAGTGGAACAGCAAACGAAGGTTGAGCAAGAGATCTCCAGGGTATCGGTTCAAAGGTCACCAGAAACTATAGCTGCAGAAGAGGACACAGACTCTAAATTCAAGTGTAAGTTGTGTTGTCGGACCTTTGCGAGCAAACATGCAGTAAAACTTCACCTAAGCAAAACGCACAGCAAGTCACCTGAACACCACTCACAGTTTGTAGCAGACGTGGATGAAGAATAGTTCTGAAGGTATGCGTTTGCTCCCAAGGTGAATTGTAAGGTCGGGATTGTAAGGAGCCTTGTAAAGAAGATGTATTTGCTTAGATGCAGCCAACATTCCCAAAGGTTCAAACAGCATGCCAGTTTGCTGGATTAGGACTTATTTCTTAAGAGAGCAAAGCATAATAGATGGGTTACAACCAATTCTCCATTATCCCTGTCAGACGGGAGGTGGGGGCAGGGAGGGGGAACCAAATAAACTTAGATACACAAAATTCACAGATTATCCTCAAACCTCATTTTAGCCAATAGTTTCAACCTCCTCTTCCACCAGCCTTTTTTTTTTTCCTAGAGCTGCTTTCAAGGGGACGTACTGGCGTTTCACCACCCAGCCCTCTGCTAGAAGTTCTAACAAGTGCTTGAAATGGCCAAAAGATGGGCAGCAGGAGGGAGATGGAGGAGAAACTAGGGGCAGACCCAAGATACAGACTGGTTATCAGCTCCTGAATAACCAGAGGCTGACTTTTTCATTGTTACTTGTATTTAAACCCTTTTTATTGTTGTTGTTCTACTTTTAACAGTAGTTATGCTGCCCACTTTTGGGGGTGGGGTGGGGGAGCAGGCATGCCTTTTCTTACCCTTAAGAAGGGGTGTTTGCATCTGCGACATAAGCGGGTTATAAAGTTCTTCTGTGCAGTCTATCCAGCTGAAAAGAGAGGAGGCCTATTTTCCTCTATCACTCTTCATATTTCTATGGAATTATCTCATTGTTCCCCTGTATCAAAGGTAGCATCAATGCATGCACATGGAATTTTACTCTCAATAAATAGTTTAATGACTTTCAACGCACCCATTGCCGATGTGCTCATGGGTGACCAGCTTCAATCCTAATCCTGTCTTCCTTTGTTCCTAAATGTACCATATATGTTCAGTGCTTCACATTGTCATCAGACCCCAGACCACCTACTCCACCTCATAGGACAAAGGTTACATTTGGATGCATAGCCAATCCATTCATTTTCGCCATTTTTGTAATGCTCCCTAGGAAGTGACTCACCCTAGGTCACTCAGATTTGACCATTTGACCATGGTTATAAACAGGGCCCAGACTTGGGGGACATGTCATAGAAGTAGTCATAGAAGCCAAGTTCTCTTTAAATGCTCTTGACTTAAATTCCCTGAGCCCTTCTGATGACCATCAGCTGACTGGGCTTTCCTATTCTACCACTTCACTTGGTCCTGCCCTTACAGGATGCTGACCTCTGCATCCCTCATTAAAATTCACTCATCTTACATCCGGGTCCTTCTCAATCAGATAGATTTCCTAGTCCTGATGGATTCTCTAATCCAGTAAATGATTATATACTGGTTTGAAGAAAGAAAATAATATTGGCATGTATGAAAAATAAATAAAACCCATCTTAAGTCAAACTCAGGTTTTATTTAGGTCAGATTTGGGGACAAAGCAAGGCCTAAATTCAAACCGACGTAACAGTTCATACTTAATTGTTCCTGGCTTATTATGGTGTTACCACTCCCAGAGAGTATTTACATTTTAAATAGGCCTTCAGCAACCTAACCCAGAGGAGCGCATAATATGAGAATTTCAAATACCATGGCCAAACCAATGAGGGAGATACTTTGCCAGAATAGGGAGCCTTTTGTAACCAGTCACATTCCACCATACAGGTAGCATTCTCTGCTACTTATAAAGCCAACCCTGTTTATAACTATGGCACATGGCAGTGGCCAAAATGAACAGATTAGTATGAAGATGCGTCACTCAGGACTCTGCACACAGTAGGGGAATGGGGGGTGGGGCCTTAGAGCTTTTGGTCAGAAAAAAAAAATCCCACTACTCTACCTGCTCCTTTGGCCCAAATGAATCCTGTTGTTCTTTTGTTTGCATGTTTTTACCATGTTAATTAAAAATGATTATTGCCAGACTCCTGCCCGTCTTTCCAAGCTTCATTTGTATCGATTTTTACTAGAATTAAAAGACAATCTGAAGAACGCCTGCTTGGGAGGTTGGGGGCTCAGTCCTGTTTATTTGATTCCTAACAGGTTAAGGTCTCCATAACTCAGCATTCAGCTGTTTCTTGCCTTAAAAAGCAAGAAGAACATGAACTGAATGCCCAGAGAGATGCTTCAAATTCCATAGCAGTGAATGAAACACAGACAGAAGAACAAATAGATAGTGGGTATTCATTATATAATCAGGACCAATTTTCCACCTGTTTGGTTTGTAGACATTTTTAAAAGTCAATATCACTGCCAAAAATATTGCGATATACAAATAGAAAGAGGTTTAAAAAAAAAACAACTGCCGTCCATAGAAGACATTTAAAGCATTAGAAGGCTGCAATGTTTATTCTGGAAACATGAAGGTAAACCAATAATTTGGAAACCCACACACAAGTAGTTTCTGTTAACTACATAAATTATTATTATTATTATTATTATTAGGGCATTTCCATGACTTTTTTTCTTGATGAATATTTCACATTTAGAGCTTAAAGCTATCCTATTAGTCTTATCTTCATAATAAAACTAACTCCCCACCCCCACCCCCCATATCAATTTTGTTGTCAAGATTCTGGGAAAGGATTGAAATGAATCAGATTTGTATATCTAAGTCAGGGATTTTTTTTAAAAAGAAAGGCGGGGGGGAACTGAGAGGAAGGAGACCTATCCATAAACAAGAATAAGATCCACATTAGCTAATTTTGTACTTATACTTAGAAATAAGGTGTGTTTCTGATATTCTGGCCAGCCATGCAACAAAATGCCTAAATCTCCGAGATTGTCATGGATCTGAGTATGCAGGCCGTATCTTACCTGTTACAAAGCAGTGTACATTTTAAAGAGCAGCAACAGAATGATAGCCTTGTTATCTGGAGCTATAATTTTGGTTGGTATGTGTGAAAGCACAAATTGTACAAAATGATGGGCCATTTGGGAAGGCATTGTCTAGATTTTATTAAAAATGTTTGAGTTTTAGCATGCCTAATTTTGGATAGGACATATTTTGATTCACATGATTCCCCTCCCCCTTTCTGGGCTCATTCCCAGTCTCCACAATTAAAACATACCACCACGCACACACACACACACAAATACACGTACATTAGAGAACAGTGTTCAAAGCAATTTTATCTTTAAGAATAGGATAGGGGCTATCACAGTTCCATAACATAGGACTGGCCCTGAGGGATTGGGCTATTCGTTATATAAAGCACACAAGAACACCCCGTCTGAAAGTTTGTGTGAGGTCTAAGTAAATTAGAATGTCTGCCCTGTTTCTTAAGATGTATCTTTTGGTAGATGGTTCCAAAATGGAATGCTGGGGGTGGGAACAAGGGCCTGGGTAACAGTAGGAGATAAATTCATCATACCATGGACCATTCCTGGAATGAAACTCTATTCCAGGATTTGGGCCACTGCTGATACAGCCCCTCCCTGGAAAGTGCCATTATATGAATGGCAGTTGCCTCCAGGGAAAGGACAGCCATGTTTTGGCACTTGGAATACTTTCATGGTATCGGTGCGTCTTTGATCGGTCAAAGCAAAGCCTCTTGGGAAAAGATATGAGTTATAGGGTGGGAGATTTTAATCCACTGGTCAAAATACACACAGATGGTCCAACTGAAAACCAGATGTTGGCAATGCACTGATGCTGAAACTGACCTACTGTGGGATTTCCTAAAAGCTATTCTCTGGAACCCTGCTGTTCTACAAAATGAGACTGGGAGGGGGCAATCATTGAGGCAATTTTGATGCTCACAATAATTTATCCTTAAAGTATGAAATAGTTTGATACCTCCAAGATCCATGATGTCATCAACATGAGTAGACCCTCCATCAAAATAAATTTCAAACCACTTTATGCCTTGGTAGAAAATGTCTCCACTTAGAATTAACATATGAATCAGAGACCAGATCAAATGATAGATCATGGGATTCCAAACTGAAAGAACTAAACTAACATGTCATCTTTTGAATACATAGATTTTAGCTGAGTGATCTGGACTAAATCTTCTTAACTGCAATAGGTTTTTATCTCTGTTGTACCTTCTTCCCTTCTTCCCTCATTCAGGCTTCTGAAGTCTGTAATTTGGGTCTTGAATATAGAGTAACATTATTTTTCCTTTACTGCAATCTGCCATCAGGATCATCTTTTCATTTAACCAGATGCATTTTTTTTCCTTGCGCTAAATTGAAAATCTATGAACGGCAGGGAGTGCAATGTTTTAATTAGCTCATATTTTTTATATGGATTTATGTCTTTAAAATACATTTGTGTAATTCTTCAGCTAAATTAAAAACGTCTTTCCACAGAGGAGGAGGGAAGAGGAGGAGATTTTTAAAAAGAAGAATAAAATTGTATGTTATCTACCTTTGGTAGCTCTGACTGTAGATAGTGACCGTGATATCGAACGGAGGGCCCCAAAACAACTGCAGATGGTTCATTGTTGAGCTTCTCCATGGTCTGATTTTAAACTTTCCTTCCATTTCCAGAAGTGATTATCTGTGGAGGATCCTCTGGGCGAGCTTGGGGAGAGAGTTTTGTTTTGTTTTGCTTCGGGTTTTTTTTTTTCCCCTAGCCCCTAATAACTAAATGGGCAAGTTACGGGCTACAAGCTAATTTTTAAAGCAAAGCAACTGCAAAACAATCCCCCCAAAAGCCATCCACAAAAAAAGTCCTAATGATAAACAGTTTTTCTCTGCGTTTCCTCCTTTGTCTTTTTTTTTTCTCCCACCATCAAGTTTAAAGCTTCCACGGTGCTTTTTTTTTTTCTACTTTATAGGAGACAAGTGACATTCTGTGGTAAATGGAAGAAAGAGCAGAGCGGAGCTGAAAACCTCTAATGCATTGACACTAACTTGCCCTCTATTGTTGAAAATGAGCAGGCAATCATGATTGTTCATCAAATGGCTCCTAATGCAGTTAAAGCATTCAGCTATAATTTCTCCTTGCATTTATAATTACTGTCATAGACTGCACACCTCAGTGAGCAGATTAAAGCTATAAACTATTTAGCCGTAGCTTTAAGATGAAGAACTTGATTTCTCTGGCAGCCTCTATTTGTTAGGGAGCTTGACACTTCACATAAAAATGACTCAACTTGATGAAGAACAATGCAGTTTTAGCAATGCAGTGATTTTAAATCAGTCATTACACCACGCCCTGGAAGAATTGCAAAGCAGTTGGTTAAATGATATATAGGACGCAGAGATGGCTGGCTGCGTTAAGTGTACCAAAAATAGAAGGGGATTTGGTGTGCGGCTCCTTCCCCGGCTCTCCTCTGAAATAGCAAGAGTTTGTTGAAAAATCAGTGCATGTCATGTTCTCCTATTAAATCCAGTGTAAATGTTACATGAGGCTAACCCGGCAGGGGGAAGAGAATGCCTGGAGCCTAAGGCGGATGTCACAGTTTGGGGTTTGAGAGAACTTTCTGGCTGTCGTTCAGCGTGCACACCTCGGTGAGCCCAAGAAGCTAACAATACTCGCTTTTTTTTTTCTTTCCTAGAGGATGAGCTATATTTAGGTACTGTGGGCATCTCAATTGGGACAACTTCATGCATGTTAGCTGTGGCTCTTTCTTTTAAAAAAAAATCTCTGTTTTTCCAGCTTGAAGGCTTAAAAAAAAAGTTGGAACCCTGCAGCCCATTTTGTTCCAAAAGAAATTGAGGGTGACATTTGATTAGTTGTAACAAAGGTCAGCAGATATAAGAGAAAAATTAACATCCACTAAGACTAGCTCTATCTTTTTTATGGGCATCAAGATACTTGGTAAACCAAGTCATTCATGTTGGAGTTTAATGTGTGCTTTTAATCTATTTCCTGAAATGATATAGAGATCATCAAGGCACATGGCTCTGTGCAGCACAATTCTGACTTAAGGGATGTTCCTGAAGAAACTCACTGTACATTTAATATGTATTTTTGTATATCACATATTGAAATAAAGTAAATGTAGTTCATAGATTTAAAGCTACAAAGTATCTTGGAGGTCACCTAATCCAACCTCCTCATTTTACAGATTGAACAGAGGCCTAAAGAGGTCAAGTGGCTTATCAAAGGTCCCTTGAGTTCAGGGCAGATTCAGGATTTGAACTCAGCTCCTCATACCTTGAATCCAGAGCTCTTTCCCCCATTCTCCAAAGCTTCTGATAAAGCATCTTTCCTCCTTTAAAAATGCATAAAGACTTCGGGCGTTATTATTGTCATACAAGGTAGGATATGCACAGTCCACTTCCTATAACCCCAAAGTCTAAGCTGACCATGAGTAAATGTCAGTGTTAAGAGATGCTACACTTTTGTACACATAAATCCTAAAGAGTTAACTTATCTTTGTTCCAGTAGGCATAGGAATGTGACATTATCAAGACCTCATGGATGATTGCTAGTACTCATGCTATCCTGTAAATTGTCCATAAGTGCCACATCAACTGAATAGACCATTTTGACTGAATTGACCAGTATTTATTCTGTTGTCATAGAATCATAGAATGTTAGAGTTGGAAGTGAATTTAGACCAAAATGTTATGACTCTAGGGGACCTTAGAGCATAGACTATAGAACATTGGAATTGAAAGAGGCTTTAGAGCATAAAATATGGAATGTTAAACCAGAAAGGGCATCAGAACATAACACAAAATATTAGAAATGGAAGGAACCTGAGAGTCTGTACCCTCTCATTTCACAGAATAGAAAACTGAGGGTCAGAAAGGGAACATGATTTGCCCATAGTCATATGGTGGTAGATCCAAGATTAGAATGTGTAATCTCCTAACTAGTAAACACAACCAGAGAGAGTACAGAACTTTCCAGATAGACATCTGGATTTCTTTTATATATGTGGGAGCCCTTTCAGTTCTGTTTGTAAGAACACAGAGAATCCCCCCAGAGGGGCAGATGTGATTAAATCAGGTGGGTCTGTACAGCATAGAGGTATAACACATTATACACTTCTATTCCCTTTCTCTTTCACCTACAAGCTGAATATGAATGCCTTGCTCCCTGGCCCTTCTCAGTGGACTTGTCTTTGGTTTGTGCCACGTAATCGGCACCATTGCAGTAGTAGCCAACTCTCCTGCTCCCTCAGAGACACCGAGCTGCTTCTCACGTAACACACTTCATTATTTCTGTGAATTGGTGAATTTTCTGCTGCTCCTGCTTTGGGAAAAGAAGCAGGCCTGACTCACCTGGTGATTTGTGTTTATTTTCTGCTGTCATATTTGTTGTTTGAGAGAATTTGAGCTTCTCCATATAAAAAAAAGAATTTAATTTCATCCTTGCTTATTTAGAAAGCCCCACACGTCAGTCAGAGAGCCAAGAATCCTGCATCTAGTCAGAATTACAAAGTGAACAGAGGGGTGGAGAATGCATTTGTACAGTACTATGTATTTGTCAAAGCCCCTTCATATCCATTAACCCCTTTGCTCCTAGCATCCAGGTTTCCTGACTCAACCCCTTTCTCTTTCTACTACCCTATGCCATTCAGTTTAATTCAACAGACTTTTTTAAAACACCTATTCTGGGCAATGTGCTGGGTTTTAGGGACAGAAAATAAATAAGATCCAGTCATTACCCACAGGAAGACCTTAGTCTAGAAATCAGTTAATGAAGTAATCATGTATTTTCTGTGGTCCTACTCTTGGCTGATTCCTACATTAGGCATGGAGATGGGGAAAATACAAAGATGCAAAAAATATAGTCCGTAGCCTCAAAATGCTTATAGTCTAGTTAAGAAGACCAGATGCATGCATGAAAAGAGAACTCAAACTACAAGGGGAATAAATGGAGATAAAAATGAGTATCATAAATGATAAATACAAAGGTGGAAAGAGCATGAGCTTGGTTGGAAGGAGGAAGTTTGGAATCAAATGTTGCCTTTACCACTTACTAGCTGTGAGAATTGGGGCAAGTAACTCTTCATCTCTGATTTTTAATTCTTCATCTATTAAATGAGGAATGGTCCCTAAGATCACTTCTAGATGCAGATCTAAGATCCAATAATCCTATGGAGAATATTAAAGCAGGGACAGCTCACTTCTAGCTGATGTAGTAAGGGGAGGCTTCATGGTCAAGGTTGTATCTGACCTGGGAATAAAGAAAACAAATTACGTATTCACTGAATTGCTGTTCCTTGCTTACAACCCCCAGTTTCCCCAACTCGGTGCCTTAGTTTTGGCTGTGCTTCTGCCTGGAATGCTCCTTCTCCTCCTCCCCTTCACCTTTTAAAATCACCCCATTCCTTCCAGGCTCAGCACAAATGCTACCTTCTTAAGGTCTTTCCCTGCCCCCTCTGCTGCTAGCCTTGCCTTCTAAGAACACCTTACATCTACTTGGGATGCATCTTTTATGTGTTCACTTACTATTTATTTACTTCTTGGGTTGGGTTTTTTTTTTCATCACAATATAAGCTCCTTGAAGCCATTGACTGTTTTTTGTCTTTGTAATTTCAGCACTTTGCACAGCATCTGACACATAGTAAACCCTTAAATGTTATTAATTGACTGAAATTTGAACAGAATCCTCCTGATTTTGGCCAAGGCTTCTGGCCAATAAATACATGTGTGTTCTAGGTTGAGTATTACAGGACATACTAAATGGGAAAGAAAAAAAAGACATTGTCCCTGCCCTTGAAGAGTGGGAAGTTAAACTAGGAAGAATAAGAAAGGAATCATAGGAAGAGGGCGAAGTATTTTAGGAGCAGCTCAGAGCTCCAAAATGCAGAAAACTCAGCAGTGATGAGAGGAAAAGCGGGGGAAAAAACATAACAAAGTAATTCTTTTTTTTAAAAAAGTAACTAGAGAGCAACACATCTTCTGTCCCTGCTAACACAATGCCCAGTCGTTCCTCCTTACCATGCCCATTTACAAAGACCCCTTTTGCCAGTGTGACTCCATAACTCATGTTCTTTAGACCATTTTATGCCCCAACCTCCTTTATTAACCCCTTGACAACGTCACAAGAAAAAGCCAACCACCAAGTAAAACTGAGGTCCATAATCAGATCTGCCCCAATGGTGAAGAAGAAAAGGGGGCAACTATAATGTAGAACCTTAAGGGACCAAGAAATGAAGGAAGAAATGGAGCCTTGATTATCCCTAATACAGCACAATAGGAAACAGGCAGCTGGACTAAGTAAAGTGGGGAAGAAATTGAAGCGCTTCCAGGGCCCCCTCTTAGCAGTGTCCTGAGGACCTTCCCTGATCTACTCGTGACCTAGAGGTCAGTCTAGGAAATAAGAAAGTGGACAGAAAGACTGAAAGAAGCCACACACACACACACACACACAAAAACTAAACTGGTATAGCTAGCACTCCCAACTCACTGTCCCAGAGCTAGGTTGGCTATATCTGTCTCAGAGTTCTAGGGGTACCTTTAGGTGTTGGGATACATCAATGTTATTGGCTGGAGCTCCCATTCCAGAAGTGCTGCCCCTAATTGTTAGCCCAAAGGACTAAACATAACCTAGTTATGTTTAACCAATGATTTTACATAGGGATGTTTACTTAAAAGAAATTACAATAAACAAAGTAAAAACATTTGTGTACTCCTCAGCATTTTCAGGGGCAGATGCTTCCCTATATCACCTCAGTCTGAGGAAAGTGAACATAGACTTGACATAATTTCTACATAGCATTAGTTCCGCCAAGTTCAGGTACAAATTATTCTCTCCTGCTTCTGAGTTGAGTCTTGAAGCCCTTCCATCCTCCTTGGATCATTAATGCTAGACTGGCTGCAAAACCTGGCATGGATTCAACTCCCTGACTATAAGATGTCTGCCTTTCCTGATCTTCCAAAACTCACAAGGTGATAGCTTCCAACTTTCTACACCTACAATGAAAGAATAAACAATAGAATAAAGAAATATCCATATTTGTGGAGTTACCTGCCAGCCTTGCTCTGATAGCATCTAAGGCAATGGTTCTCAACCTTCCTAATGCCGTGACCCTTTAATACAGTTCCTCATGTTGTGGTGACCCCCAATCATAAAATTATTTTTGTTGCTACTTCATAACTGTAATTTTTCTACTGTTATGAATCATAATATAAATATCTGATATGCAGGTTGTACTTTTATTGTTACAAATTGAACATAACCCACAGGTTGAGAACCACTGATCTAAGGTCTCTCACCTTACAGCATTGTTGATCACCAGATGTCATTAATGAAATAGTCAAATCAAGAAAAAAAAAGGAAGTTAAAGTTGAGACCAAATGAAATCTTTTGAATGTTCCCTCTACCCTACTACAGTTCCAACTCTGGAACCATGGCTAATCAGAGAAGTTGCCATTCACCACAAGGTTAACAGACTAGAAATAGAGAATATCTAAGAGTGCTCCAAAGTCTTTCTAAGGCATTTCCATTACACATCATCAGGACTCTCTCAGAAGCAGGCTCTCCAGATTCTTCCGTGTGGGAAATTGTGCATCATTGACACTCTGCATATCCTCATATGGTCTGAGCTCATTGGTTAATCACCTGTGATGCTGGTAAAAGTAGAGAATAAACCATAATAAAATTACCATTTAGACTCTCACTGTAGCAGTGTACCAAATGGTCATACTTCCCCTCTGAGGGAAACATACCTCATCTAACTCTGATGGTCCAAGAGAACAGGGAGCAAAGACTTGAGCAGGGGGACCAAAAGTGTTAGGAGAGGCTTGGTAGAAAGAAGCGCTTCTGTAGCCAGGATACCATAGAAAAGTCAGAAGAATGATTAATGAATGAATAAATGAAAAGGTATTAATTAAATACTTACTATAAGCAAATCACTGTGCTAAGCACTGAGTATACAAATAAAAAAATTTAACAATCCTTGCTCTCAAGGAGCTCACATTCTAATTGGAGATCATATGGAAAGAATTAGCTCCAAATCAGATAGAAAGATCCATTGGTCCTTAGAATGCAGCAGCAAAGCATAGAGTAATGCATCTTCTTTCATGTAACTTCTACTGATAAAATCATATCTGTTGGGGTGGTTAGATGGCGCAGTGAATCTAGAGCACTGGCCCTGGAGTCAGGAGGACCTGAGTTCAAATCCGGCCTCAGACACTTGACCGTGTGATCTTTGGCAAGTCACTTAACCCCAATTGCCCTGCCTTCCCCTCTGCCAAAAAAAAAAATCATATTTGTTTCTTATTTTGAATCATTTGACAATGCCATGGACTTTGGAAACAAGAACTTTCTTTTTTGTGTCTTCAGTAACTGTAGCAAAAGTACCCTCAGAAATAGTTCCAGGGTATATCTGCCTGTTGTTAGCAGTTAGTGCTGGTGGTGATGAAGAAGGTGGCCCCTTCCATAGAATAATTGTCTATCTCACTTATGGCTTCAGAGCCCAGGATAGAAGGGGGGAGGGAGGAGAAGAACTACTATTTCCAAGGTTCTTGGGTTCAAGGTCCTGAACTATCTACACTGGGTTCTTAGGAAAGGTGGTAGTGGTTTGACTTGCCTAGGACATGCCAATTTCTACTTCTTCTTCATGGAAACTTGCTGTTTCAGCTAGAAAAGGCAAATAAGATCCCCAAAAAAAGTCTCTAGGAAGAAGAAATAAGTAGACATTCAAAGAAAAGAGCCATGTCAATGCACAAATACTTATTAACAAGAAAAACAGTCAAAATGCCTTGAGGAATGTACAGATACCACAAAAAACTCTGCAAGACTCCTTGAAAAGACGATGGAAGGACCCCAATGACCAGGAAGAGTGATTAAACAATTAGTTGAAAATATCAAAGAAACAGGGATAAAAATTAGAGCTCTTGATGAAGGAATCAGCAAGTCTAGCTAATGAATTTAGAACAAAAGACATTCTCCATAATAGTGTATTCTCTGAAAAACAATGGCCAAAAAAATTAAAAACAAGTTCAGAAGAGTATGATTGTTCTATAAAACAAGGATAACAAACTTGAAAATAGGATGCAAAGAGGTAACGTAAGTGTTCATATATATTAGAGAACTCACTATTGTTTTGGAATTTTTAATACAGAGGGAGCAACATTTCTTCTCAGACAAAATGATGACTTCAGACTACTGAGATTTTTGAGTTGAAGGCAGACTGGAGTCATGTGCCCATATAGTCTGTAAGAGAGAAAGAGACCTAGATGAAGGAATGGGGACCTCAGAAACTAAGAAGAAAACTGTGGCATAAGGGTGACAAATGAAAGGGAAAAGAAACAGTAGAACTGAGTTGTGGCAGAGGAGGAAGAGGTTGAGGGGCCATCAGCCCATACAGAAATCTCAGAGCAGAAGATGGGCTGAAGTTGCCAGTTGTATTCATCTCTTCAAGGACTGAGGAAATACCCAACCTAAAAAGTCTGTTCTTCCCCCAGCTTCCCTTCCCCATACCTGTCCATTAATAGATGCTGTACCATACACTTCACATACTTTTTCAATCAAATATTTCTGATAACCCAAATTTTACCTTAATCATGTTAACTAGAACTATATATAAATGTAACTTAGGGAAGGAATCAAAGTACTACCTAAATGTCAAGAATTTCCCCAATTGGAGACTCTGAAATGATTGTGGTTGTAGTCTTAAGTAGTTGTTTGTGTTAAACCTCACAAACAACAGAAGAGACCACATGTGCCTGAGGGCCATTACATTGTCTCTAATGCAAAATAAAAAAAATTTTTTTAAGTTAATTGTTATAACAGAATATGAATGATTAAATCCAGAGACAAAGAGGATAGGGGAGATGGGAACAACCTTACAGAAACACTTGAAGCTACCCATGTTACATAATGATTATGTGTCCCCTTCAAAAAAAAAATGAAAAGAAAACCAAGAGGAATGAGAAACAAGAAACCGCCAAAAATGAAATTCTTAAGACAGGAACACTTCTGATGAAAAGGAAAAGAAGAAGTGAGCTAAAGCAACCAAAAAAAAAATACACAGGGATCTTATTAACCAATGTTGACTTTTTACAGATACACACAGAAGATGGAAGTGAGGGCAGATGGTAGAATGTGAATACAGAAGCATAGTGCAGCCTTCTGAGAATAGTGTCAGGATTGCTAAACCTCAAAATGAGATGAAGCTCTCCCAGAAAACAAGGGGCAATAGGAAGGTATTTTGAGGGATAAGAGACTACAGGTGGGGGAAGAAAGGTAAAAGAAGGGAGAAGATAGATCACTGCTGGGATACAGGGAACAATGATCACTGATGACAGAGAGAAAGTGGAGTGGCTCAGTTCTAACTTTGCTTCTCTTTTCTCTGTCAAGGAGGTGAGGGGAAATACACATTTATATAACACCTACTATATACCAAGTATGGTATTAAGTGCTTTACAAACATTACCTCAAAAAGATCCTCATAATTACCCTGTGAGGTAGATACTGTTATCATCCCCATTTTATAGTTGTGGAAACTGAAATAAAGAGGGGTTAAGTGACTTGCCCAGGGTCACACAGGTAGTATCTGAGACCAGATTTGAACACAGGTCTCCCCTGACTCCAGGCCTAACATTCTACCTACTTTGCTATCTAACTACCTCAAGAGAATATATACTGGAAAAAGCAGTGGGGGTGAGAGGAGGGAGAGGGGAGGAATGGTAAATAGATGAGTAGATAGATAATACAGAACATCTAATCCAATAAGTCTAATGACACCTCGTGGCAATATTATAAAAACATATTATTAAAGGGATGATGAGCTGACATCTAGGAATGGTGATCACATAGAGCCAACCTTGCTTTCTCAAGAAGAGATCTCTCCAGACTAACCTTGTTTCCTTTGTTGAGAGGATTATTAGACTGACCTTATTGACAGTTATTAGATTAATCAGTCTGAAGAAGGCTATATATTAACCAAGAATTTACCAAAGCGTTTGACAAAATCTCTTGTTATTCTTAAAGAAAAGAGAGAGGCATTTAAGCTAGATCAGAGTATAGTTACAGTACAGTTATTGGGGAAGGTTTACTGATAGATCTAGACCTTGGGCTGAACCTTGAAGGCGTCATCTCTCTAAGCTACATACCTTAGGCCCTTTCATCACTCTTCATACAGCATGAACTCAAGGGCCTTCACTATTCTTGTTGACTTTCCCTGGATGCTGTCCAGCTTAGCTGTATCCTTTCTAAAAGACTAGAGAAGTGATCACTATACTGTACCATTGTCAGACCACATCTGGAATATTGCATTCATATCTGAGCATGACCTGAAAGCCAGAGCTTTCAAGATAGAGTACCATGAAGAGCTAAAGACTCAGCCCTAGCAGTAACTCAGTGACAAATATTTTTATTCCCAGCCCCGTTCACTCATTAGGATCTCTCAGGGGGGAAAAAAGATATTAAGAAGTCAGATGGTCCATGTGTCATTTCAATAGAAGAAATGAAGAGATAGTATGATTTTTCCATAGGGACAGTTTTAACTGAGGTAACTATAAAAAGGCAAAGGGATGGTCTCTGGCTCTCCTGAAAATCAATGAGACTAAGCCATATGCCACTTCCCCCACCTTCTTTATTCCCTCCTTTCCCAATACTATTTTTGGTGAATCTATAGTAGAATATCCTAGAATGTGTGTTCTCTCTCTCTCTCTCTCTCTCTCTCTCTCTCTCTCTCTCTACCCCCCACCTTCCTCCCTCTGTCTCTCCCTGTCTTTTTTTTTTCTTTTTGGAAGGAGGAAGGTAGGGCAATTGGGGTTAAGTGACTTGCCCAAAGACACATGGCTAATTTTGTGTATGTGTGTGTATGTGTGAAGTGTCTGAGGTCGGATTTGAACTCAGGTCCTCCTAATTCCAGGGCCGGTGCTCTATCCAGTGCACTACCTAGCCACCCCTCTGTCTCTATCTTTTCACCTCCTTTTAAAGCACATAGTAAATGCTTTTAACATGCTTGTTAAATGATTGCAAGATTGATTGGGGAACTAGGCAATCAGGATCAGGGTGGGACAGCCATAAGCCACCAAGACTTTGTCACTGACAACCTTTGACTCTGCAGTAGCAAGACGACATTTTCATCTAAGGTTTCTCTGAGCTTCTATGTCCTCTTTCAAGCAGTCTTTCTAATTTTGCACTGACATATGAATCCTTCTGAATTCTATAAGCATCTATTGAGTGCTTATAGTGTTTAGAGTCCTTTCGTTAGACAATGGAAGAAATATAAAGTTCAGATAAGGCAAGATTCCCACCCTTATGGTTCTTGGTCTAAGGGGGTGATGTGACACAGAGACTCATCATTATAATTACAAAATCATACAACCTGCTGTACCAGGTCTATAAGAAAAAGACAGCAGTTGTATTGGACTTTAGGTAAGAATAAACCAATAGACAAGAGGAAGAAGAACATTCCAGACGTAGGAAACAGTGGATGTTGTATTTATAGAATCAATTCACCTTTGGATGCTCATCAGAGAGTAATTTCAAATATGTTTATTGAGAAAAATGTGAGGTAGTTGGCCACCTGGTATGGTTTCTGAGCTTTATAGCTGGCATGTGGTCTAGGCCTGTAGCCAAGGCTCCTCTGACCTTAGGCTTCTGCCTTCTGTCTGTTCAGTGACTTCCTTTCTCCTCTCCCCCTCACACTTCCAGAGTGCATTGAGATCAAATGCTAATTCCTTCTACCCTATTATTTAGAAAAACAGTGGAATGAGTGAAGGAGGGGATGGGACCCTCCTTTTTCATATCTTATTTTGCAGGGGACGACCTATATCGAAACTACTAAGCTGTACTTCCTCTGGCTTGACTTATACTCTAGCACATGGATAGTTCTATGATCTCGTTGGGATGGGCTTCCAATACTATAGATCCATCTTGTCCGATCTTGTACACTGCTTGTCTAGGTCTCTCTTTAAATCCTTCATATGGGACCTCCCCAACGTATTCAAGGCCTTTCTTTGGTTCTTTTAAAACTTCGTCAGTAGCAGAGCAGCCCCAGGACCAGCCATCTGTCACTACTCTTTTCATTCAATTCACAAGAGCTTACTACATACTATGTACCTAAGTACTAGGTGCCAGGCATTCTCCAACACTACAGATTGAATAAGAATTGTTGGGGCAGCTAGGTGGTACGTGAATAGAGTACTGGCCCTGAACTCAAGAGGACCTGAATTCAAATTTTGCCTCAGATACTTAACACTTACTAGCCATGTGACCTTGGGCAAGTCACTTAACCCCAATTGCCCTGCATTCCCCCCTCCAAAAAGCAAAAAAAAAAATTGTTGAATGAGAAATTTTCTCCCTGAAACTTCCCTATAGCAATGAAATTATAAGTTTAAACATATGAGTGTATATATGCGTGCATATACACAAACACATGTGGAGGGGTGAATTTTATATGCACATACATATATACACACATAGAATGTATTGTATGTTTATAGCTTTAATACATTTGCATATATTACATAATCTAATAGATTTTATATAGAAAAATCTATTTATAACTACATATATGTAGATATACACATATATGCATATACTATTAAATAAGACCACGAAACAAAATGCAAAACAAATATTTAAAGTTTTAGTTCTTACTATTTTTCAGTCAGTAAACATTTATTAAGTACACATTCTACTATGGGAGAAAACATGAAAGAAACACAATTGCTCACAACAAGATATACTGTGTAAATGAAAGACAGTCTCAGAAAAAAGTCACAAGCAGTGGTTGGAAAGGCAGCGTTAAGGGAGACTGGGAAAAGCTTCCTGCAAAATGTAGCAATTTGAGGTGTCTTTAAGGAAGCCAGAAGACAGCTTTTCCCCCATGTAAATGTGTAATGTCCTCCACTTGTACATTTGCTATCTTCCTTTTGATTCTCTGGTGTCTAGTAACCATAGAGAAGGGTTTCCTATTAGCTGGTCTGGGCTCCGTCTTAGAAGACGGGTGGCCAATGAGTGCAGTCTCCTAATAACCCCTTGGAGAATAGAAGCAGTTCCCTGCAAGAGGAAAACAGAATTGCCACTTAGTCCTCAAGAGGAAGGGAGCTCCTGGTGCCTGCAGAGCGCATCAGGAAGATAAGTGGTTTAATATGCAGACCAGGGAATCGAGATGGGGGAGGGAGGTATGTAGAGTGGATAAGCATATCACACTTGGTCATTGTTCAAAGGCATCTTTGATTCCCCTATATCCTCACTAAGCACTTTCTAAATAGTTATGCTGGGGTCACTTTTGTTGATGGGAACCCAAACAGAAAGCTAGAGCAGAAGGCAGCATTATGTGTGTATATAAGGCAAGTGTGGGGAAACTGCAACCTAGAGACCACATGTGGTCCTCTAGGTCCTCAAATGCAACCCAGCACTTGACCTAGAGGACCTAGAGGGCCACATGTGGTCTCAAGACCACAAGTTCCCCACCGCTGATCTAGTGGGAAGAGTACAGCATTGGAAGCTAGAAGACTTAGGGGCCAAGACTCTGCCTGGTTAACTTTTTTTTTTTTTGCCTTAGGCAAATTATTTCTCTTCTCTGGGGCTTTATAATGAAGGAGTTAGATTAAATACAGCATGACATAGGGAAAATAGTGTTGACTTGGAGGACCTGAATTTAAATGTCAGCATATTTATTTGTGAGACCTTTATCAAAGCACCTAACCTTTCTGGGCCTCAGTTTCCTCATCTGAAAAACAGGAGAGTTGTACTGGATCAGGGGTTTTTAACCTTATTTGTGTCATGGTACCCTTTGGCAGTCTGGTCATATCTATGAACCCTTTCTCAGGATCTTTTTTTAACTCATAACTTAAGAAGATACTAAATTTCAGAATTTGCTGAAAATAAGATGTATATTTTCCCATCCAAGTTCAAGGACCCTCTGAAATCTACCCACAGATTCCCTAGATCCCAGGTTAAAAACACCTGCAGTAAATGATAACCAAACTTCCAGTTATGATGCTTCATAATTCCATCTGGTCCGGCCTTGAATGTCCATAGAGTACGAAAATTAAAAAAAAAAAAGAAGGTGCTTCTGTGAAATTTGAGCTGGCTTTGAGAGACTTTCTAACGAGAAAAGGTTGAATGTCGTTCGGATGAGCCAGCTTCTTGGAGGGAGAGTCAGGGGAACCTCTCACCTGAGCCTGACGCCTCGACCTAGATGTAAGCTAACTTTCTTTCCACTTGGCAGAGTATTAGAGGAAGTACAGGGAAAGAGAGGAACGATGTGGACTCCTAATTTCCTATCTAGTTTCGGGAAAAATATGGAAGGTTCTCGGCTTCACTCCCTACAAAACGTGATGAGAAAATGAGTAGCAAAGGACGTAGTTGCCTACATGGTGTGGTTTAAGGTATATCAGAAGGGTATCCTGTTCTACAAATATACCCCGACTAGTTTGTCTGAGATTTGAAATTATACCCTTAGAGATTCATCTCTTTGGGTGAGCTGTTACCATCCACCCAGGTCCTCTTTTAAAATGCAAAAGACTCTTGGGAGGGGACAATGCATTAATTTACTAACACCATCACGGCACAGTGGAAAGGGTGCCTTTGACCACATCACTTAACTCATCTTAGATTTAGTTTCCTCTTCTGTCAAATAGGAATAATAATTCTGGCTCCACCTCCTTACAGATTTGTTCTGAATATCTGATGAGAAAGTAGATGTAAACATACTTTGCAAGCTAGAAAGCACTATACATATATAAGGAATTATTATTGTGGATTTCTTTACCAGTCCTCTTCACTCTATGACAGGAATAGTCAAATCAGCACGAAGTCACTAGGTGACTAGTGGTGGGGGAGGTGATGCTATAAAACACAAATGAAGGGATCATAGTGGAGCTTTCTCTCCATCAATAAATTGTCATAGTTCCTAGGATGAGTCTTGGGAGGTTTTTTGTGTGTACCTAAAGAATAACTGGTATTATTACACAATACCATTTAGTAGACAGAGCACTGGGTTTGTATCTTGACCATTTACTAGCTCTGTGATTCTGAGGAAGTCATTCACCTGGGGATATGCTGGAACCAGGTCAAAGAGTTTGGGGAGAGCTGATTGTTAAATTTTCAGTGTGAGTATTAAATGGCTATAAATAAGGACTTGATTTATTGTTTTGTTGATTATCCAGACTTAAGAATGTGTTCATAATTCAGATAAAGCTTAAAACTATGTGTACATACATTTTTTATTTTTCTAAAGAAACATTTAAACATTTATTAAACATTTGCCAGCATATCACTGAAATCACTAAATTCCTCAAGACGTAATTTCCTGATCTATAGAATCACAATAATAATGCTTATACTACACATCTAATTTGATTATCAATAGAATCAAATGAAACCTATTCTAATGAAACTCACCATCTTCTCCCAAATTGCCTTGGTCCCTAAATTCTCTGTTTCCTTTGACAGCACCACCTTCCTCCCAGACTTGTAACGTCAGTTATCTTTGGCTCTTACCCTCTCTGTTACACTTTGCCACTATCCCCAGATGGCACCAGACGAGAAAGTGAGGCTGGTGACTGCACAACCCTCCCTCACTTAAATCCAATTCATTTACAAGTCATGACATCACCTTCCTGAAGCAATGGTCCTCTTCAAAAAGGAAGGACAAACAGCAACATCAACACCCACATCTGAGTTCTCAAATCCTGTCTCTTGTTGCTTAGAGATATCTCTCAAATTCCACTACAACCAATCTTGTCCAGTCCTTCACATCTTCTTACCTAGATGCTTGTAATAACTTCCTAATTGTTATAGTTTATCCTCTTTTCTAATCCATTCCTCTCACAATTATTCTAGTAAATATTTCTAGCATACTGTTCTGAGAATGCCTCTTCTCTACTCAAAAGATTTCAGTGGTTCTCTATAGCCTACACTCCAAAACAAACACCTCATTCTGGGTTTTAAGATGCTCCACAATATGTCTCCAACATATTATTTCAAACTGCTTCCTCCCCTACTTCCTCACCAAACTGGTCTACTCTCCAATCCTCAATTTTATTCTGCTTTCTCCCATTCCCTATGCCTTTGCTTCATGTCGAAGAAGCTTGAAAGCTGTGGTTTGTTTTCACCAAAATGGAGGCCTCCTAAGAAAGAGACTGTGAAAACTAGTTCACAACCAAAATGTGGAGTGTTTCAAAAAGGCAGTGGGAATAATAGTCATTGACACTTACATGCACATAAAGGTATACAAAGCATGCCCAGAATGGACTTTCCCCTTTGACATTCCAACTCCCATCTTTCAAAGCATATTTCTTCTTTTAAGGTCCAATTCAAGTGCCACTTCATAAAGCTTTACCTGAACTTTCTAAGGAAAAGGTTCTCATCTTTCCAAAAGCAATTGTCTGGATCTTGCCTTTGCGCTTATCTCACTCTCCCCTGTATTATATATTTTTGTGCATGTATCTTTTCCCTCCTGCTAGATTGTAAGTTCCTTGAGAGCAAGATCTGTGTGATATTTTTTATGTGCCCTTATGCTGAGAATAGGGCTTTGCACACATTAAGCACTTAATGAATAGTCCTTGAATGAACAGATGGATAGGGAGACAGATGGATGAATGAATGGAAGGATGGATAAAAAGGGCTTTGTATACCTTTAAGTACATATAAGTGTCAATGATTATTATTCCCACTGCCTTTTTGAAGCACTCCACATTTTGGTTGTGGACTAGTCTGCACAGTCTCTTTCTTAGGAGGCCTCCATTTTGGTGAAAACAAACCACAGCTTTCATGCTTCTTCAGGAATTATGAAGTAGAAAATGAAAGACCCTGCTGTGCTCGCCTTCATATTTTTCAATCCTAATTTAATTCCTATCTCAGTTCTGTAATTCAGTCCCCCTCCTTTGAGTATCACCACTAGGTGGTCCAAACTTCAGCAGAAGATTTACTGGCAAGACTAAATGTACGAACACATTGTTTTTTCAATATGATTTAATGACCTTTTTGGCATTCCCATGACTGCTGAAATCTTCCATAATTATTCTGTTTGGCGGCAGAGAGTCCTGTTGATCAGAGGGAAGCTGATGCAGATGTCAAATGTCGATAAATTTGCAATCCATAAGTGCAGACACTCTGTGCCAAAACAGACCAGGGTTAAACAGAGAACAGCCTCTGTGACTTGATCATCAGAACGCTGATGGCTGACCCTATGCAGTGAGCACAAACCATCTTGGGTACTGCTTTAAAAAAAAAAATACCACACCTCTGTCTTTCCTTCCTGTTTTTGCCTTCATTCCTTCCAAACTCCCTGGAGGCTCCTCTCTGTCTACTCCATTGCATATCATTTAGAACTCCATCCTGCCTGAATTCTGAAAGAGACCATGATGTGGGAGCAGAAAGTGTGTGTTCTCCCTAGAGAGCCTCTATATGTTCCCTTTGGTCTCTCTGTTCCAGTCTAGAAGGCCCCTCTTAGAATTCCAGCTTTTGATTTCTGAGCCTTACTTTGCTTTGAGATGATACCATTTATGCTGGCAAGTCCTATGTCAGGAATTAAGGAAATGTTTCTCATGATGGGAGAAGGGAGGAAGCCCTAATATTAAAAACTACTGTCTGTGTACTTGCCTTCTGACAAGTATAAGTGAACTGGAAGGTGTTCTCCTAGATGAAGTGGAAACGTAATGAAGGCACTGACTTCATGACTCAACTAATTCCTTTAGCCAGTGGGAATCTCTAGATCTCTGAGTTCCCAGTTCAAACTCGTGTCTCACATGTCCTCAAATTAATTTTTAAATTATATCTCATTGTTGAAGATCTTATGTTGAGTATTATCATCTATTTTTCATATCTAAATTGGGGAATTATAGCTACTGGCCATAAATGACTATGAACAAAGCAGCACTCGTGGCCACATGGTAACATCCAGGGAGAAATGCAACAGGAATACTTTCATTCTTGCTTCAGTAAACCTACGACCTCATGGATGGAGTTACGCCTTCTGTCAGTGCTGATGACAGCCTATTTGTGCCTCCTTATCCTGTGTGATTCTTGTCTATCTATATCCAAAAGTCCTTCACAAGGTGTAAGTCCAGCCAATGGGTCACTGGCCTTCTAGATTTTTGTAGAAAATGTGTGATGTGGAGGAGCACATTTCTATTGATTATTCCTCCCTCTTAGTGCAAGACCAGCATAAGTCTCTTTTTTGTCAGATATCACCTGAATGTCCAATGTTAGGCTATTTCTTCTCTACGATATTGTAACACACACACACACACACACACACACACACACACATACACACACTCACACACTCACACCCCACGTACTATTCCATTGACCTGTGGTTTACCTTCAATGTAAATTTTTCCCTGACTATGGTTTGACTTGTAGCCACATCGCATGAACAGGGATAAAACAGGATAAGGAAACGTGAAGGACTGGTGTAATTTGGAGGATAGAAGCTTGCAAGCTCATAATAATGATTTTCTGATAAAATATGAATGAGACTTCGTATTTCTAAAGCACTTCCCTATGAGGTAGATCGTGCGTGTATTATTATCATTCCTGTTTTACTGATGACAAAGTAGGGTTCAGTGACTTGCCCGTAGTCTTTTTAGTAACCATCAGAAGCAGGATTCATACTTCTTTGTCTTCCCCTCAAAGTTCACATTCTTTCCACCACACCATCCTGCCGAGCAGACCCCAGCCAATGACATGTTGGAGTTCAGTTTTCTGAAAATATGGCTGAACAGCTCATGAGGGCTGATTTTTCCCTTTTCTCAGAAACAGTTTTTCAAGGTTGTTAGGCACTCAGGGTTTGAGTGATTTATCCAAAGACTCACTGTGAATTGGTGTCAGAGCTGAGATAAGACAGCAGGACATTCTACTGTGAGACTGCATCGACATGACAGCAAACCAACACGTTAGCCAGGCGTAGGCCAATGAATTCAACTATCAGAAGCTGCACTGACATTTTTCGCTTCTTTCCTGGGGAGTTTTCTAGTACAAAACTTCCTGATTGGTCATTGATTAAATAAGCTTCCAACCTATTTTAATTTAATTTATTCAAGAAACCTGTATTAAGCACCTGTTTGCAAGGCACTGTGAAAGACATTACAGATGTACACAGGCAAAAAAAGACAGTCTCTGCCTTCAAGCAGCTTACAGTCTAATAGAGGAGAGGAAAGCAGGACATGAAAGGATTAATTTACAAACTGGAAAGTGTTCAGTGCAAAACAGAGGTAGCAATAGAGTAACTTATGGAATCACATTTTTACAACAATTTAAAACTTTCATACTACTTTATACATATGATTTAATTTGATCAAAACATGTTTCATCAATTTCTAGAAGAGGAAACAGGCTCAGATAGGTTAAGTCACTTCACTTATCCAGGGCCACAAAGCTGATGAGTATCAGTATCCAAGGCAGGATTCATACTATGAGTCTAGTACTTGCTCTATCCACTGATTATACAGGCTTCACAAAGGAAATGGTCCTTAAGCTGAACCTGGAAGCACAGGAAAGATGGCACAAATGGAAAATGTCTAGGCATGCAAAATACTTAATTGAATGTGACATCTTTGAAGGACTTACTGTTACCAGAGCCATAGCTAGCATTTGTTGTGTCCAGGGCCAGTGCTACAAATCACAACCAGAAGAAATAGAATGAAATGTGTCCTTAGCTGAATAGGAAAGGGGTGGCTCTGCCATCTTGTGGCTTCCTATTCCAAGTAGTTGTTCTTGCTAGCTAGGGGCTAAACTCTGTGTTTCTTTGTTACAATGTCTACCACCTTCTAAATTTGGCACACACACTGGATCAAAGGCCCAAGTCCTCTTAGCTGTAACTTGGTTCTGATATTGACTGGTGACTGGGGCAGGGGAGGAGAAGAACAGAGTCTGGGATTCTAGGAATTCCAATGCCTGGAGAAAATTCATTTGAGCTGGGGTTGATTAGGGTCTCAGGACAGGTATGGTGTGTGGGAAGAGATATTCTGTGGCATGAGTACTCCTGTGCATGGTGGAGATAGCATAGAGGCAGAGGTCATAGAAATTGAGAAAGCTGGGAGATCTGGGTCAGAGTGGAGAAGATTGTGAACTGAAGTAGTGAACTTAGTTAAGGAAAGAAAAAGTGACCTGGAGATTCCATAGATGACAAGATAGATCAGTTGGGGGAAATCAGTATCCATCCCTATAACACCACAGTAAACTCAGTCCTAGCCCTTTTTCTGTGACTATCCTCTCTCCTCTGCCCTCTACATCCTATAAGCCTAGGAATCTGGAAAGAGGAAAAGTAGTTACTAAGTGATGGTGGCAGAGGAAGGGTCTGAAAGTGGTAGTAGAGAGCCAGGAGTGTGCTGACTCCTCTTTCTAGCTATCTATGTGTCAATGGGGTATGAAAGAAGGAACATCCAGTCTTGGTGAGGGTGGCAAGAGTCATGAGGTTCTGGGAAGAAAGCTAGGTTTCAGTGAGCACCAGAAGATGGAAGGCACGATAGAGGAAGAGATCTAAGATTTAGAGAAGGGAGGAACCTAGGAAATCATCAGGTCCAACACCCACCCCCCATTTTACGCATGAGGAAAACTGAGGTTCAGAGAGCTGGCCCAAAGTGGCTTGCCCAGAGTCACATAATCAATAAGTGCCCAAAGCAGGACTTGAATTCAAGTTTTTAAACTCAAAATTCAAGAAATTTTCCATTGTACCCCCACAGAAGTTTCTTTAAAAGGTGGAATAGAAACAGAAACCAGAGAAAGAAAATGATTGGGAGAAGGTTAGGGCTGGTTTTCCTATGGGGGTTGTTAGGCGTGGGAAGTGGATGCCGCTGACAGTGCCAGTGATTAATGTGAACTACTGATTCCCACTCCCACCCCCACCCCAGGTGATCTCGCATTTATCTTGGGCATCCTGTACCACAGAAGTCCCCAGATCAGGTGACTTATCCAAAGAGTGGAGTTCAGAGGGCTTTGCACACCCCATTGGGAAGATGTCTCTGAGACAGGCTGGAAGGGGATCTGATTAGCTAGGGGACTGTGAGGGTATGAGAGTCAAGGGGGTTGGGCAAGGTAGTAGACCTGTGCTGGCACAAAGAGAGGCCTGGGCAGAGAATCCAGCTCCTATGGCAGGAATCTCACTTCTTAGGATCAGCATCAAGGGCAAAGCCTGCATTGCCCAGCACTAGATCTGGCTCTAGAGAGGAATATAGTCCTTACCTAAGTGTAAAGTAGGTAGGAGAGGTCCTGGAGGGGTAGTGTGGCAGCATTCACAGGAAACCACAAAAGCACCAGGTTAGCTTTGGAAAAACTACCCTGATTTAAACTATTAGCTCAACAGCACGGTTCCCCCTCCCATCACCACAAGACTTTTAAAGTCAGACTTCTGAAGAGGGTCAGTTTATATCATAAAATTTAAAATTACAGCTTATATCATAAAGTTACCTTGTATTATATATTATAGCAAAACAAGCAAATTAATACCAGAGGCAATAAATGCTCAGGCACTAATGTGACTTGAAAATGAAATATGTTCCCAACTCATTGGTACAAGGTCCCTCCAGGCGGGTATGAGATTGCCCAGAAACACCAAGGTGGAACCAGCTACTGCAATTCCTAAAGCAGACTTCCTGTACACAGCCAGGGAGAATTCAACTCACTAAAATCTTTTTCTTTTCCTCAGAAAGACTCGGGAGAACTTGCAGAAGCACACAACTAAAAAAAGAATATCCTGGGACTCAGGAGTCCTGGGTTTTAGTCCCAATTAGGACTAGAGACTAAAAGGACCTTTGTCGTCATCTAGTCCACTTCCCACACCCATTATTCAGATGGTGAATGTGAGCTACAGTGATTCTTTCAAGGACACAGATCTACTCATGCTACATGATCATTTCTATACTGCCTCCCCCGAAGCTCTGCAGAAATCATTTAACCACATCATCTCTGAGTTTCCTATGTTTACAAAATAGTAATAAAAATATCTGGCCCACTTACCTCTCAGTGTTGGTGCCTTTCAAATTCCTTAGCCAGAAAATATAAATCCAAGGAAAAGGAATTATATTATCTTTCTTAATGATGCATTATGATCTCAATTATCCACATGAATGGAGAAGAGGAGTGGGGCGAATAATGCCAAAAAAAATAATTATAGAATCATAGAATTGTTGAAGAAAATATAAATATTGTATATGGCATTGCAGACAGAAGTGCTGGTGGACATTAGAAGTTTAGTGGAATATTGGAAAAAGAGCACTGGGCTTGTGAGGTATCATAGTAGTACAAAGTGTCAGTGGATAGAGGTCCAAATCTTGCCACAGACACTGTCTGACTGACCCTGGGCAAGTCCTTAGCCTCGTAAGACCTCAGTCTCTTTCTCTGTAATATGATCATTGAAGTATTGATCCTGGAAGCATTCCTCAGTTGTAATATAAGGGAATGGCATGAGCCCGTTCCTGATCTCCCAACTACTAACGAACCCACACCCCCTGTTACCCTGTCTTTATTTTGTATGCATTTTACATTTATTTCTATGCATGCTTGTTTTTCCAGATCTCCCTACAGAATGTCAGTTCCCTCATACTTACTTTGTATATGTTTTACATTTATTTCTATGCATATATGTTTTTCCAGATTTCCCTATAGAATATAAGTTTCTCAGCAACTGTTTTCTTTTTGCACATGCACACGCACACACACCTAGTAAAGTTGCTGGCACATAGGAGGTACTTAAATAATGCTTGTCAAATGACTGAATTGTACTTGATTATCTCTGAAGTCTATAAATTCTGTTCTAAATCCTATTATCTGAGGAATACTTAGACCACCGATACAGTGGAAAGACCAATGACACGGAAGTCAGAGGATGTGAGTTAGATACCTATTTTTGACACATATGACTTTGGGAAAAATCACTGAACCTCAAGTCTGGCTCTCAAATTCCTTCACCTATAAAATAAAGGAATAGGGTTAAATTCTGTAGCTTGTTCTAGATCCACAATACTATGATATTATATAACCTACCTTCCAGGAAGATTCTGAAAATCAAATAAGGTGAAAGAGTTTTGTGACAATAAAATAGTATATGAATATAAACTGTTGTTTTTATTATTATTATCTTGTCCAAGCCCTTCCTTCTACAAAAGAGCAAACTGAAGCCTGGGAAAATTAAGTGACTTGCTCCAGCTTACAAAACAAATCAAAGTCAGAGCTGGGATTCGAATTCAAGGCTTCCAGCTCCCACTTTGGGTGGGAGTAGGGGAGCTCTCTGCACTCTACTCTTAGCCTCCTTTGGCTGAGCTCCTTGTCAAGTGCTGTCAGAATGCCCAGGGCGGGCATTTTCCCCCCTCTCTCTTCCACTGGCTCCTAAGGGACTTCTGCCGCAGCCCACAACACGAAATGTGTAACTCCGGTTTGTTCAAAATGGAGTGTGTTTTGTTCAGGGCTGGCTCTCTGATGCCGGCCTGCCATCTCTGTGTTCGTCATCAGTGCCCATCTTTTTCAATCTAATGAACTCCAACCATCAGTGCAACTTAAGTTCGGCTGTCTGTTCTTGCATAGTTAATATTAAAAATGTACTAACAGGGTGGCTGAGAAATCAAATTATGCACATAAATATGCTGGCATAGCAGAGGAGGCGGCAGAAGCTCAAGCTAGCAACAGTGATGCCAGTTCACATTTGCAAATCTCCCGTCAATCTGTCATTAAACATGTTATCAAATGATGATAAGTGTATGCTTCTTGCTTGCATTGGTGCGCTCATTCCCGATGTTGATGTGCATTAATGGGATAATATGCATTAACATAGTCTTGCTTGGTTGAACACAAAACATTTTTTTATCTGTCTCAGTTTGTTTCCCCCTGTGGCCCCCAAGTAAGTGTTTTGTGTTATCAAATTGCCAAAAAATGGGAAAACACATTACTTTTAATTAGCAAACCTTGGTTTGTTGTGTTTTTTTTTTAACGCCCTTCCCCCCTACCCACTCCAAAGAAGAACTCCTATGCGTTGGCAAAAAGAGAAAAAAAATCCACAGTCAAGAGCTCCACTGTCTTCTTTAAAGTAAAACGATTAACGTCAGAAACTCAGAGGCTGACAATTATGCGCTTTCTTAATGCACTGGCCTTTTATCTGCAGGCCTCGTTTTTGACAGGACTGATGGTTTCAGTTCAGTGATATGAAAGGCAGGGAAGGAAATGATCGCCAGCATTCCCAGCCCATCATGAGGGGCTGTGCTAGCATGGGCTTGGCGTTCCCCAACCTGGTTCCATTCATCAGATTTACTTGTGAGAGACTCAAACGTTTTTCGAGCCCTGAGCATGTACAAACCCAGTGCTGCCCTAGACTGGTGTTCCATAGGGATGCTCTAGGCTGGGGTACGTCCCTGGCACCGACTTCAAGCAACTTCCGGTCTGGCTGCCCAGGGGTCCGCTGCGGAGTGCAAAGGCTGGTTTTTAAAGTGATAGGAGCCTAATATTTCACCAGCAATCTTTCAGTGTGCTATCAAGGCTTAATAAGCAGCATTGTATTTGCCTCTGCCTAGCTCCGATGAATTTGTTCTTGAGCTATTATAACGTCACAACTGCTAATAACGCCATGAGGTCATTATTGCTGGCCTTTCCAGATTTGTGTTTACGGGCATTTTTTTAAATTAACATTGACTTCTTGCCATTTTTGTCTGCTCCTAAATAGGGTGAGTCGCTTATTAATTATTCGGAGTATTGTTACTATGGTTAATGTGCTAATTAAAAGGAAAGTCCCGTCAGACGGCTGCTCTTGGAAAGCAAGCGATCAGCTTTAAAGTTACAGCCTGAAGAGGGGGTGGGAATAAGAAGGGCTGAGAGTGAGATTTGTAAGGAGGCAGCAGTCTGGGGCGAATAAAGGATTCTCAGGATTCAGAGTCACATTTCATAGGATCATGGACTTGGAGCTGAAAGGAACCTGAAAAAGTCACCCAGTCTGATGGGTTCATTTCTCAGAAGCTGATGCCCAGAAAAGGGAAGGGACTAGCCAAGGTCTTACAGGTGGTAAACAGAGAGGGAAGCTAAGAGGCAGGGCATAGTACACTGGCTTTGGAGTCAGGAACACCTGACTTCAAGCCCTGCTTCAGACACTTACTTATAATTTGGACTTAATGTCTGTCTGCCTCAGTTTCCCCATCTTTAAAATGGGGGTGAAATATCTCCTAGGTTTGCTAAGACAAGCAAATGAGAATATATACATTGTCATTTGCAAAATATTTTATATAAATATTATATATATACACATACATATATACACATACACATACATATAATAGATATAGGTATAGATATATTCTCATTTGCTTCTGATAACAAACCTAGGAGGTAATGTTATTTTTCATATATATTCTCATTTGCTATATACATATATAATATATATATATACACGCATACATACACACAGATATATATGTGTAAAACTTTGCAAACTTTAAAGTGCTATATAAATGCTAAGTATTATATTACCAGGATCTGAACCCATTTCTGTGGCCTCATGGGTCCCTAAAAAAAGTCATGAGGAAAATCGTGTGTCTTATTTGTAGTACTTTTTTTTAAATAACATTTTATTTTTCCAAATGACATGTAAAAATAATTTTTAACATTCATTTAAAAAAAATTTTGAGCTCCAAATTCTCTCCCTGCTTCCCTATCCTCTGCCCTCCTTGCATTGGCAAGCAATTTGATACATCATACCTGTGCAATCATGCAAAACATATTTCCATATTAGTCACATTGCTAACTTTAATTTTTTTAAAATAATATTTTATTGGTGCTGTTTATTTTTTACAACAGTGTCACTTCCCAATAATCTCCTTTTATTCAACCCTCCCTTGAGCAAAGACAAATAGTTAAATAAATAAGGTAATATATCTGTCATGTATGATAATGTCTGCAGTGTTGGGCTACCTGTACCCCTGGACTACCATAATCTACCATAGCAGCATGTTTCATCATCAGCCAATCATCATGATTAGTCATTACATTCATCTGAATTTTGATGGTTTTAGTGTTTATAATATCATGATACTAGTGGTTCCACCACATGCTCTTGGTTCTACTTTCTTCACTGCGCATGAGTTCATAGATGTCTTCTCAAGCTCTGTAATTCCTGATGTTCACCCTTTCTTCCAGTGCAGCAATATTGCATTATGCTTCATATGCCATAATTTTTTCAGTCATTCCCTAATCTGTGAGCACTCACTCTAATCCTAGTTTCACAGGTCCAGTTTTATTCCTCCATCCTCTTTTTTCATCCTAAAAAAAAAAAAAAGCTGTTGTCAACGTTTTGGTACAGTTTGGAACTTTCTCTTTGATTTCCTTGTGTGCATGCCCCATAGTGGTATCTCTCAATGAAAGAATTCAGTCACTTTTTCTTTTTTTTTTGTATCATATTAAACTGTTTTTTTTTTTCAGAAAATCAAACTAATTATTAGATCTACCAATATGTAGATTGGTAATATTTTCATTCTTAAAGGTCATTGATTTCATCAGTGTATGAGTGGTGGAGAACAAGGCCTCTAGGTCCTAAAGTGCAGCCTTTTGACTGAATCCAAACTTCATAGAACAAATCCTTTTATTAAGGGGACATAGGGTCTTTAAATACCACACCTGAGTAGACATTCTTCCCAATACAGATCTCATAAATTCATAGACTAACGGGGACATTAGAAACCATCTAGCCCAAATAGTTCATTTTACACAAGAGGACAGTGAGGCTCAGGGAGATTTATAGCATGCACCACAAAAATGTCAGAGGAGAGACTCCAAATCAGACCTTCTCAATCCAGAACAGAACGCTTCATCCACTGGTGGCCTGCTCTTATTGTACCTCTCCATACTCACGGAGGCTAATCCTCAGACTGTGAATAGATGGTCTGCCGGGCATCAGTCTCAGCCTTTCTAGCCTGGAAGGGCCTAGCCCAGCTTTTATTGTCTTGGCTCAGGGTTCTCAAAGGTAATAGAAGATTTTTGTGGTAATAAGCAGCAAACCTTGTTCTGCAGGATTTTGCAGGGAAGGAAAATAATCATAGAGGCAAAGAGGTGGCAAGTAGATAAAGTGCCGGACCTGGAGTCAGGAAGACTAGAGTTCAAATCCAGCCTCATACACTTACTAGCTGTGCAACCCTAGGCAAATCATTAAACTTCTGTTTGCCACAGTTTCCTTACCTGTAAAATGGGAATAATAATGACACTTGTCTCCCAGGATTGTTGTAAAGATCAAAGAAGATAATCATTGTAAAATGTTCAGTACAGCATCTGGTAAATAGTAAACACTATGTAAGTGTTAACTATCATCACTATTATTATTCTTTTAAAATAAAATCACTTGAATTATGAGAAAACTAATGTGATAACCAAAGTCCAGAAAGATGATTGTAAAAGAATGCAAAAATATAAAAACCAGGTCCTTTTCAGTTTTGTAATTATTAATCAGGTAAGCAAAATATAGTGATATAAAAGAATAAGCCATCATGTATTAATTGCATTAAAATACTACATGTGACTTTATACAGAGGTCACCAAACCCCAGCACCTTCACGTTATAGGGAAGTCAAGGACCCGAAAGGTCTAAGGTCACTCAGAGATTAAGTAGCAGCAGAATCAAGATTTGAACCCAGGTCTTGGCACTCCAAATCCAAAACTTTTCCTATTATATCACACCATATGTGAAATTTGTAGTTTTATTTGGACCTTCAATCATTAGAGAGTGGTTGGGTGGAAGGGGTTGGTTTGGGTTTGGTCTTGCTTTTGTGGGGGACAGAGAGGTGTTGGTTGGTTTGGGGGTTTATGGCGGTATGTGAATGGAATATTTTCTTTACCAGAGGATTTCCAAAGGACTGCTAGTGTCTGGCTCATTCTGATGACATTGTAGCTGTACTTCTCAGGATACTTCTAGGTAACTGGCCCACCTTGAATTATATAACTTTCCATTTCTTCCTACTCTCACCATGTAATTTCAGAATAGGCTGCTCAGCGTTCTTACTGATACAAATCTAAAAAGTGCTAAGGCCACTATGGTGAGGAATCATTTTTATCAGACCAGAGGAATCTCAGCTATTTCTTTTGCCTCTGGCTTAGGTGGTCCAGTAGAATGGGGGTCAGAGATATAACCCATCTTGAGTCTTCCACAAACCAGCCACAGGACCACAAGTTATGTGCCTCACTTCCTTGCCTGTAAAATGAAAATCCAACACTTTACCTTACCATTATAAGGGTCTGATGAGATAAAGAGATGTGCAAAATGGACTTGAAATTTTTGAACTTGCAAAAAAAAAAGGGTGTCGCAGTTAAAGCTAAGTCAGAACTTTGAGAGTTCTCTCACTAGGCAAGCAGAATGCAAGTGGGTCAGAATTCTGAGTTCTTTCCTCATCTTCATTGTACTTTCAACTGGTAATGAAGCAAGGCATTTGGCCCTCAGCTCCTGATACTAATTCGCATTTAGAATGTGTTTAATTGAGAGAGGTGACTGCAAAGCCCAGCAGCTGAGTTACAAGCTCTGTTAAAAAATTCAGCCTATGAAGAGGTTCTGAGAGCCTTTTCAATATAAGTCTTTTTGATCTTTTTACTCCTCAATCCGCTAATCCTTTTTGTGAGGAACCTGCAGTAATCCCCTTTTTCAGTTCTTATTTCTGAACTTTCTCTTTTAACAGTGGGATTTTCACCACATCTTAAAGGTGGGGAGAGTATTAAGTCTCCCTCCAGTCACGGGGGCCTTGATTGGGTGGGACTCCAGTGGTCTCTATCGCTTGAGGCTCCCATTCAGAGGTTTCTGAAGATACCTTTTGTTTTAGATTCTTAGATCAGATTCCCTGAGCACCCATCCCGGGATGTGAGAGAATCCAGCATTTAAGAAGCATGGATGGCTATGGCAGCCCAGCCCTCTCCTGTTTAGTTGATCTGTGCCTTATCTCCTGCTGATGCACCATGGTTTGGTTTTGTCCCCAGACTCCTTTGGAAAGGTTAATCTAATTTCAAACGGAAACTCTCTAATAAGTGCTTCATCAAGGGAAGCCTATCTTCCCAGGTTTCTAAGAATGCCTTAAGGGTTACTAACCGGTCATGGCATTAGGTGATATTCATGGAACAGGCTCAAGAATTCATTAAAACCCACTACGGTGACTAGCTTCGAGAGTCTCTGCGGTTTAGTATATAGGGAAATCGTTATCAAAGTAGGTTGATGGGTATTAATCTTGAAAACAGTTTCTCCTCTCATCCTGCTCTGCTTAGTTCTCATTATATAGCTCTCTTGTCTCTGAATTTCTTTAAATGATACACTCTTTTTCTGAGCCCAGGTCAGAATTGCTGTGGCTTTTTAAAGTCTAGAGATTTTGATTTTGTTCAAATGGAGGGAATATTTCTGGGAATTGGGGGAATTAGGTTTCCATATCTTAAAACATTTCTCCTCCCAAACTAGAGAAAACTGGGATGTGAAGGTAGATGAGAAGAGAGGTACTGCTTTTCCAGGCTGTCACTTTGGCATTCTGGCATATCCTCAAGTGGCCTTTGTCCTGAATTTCCTTCAAACTTCCTGTGAAGCAGACAGATAGAGTAAAGCCTGAACTGTGATAAAGACAAATAAATTATCTAAAACCAAAGAATTAAAAAATGTACTATGTGTCACCATGATTTCTCAGGGCTTCTCTACTTGTCTCATGTGGCTTCATAAAGTTCTCAAAATATGTTATGGCCAAAACAAATTTTAATTCACTTTAATTTGAAAAAGTAAATGTATGCCACATCGCACTTTGAGGTACAGAGTAAGGGTGTCGGAAAATTAAATCACTAACTAGCCCCAACTTTGCCATTAACAGTTCCATGGTGGAAACCACAGAGTAAATGTAGTAAATGTCAGGATATCTATTGATTGACACTATGTGACCTTGCTTGCAATAACTTCTAATAAATGGAAAAGCCATGACTTCAACTCTGACTTCCTAGCGATCATTGCAGAGCCCTTTAACTGTGTTAGTAAATAAGTCCCTTAACATCTGATTCAGTGCTGTTCTTAGATTCAGGAAGGGTTAAGTTCAATCCTGCCTTAGATACTCACTAGTTGTATGGTCCTGGGAAATTCACTTAACCTTGGTTTCTTCATTTATAAAATGATGAGGTTGGACCTGATGGCCTCTAAGTTCTTCCCAATCTAAATCTATGATCCTATGATCCTTTTCTAGTTAATGGAGTATTAATAGGGGAGATTCAGCATGGTGTGATAGAAACAGTGATAAATTTGAAATCAGGATATATGAATCTACATGCCATCCCTTACTAACTAGGTATAGAGCCATCAGGAAGTCACTTAAATTTTTTAGCTTCAGTTTTCCCCTCTGTAAAAATAAGAATAACAACACTTTTAATACTTAGCTCATATTATGATTATGATGAAAAAAGTGCTTTGCTACTATTAAAAAGCTATGTAAATGTGGATTATTACTTCTAATCAATAATAATGTCACTTTCTTCATTAAGTCTTCCTTGACCCTTCCTAGTCAATAATGATCTGACTCACTCAGATCAAATTCTACATAGTATTTTATTCACATTTCTTTCTCTGTCTATCTCTTTCTCTGTTTCTCTCTCTCCTTTCATTTTCTGTCTTTTTCTCTAACTCTTGTTTCTTTGCCTCTTTTTCTATATGTCTCTTCTCTTGTGCCCAGTGTGTAATGGAGGGAACACTTTCTTAGAAAAGGAATTTCTTTTTTTTTTTGGAGTATATTCTGGTACCCTTACTTTAGATGAAATAGCTCTATTTAGGACTGAAGATTTCTGTACTTTAAGGAATGTGTCAGTGATGTCGTAGATTGACTCGCAGGCCAGGTAGCACTACCCCCATTGAACCCTGATAGTATTGTACTACTCAGAGGTCACCAGATATGTAATCTAGAGCCAGACAAAGGATTTTAATTCCTGGAGAAAATAAAAAAAATCACTCTTCTGTGTGAGAATAGAGACCTGACTGAATTCTCTCTGGTTAATATGTGTACCTCGCTTAATCACAAGCTTTGGTGTTTGAATATGGTCTAGGATGTTCATGATAATGAAGAGAACATCGAGTCATAAAGTGTCATAGCTAAGAGAGACCTTCAAACACAGAGTGTTAAAGCTGGGAGGAATGTTTGAAAGATCAGCTAATCAAAACCTTTCCTTTTACCAAGGAAGAAAGTGAGATTCGGTGATTGTCGACTTGCTTATACTAGCATTTTGCTAATAAATGTCAGAATCATATCTTGAACTCTAGCCTCCTGACTCTTAGGGCAGAGTTATTCTCTCTTAACCATGCTGGTATATCAGATAACTTGAGGTCCCAATTATTTTTGTAAAAATACAGTTCCCTTAAATTATGAAGGTCATTGCTTAGTAGTATAGATCTAGACTCCTTAAAAAATCATTTTCATTTCCTTTCCTAAACCTATTTGGCATCCTTTCTCCCATTTTGTGTTTTTTTAATGGTACAATTTTGATTTTCTAGCTCAAACCTACCTGGTCATTTTCTAACACCCCACCCACACCCCACAGCTCTCCATTTTGCTTTCTTTGGTTTTCAGAAATGCCAAGTAATTAGTCAATATGTTTTCACCATATGTATCAAGCTCAATAAAGAAGCAGTCATTGGCCTTTCACTCCACACAGCAAGTGTTCTCTCAACACTTGGAGTTCAGCAGTGTTCGCTTATTTACTAGTGAACATCGAAGAATTTAATTAGGGGATTTCAATTCGGAATTTCTTCCTATGATAATTCACAGTTCACTACGGATCATAGATTCCAGGTGATTTCTTCTCAACATGAAACAAAATCTATACTGTTGGCTGAACATTCCTCTCCAACGCTGTTTCATTATTTTAGGGTTTTATACTTAAAATCTTAAAGCTAGAAACAACAAACCTTGCTAAACATTTTCTGCTCCCCGGGGTGTATCTTCTCTACTTCCCCCATGCTGTCAGGCTAATTCCTTGCCGATGGAACTTTGCTGAATTTGTGCCATCCCAGATAGCTATTTGCCAAAGAGCCTTTGCTAACAAAATGTTTATTTCACTCAACACATACACTGAGTAACTTATTCTAAACTATGGCCTGCAGTAAAATTGATCCACTAACTGTTTTGAATGTATTTTTGGTTGAATTTCATACCGGAGAAGTTTCTGCAAAATTATTTTTAAAGAATTTGATGAGGAAAAAAACAAAACACAAGTCCGGTAAATGTCAAACTTGTGGATATACCTAAGAGGCCTTCCAGTTGCATGCCAGTTCCAGATCTGCAAAATCACTAAGGTGCTTACATCATACTGTATGCCTTCTAAGGTCAAGAGTATCATCAAATCATTCCAGACATCTTGTGCTTTGTGAGCTTCTTTTTCATTTTGGCAGATTCTAATAATCACTTGGAATAGATTTCCCTGATAAGGCTAGGACTTAAGGGTTTGTATAACTTTTAAAATCTAAAACATGACATTATGGATCTCTAATAGGTACGATGCCGAGGTTTTTCTCCTTCTTTTGTTATTATTAATTCGGTTTATAATTAATAATAAGAAATCTTCCATTCATTTTGTATTTATCTTGTGTCCAATGATTTACAGATGTGTTGGCTTCTCCATTAGAATGTAAGCTCCTTGAGGACAGGAGCTGTTTTTGCTTTTTATCTGTATCCTCATTGCTTAGCACATTGCCAAGAACAGGGGTGGGTAATCTGCAGCCTCCAGCTCACACGTGCCCTCTAGGTCCCCAAGTGTGCCCCTTTGACCGACTTCAAACTAATTTGTTCTGTGAAGTTTGGATTCAGTCATATGACCACACTTGAGGACCTAGAGGGCCACTGTGGCCTCCAGGCCATAGGTTCCACACCCCTGGCCTAGAATATAGCAAGCACTTAATAAATGCTTATAGCATGAATGACAATAATAATGGGGGTTTTGTTCTGTTGTTTTTTTTAAGAGCCATGCCTGTGGCTAAACTGATGAGTATCATTTTGGAGAACACATAAATGAATATAATTGGTGTTCTGAAATCAGTCCCACATAATAAATAAAAGTCCTTAATCAGTAAAATGGTCAAACTTAAATGAAGCTTCTAAAAGTGTAATTCCTCTCATTAACGGCAGCCTAAGTGGCACATACTTAACTAGCTGTGCAACCCTGGGCAAGCCACATAAACCTCAGTTTCCTCAACTGAAAAATGGGGATAATAACAGCATCTACCTCCCAGAATTGTTGTGAAGATCAAATGAGGTAATATTTGTACAGTGTATAGCTCAGTGCCTGGCTCATAGCAGCTGCTATCTACATGCTTGTTCCCGTCCCTTATTACTGAAATCCAGTTAGACTCCTTATAGTGATTTGGGTGGAAATTTGAGAGAAGGGAGGAGATGAGAAAGCCTGGTTCCTTCATTTGCTTCCATTTTTCCTTTGAGGGAAATGTGGTTCTCCTTCTGGACTGAATGTCCCCTGGGCCAGGAAAAGGGGGAAACAGAGTAAAGGGAAGAAATGACTGGAAACAGCAGATATTAAGTCATCATAGCTTTGACAAAATATGTGTGTAGCAAGTGGCCACCCAATACTACACAACAGAGACAAGAGATGAAGAAACGCAAGTGAAATGAAAAGGAAAGAAAGCTACATTTCTGTCTCTGTTCTTCCCCATCGATTTATCCGTTTATTATTTATTTACTCGTTTATTGCCTACTATTGGCTGATTTAGTTGCCTGGCAACTTTTAACCCAGCTTTTCTCTAAAAGCCCAGACCCATGCCCCCAGCCCTGGGTTTCAGGTTTAAATGGAGCCTTGTATTAGCAAGTATTTCACCTTTACAGGAATGGCATTTGAGGGAAGAAAAGTATATGTTTGAAAAGGCACCATACCCAACATGAATACTTCTCCCATTTAGCACTCAGAGATGAGAATATCATAATATTTAAATCAGTTTTGAGAACTTTCCTTGAAAAGGGAAGAAAAAAAAAAGAAACCCACTAGTTGAATACCCCTGGGAGGCCACTGAGAGTTCAGTTACCATAGAGATTCATGCTGGCAAGTGGTGTTCTGAGGCAGATTGGTTTCTGTTAATTTTTTTTTTAATTTGTAATTTATCTGTGTTGGATCAATCTTTGTGCCAGTCCAGATTTTCATATTTACCTGTAGTCTCACATGACATGGATATGTAATGACAGTGCCAGATTTCAGCCATTTTCTCAATTTGTAAACATTAAGCAGGGTCGGGGGGAACATAAAATAACACATGGACAGACCTCAGTACTTGGCTTGGGCTGAGGCTGGCAAAGAATTAGAAAACTCTGTGTGTGTGTGTGTGTGTGTGTGTGTGTGTGTGTGTGTGTGTGTGCACGTGCGTGCGTGCGCGCGCATGCAATACAGAAGAGGTACAGAATTCAGAAAGAAGGGATGAGCTGGATTTTAGTTTGAAGTCATTTTTTTCATGAACCTTCATTATTTTAGAAATTATAATTATCTCCCATAACTTCTGCAAAGAAGATGAATATAATCTAGCTCTCCTTCCTTTATGAGACAAACATAATCATTTCTAAGAAAAACTCCTTGTTGCCTAAACTGGGAACCTAGTCATACCCCCTTCCCAACCATGTGTGCCTATGGTTGGCTGCTGATGCAATGAGCAGGGTCTCCCAGGCCAGTCTGGAGAGATTGTCTTCCTTGGGAGGAGGCTGGAGTAAGATGTCAACCCTGCTGGTGGTGACACCACACCGGTCATGACAATTAAGCTGTGTCAATGGTATAGTCTTAATAAAGGAGCAAAGGGTTTAATACCTCCCAGTCTCCTTGAGCAACTGGACTGAAATGGAAGGCTTCTGATTCATCTAAACAATAGAATCTGCCTGAAAATTTAAGTGGCATCCAGTTAAATCTACCTCCAGCTGAGCAAGCCCCTATCTCATTACCCAAAACTGAAATCCTGGAATCTTGCAGGAACCACACCCTCCACTTTCAAATGGTTTGAAATAAGGATAAGAGCTATTCAAAAGGTTTTTGGCCCAGTACAATGAGGGAAACAAATAATCTATTTCATCTTTTTAGTTCTACACAACACTCATGTCTCCTAACTGGCTTTCACCCATGCCTGGAATGTTCTCCTTCCACCTTTCTGCCTTCTAAGGTCCCTGACTTCCTTTAATTCTAAGTTAATATCCAGATTTCTATAGGAAGCTTTTCCCAGTTTTCTTCTCTGCTAATGCCTTCTCTCTGAGATTGCCTACCATTTTTCCTGTATATATCTCCTACGTACATAATTGTTTGTATGTCTCCCCCATTAGGATGTGAGCACTTTAAGGGGAGGCATTGGTTGTGCCTCTCTTAGTCTCTTGAGAGCTTAGCACAGTGCCTGGCACATAAGAAGCGCTTAAATGTTTGTGGACTTGATTATTCATGCTCTTTCTTCTTTTATTTTAACTGTACCTTATGAAATAGCAATGCCTATAACTGTATCCTTGAACTCACGGAAATCCTTGCATCAGTGGACTCAAAGTCAGCATCTATGTCTAGTAAAGGTTTTCTTCCCAACCCAAGCAAAAAATATTAAAAATGGACACTGATGCACCAACAGTTACCAGAGCATTTCACAACTTTAGCCATCAGCCCAGGGAGAGAAATATGCCCACTTCAACAACAGACTTCGAGATCCTTTCCTCCATTCAAATGACCTTTAATCAGTGAAGATGTCTACCTTGTTGAGTTTTAATTGCTTAATTAGAAAAAGTTTTCCAGTTAGGCAAAAAAAATTAAACCTTCTTTGACTTATAAGTAAACCTGGGGATTGTTCCACATTTTGCTCTTAATCAGCATAATTGGAAAGGGATTTCAAGATACTGTTAGGGTATTTGGGAGGCTTTAAAAATGGATTTGGGGATTTTTAGTGGTTATTGTTTTAATGGCAGCTAGACACAAGAATTGTTGTGGTGTAATGGGAAAAAAAAATAGCAACGCTGCCTTAAGTCCCAGCTGGAATTTACTAGCTATGGGTCTCTGGATAGGTCACTTTCTTTACTTGAACTTTCATTTCATCATCTATAATGTGGAGGTTCTTTTACTTGCATGATTAACTTATAGTTTTGTTATGAGGAAAGCATTAGATAAACAGATAACAGAGAAAGATAGATGATAGAGACAGAGAAATATAGTTACATAGATAGATAGTTACATAGAGAGAGAACGAGAGGGGGGGGAGAGAGAGAGAGAAAGAGAGAGAGAGGATAGATAAATAATAAATAGATAGATGTATATGAACATGTATGTGTATATAGGATGTACCAAAAGTCTTAGGGCAATTTTAAGCTTTAATAAATTTAATAGCTTATTAGCATAAAACCAAGCTAAGACTTTTGGGATACCCTTTACATTATGAGCTATGAGAAATTATGGAACTAGCTGATACACACTTTGAGATATTTGAGGACACTTGCTCACAAAACCCTCTGAGGTTGTTTCTAGGCTAAAATGGCCCAAGAACACTTTCCTTTGCTTCTCGTCATGATTTCATAGAATGCTTCAGAGATCATCTTGTCCCTTTTCATTTTCTAGATGAGGCTGCTGGGGCACAGAGGAATAGAATAACGTGTAATAATGATAATAATAACTAGCATTTATTTGGCACTCTTAAATTTGCAAAGTACTTTACTTGTACTATCTCATTGGATCCTCACAGCAACCTTGTGAAATAGGTGCTCTTATTATCTTCATTTTTCAGATAAGGAAACTGAGGCTCAGGAGCTTCCAGGTGAAAGAGCTAGTAAATGTTGTAAGGCAGTATTTGAAATCAGGTCTTCCTGATTCCAAGACTAACATTTGAGCCACTATTCCAGAACTAGGTCTAGCACTCAAGTTTCTTCTGTTTCATAATCCAGTGTTACTATACTATTATATTATTTATTATATGTTATATTATAATTATATCATATATCATATTATATTACATCATACTATACTATATTATATTATATTACATTATACTATACATATTATACCATGTGGCCTCTCTCATGTAGTCTTTTGCATTTCTTAGGATTTAGCATGATGCAATGGAAAGGGTACAAAAATTAGGGATTAAAAAAAATCAGCATTCAGGTTCAAGTTCTGAGTTCACAGTTGAGGTGAGGGACCATCATCTCTCCTGGTCTGTTTCCTTATCTGTAAAATGGGGATAATTGTATTTGTACTATCTACCTCTGAGTTTTTATAAGGAAAATACTTTATAATCTCTAAAGGTATACTATATATAATTTTATATATTCCTTATTTATTATGATTTATTATTAATCATATAATTCACCTTGTCTTATGTATAAGGTAGGGCAGTTAGATGGTGTGTTGTTCCAGGCATGGAGTCAAGAAGACTAATCTTTCTGAGTTCAGACCCTTAGTAGCTGTGTAACTCTGGGCCAGTCACTTAACCCTGTTTGCCTCAGTTTCTTCATCTGTAAAATGAGCTAGAGAAGGAAATGACAAACCACTCCAGTACATCTACCAAGAAAACCCCAAAGAAGAGTGGGGCCTGACCGGAACAACTGAATAATGATAACCATGTACGAGCTTTTGCAATAGGCACTGGGGATACACAGGGCCTTCGATCTGGAATCTGAGGACCAGGATTCAAGTTCATGATCTTTCATTTGCTACTTGTATGATCTGGGGCATTTAACCTCTCTGGGCCTCATTTCCTCACCTATAAAATGAGGAAGTTGACCTGGAAGGGAGGTGATGGAAGGGAAGGGAACAGGCACTGGGTAAGGATCTATCATGTGCCAGACACTGTGCTAAGTGCTTTACACACACCATCTCGTTTGCTCTGGGACATAAGTGCTATTATTATCCTCATTTTACAATTGAGGAAATTGAAGCAGACCAAGGTTAAGTGACTTGCCCAAGGTCACACAGGTTCTAAGTCTCTCCAGTTTAAATTCAGGTCTTCTGATTTTAGGTTCAGTTCAAGTATTATTAGCTCTATTTTACAGATGAGGACTTTGTAGTTCAAAGATTTGCCCAAGATCTTATGGCTAAACTGGAGACTCAAAATCAACTCCAGAGTTCTTTTCACTCCATGGTACCATTTTAATGAAACTTTTAAACATCTTAATGTTTTGTCATGTAGGCAAAGTAACTTGCCCTCAGGTTCCAAGATGTTCCAAAGTAAATTCCTCTCAAGGAATTTGAAGGAGATGCCTTCACACATGCTCCCTATCTCATGGAAGGGAGGTGAATTGTAGGCATAAAATGTTTTCAAATACAAGTAATGTTTTCCTTAATGGTTCTTCTTTATTATGGTGGAGGGTTCAGTTGGTAAGTAACAGTGAGATATAGATAGATATAGAGAGAGCATTAACAAAGCATTTCTAAAATAAGAAATCTTTTTTTTAAAGACTATGCCTTAACTTATAATTTAATTATAAAGTATAATTATAAATTAATTAATATTATAATTCACTTATAATTTGAGTGATAAAATCTGCAACCCTGACTAGCAGAAGAGGCCAAGCAAATCCAAAGGAGGCTGGACCTAGTCAGACTCCAGAAATAGCTAAATTGACATTGTCTCAGGGTGATCATAGATCAGATGCATTTGGCTGACTCTACATGTAGCCCTTCCTTCCTAGTAACATATAAGATGGAAGAATTCTTCCAATTTTTCTTTCCCACTAGTCCCAAAGTCAAACTTTTTAAAAAATCACTAAACTGGTCAGCTCCAAATGAATCTCTTCAGCCTTTTCCAGAAGCTACAATCTCTATAGCAATGTTCTTCAGGTCACATCCAGGAAGCCAAAGGATTCCGTAATTAAAGCGACAGCACTCCTGGAAGGAGGGAGATTTTAGAAATCTTGGGGGCCATGCCCTTTTTCTCCCTCAGAAACCTATGCCGAGCTAAGTAGACTACCTGAATGGAGCATATAACACTGTAGTTGCCTTTTTAGATATTCTTTGTTTCCTGACCTAAGCATGGAAGGCATGAAAATGTTGAGACTAGGCCTTGCTCCATTGCTGGGTGTGCAAACTGAGAGTGTAATACTGCCATATTGAAAGCTGATGCTAAATGCTAAATGAGGAAAAACAAGTCAACTTAACAGCACAGATGTGTGTGTGTGAGTTTGTGCAGCCAGAAAATGAACTTAGAACTCAGGGAAATTGATGCTGTAGTCACCAAAGGCCAATGACACTTAGGAATGATCTATGTCTAATGCATGTATAGTTGCCCTAGGTCAAAAGGGAAGGTAATTTTTTTAAAAAATGTATAGAACTTACAGGTTTTGAAAATATGTATTTTGCCTGGAGGGCAGTTACAAGGACTTTTTATTGTGTCAGCATCACCCAGATCATTTATACATTTTTCCACCTACATATTTTATTCATAATGTCTATTTTATTCCCCTTTATTTTGTCAAGTTGGTGTTCTACATTACTAGTCCTCATGGAAAGCAACCCCCATCACTGAGCTGAGACCACACAAATGTATTTAAACACAATAGTATGGCAAAGAGAGTTTAACCATTAATAATTCAAAGAAAACCCCTAAAATCACTGATGTAACTTTAGGATGATACCTGCTATACCTTGGAGGTTCCTGGGACCTTTGCCTTTGAATCAGTATTCTACATCCTTGCCAGTGTTGCACTTCAGAGGTTATCACCCACATTGGAACATTCAGAGGACAAGAGAATCAAGCTGGTAGTCTTTCCTTATTTGAAGACAAGTTTGGTTCCAACAGACTGGAGGCTTCCAGGTCGTTGATTCTTCCTAAGATAGTCACAAAAACATAGATAGAGTGCAGCAAAGGTTCACATCATGAAAATGCACAAAATCACTAATGCCGTCAGATAGAAACAACTTTACATATTCCAGAGCTGACCCCGAATGCTTCAGAGATTGAGCCACCCCAGTGCAGAGATCGTAATCTTGGGTTTTCTCCAAGTTCTGTTTTTTCCCCCTTCCTTCTTACATTAAATAGATTTCTTAGGCAGCTGGTGATCTGTTTCCCCATGAATTATGATACCTTATTCTCAAGTGTGATTTTCTTAAAGCCTCCCTTTTC
Source organism: Pseudochirops cupreus (assembly GCA_028627135.1). Lineage (NCBI taxonomy): Eukaryota > Metazoa > Chordata > Mammalia > Diprotodontia > Pseudocheiridae > Pseudochirops > Pseudochirops cupreus. Next base: position 198,393,509 of record CM053581.1, read on the forward strand.
CCTCCTACCACAATACCAAACAACAGGCCTTATAAAGCACTCATCTAGAATTCTATGGCATAAACACAAACAAACAACAAGAAACAAATAAGAGTGAATGTGGACAACCCAATCAGAGTCCTAAAAGATCTCAAGAGGCTTAAACGATGGGCAAGACTAATAAGGAAACATTTGATAGGAGAAAATATGAAGTCTTATAAAAGGTTTAAGAGTTAGGTTACAGGTCCAAGATAGGAAGACAATGAGTAGATAAAGTTTGTGTGAAAACACTCTGGGGGCTATAAGCTCAGAGGGAGACAATAAGGTGACACAGCACTCAAAAGAGAGGATGTAATTTTATTAACTGTATTAGCAGGTGTTCAATGTTCAAGGTTAGGTGCTATGATCATCTTGCTATGATCTGACTTGGTCAAAAAACATTAGGAACATAATTTTTAGTTCTGGCCACCTCATTTTAGAAATGCCATCAACAAAAATGGAGCATGTTTAGGGCAGGGCAATCAGGATGGTGAAAGGAATGGAGATACCTCTGTATTCAATTCAGTAAGCTATGTGCCAGGCACTGTGCTATGCCCTGGGGACACAAAAAGAGGCAAAAGACAATCCCTGCCTTCAAGGAATTTGTAATCTAATGGGGGTGACATCATGAAAATAAATATATACAAAGCTAGTTACATAGAGGACAAACCAGAAATGATTAATAGAGTGAAAGTACTGGAATTAAGAGGCGTTAGAGAAGGCTTCCAGTAGGCAGTGGGATTTTAATTGAGACTTAACAGGAATCTAGGAATCTCAGTGGTACAATGGGTAGAGTGCCTGGCTAAAACCAGAAAGGCTCATCTTCCTGAGTTCAAATCTGACCTCAGATACTTACTAGCTTTGTGACCCTGGGCAAGTCACTAAAACCTGTTTGGCTCAGTTTCCTCATTTGTAAAATGAGCTGGAGAAGGAAATGGCAAAACTACTCCAAAATCTTGGGCAAGAAAACCCTAAATGGGGTCACAAAGAATCAGACACAACTGAAACAACTGAATAACAACAACAAAGGTAGTAGTAGTTGGAGAGGAGGGAAGGCGTTCCAGGCATGGAGAGAAATGATGAAAATCGGAAAAAAATGTCCAGGTCCAAGAGATGGAGTGTCTTGTTCACGGAAGAGCCAAGAAGTCAGTGTCACTGGATCAAAGAGTACCTGACAGGGAGTAAAGTGTAAAAAGGCTGGAAAGGTAGGTAGAGGCTAGGTTATGAAGGTCCTTGAATGCCAAACAGCATTTTGTATTTGCTCCTGGAGGAGATAGGAGGCCACTGGAACTTACTGGATGGCACTGGGGGCAGAGGATATGACGTGATTAAATCTCTGTTTTAGGGAAATCACACTGGTGGCTTAATGGAGGATGGATTGGAATGGGGTGAAACTTGAGGCGCTCAGACCCACCAGCAAGCTGTTGTAGTAATTGAGGCGTGAGGCAATGGGAGCATGCACTAGAGTGGTGGCCGGGTCAGAGGAAAGAAAGGGGAATCTCTGGGAGATGCTGCAAAGGTGAAGTGGGCAGGCCTTGGCAACAGCTTGGATGGGGCAGGGTGAGAGATAGTGAGGAGTCCAGGATGACTCCTAGGCTGTGAGCCTGAGGGACTGAGAGGATGGTGGTGCCCTCTACAGTAACAGGGAAGGTGGGGGTGCCAGTGGGGGAGGGCTCAGGGGAAAGATAACAAGCTCTGTTTGGGACATATTGAGTTTGAGATGTCTACTGGATATCCAGTTTGAGAAGTCTGAAAGGCAGTTGGAGATCAAGATTAGAAGTCAACAGAGAGATTGGGGCAGGAAAGGTAGATCTGAGAATCAACATGAAGATGATAATTAAATCTGTGGGAGCTGATGAGATCAGCATGTACAGAAGTGGAGAAAAAAAAGAGAAAAAAGGACCCAGGACAGAATCCTGAGGGACATGTATGGTTAAAGGTCATGATCTGGAGCTGTTGGAGGAATAAGAAATATTTAATTAGGAGAAGAGGAGATTGAAGGAGAGCATGGCAGCTGTCATGCTGTGACTGTTTTCATAGAATCGTAGATTTAGAGCTGTAAAGGTTCTCAGGGGCCACCTAGTTCCACTCTCTCCTTTTACAGATGAGGAAATTGATCCCTATGGAAGTTTAAGTTTAAGTGACTTATCCAAAGTCACACAGCAGAGACTGGATTGGGCTCCAGTTTCTCTAAGTCCAAAGCGAATATTCTTTCTGTTATAGAGTTGTTATGTGTAATAGGGATTGACTTTTTCTGCTTGCACCCAGAGACTGAAACTACGAGAAACGGAAGAAAGTTTCAGACAAGCAGAAAAAAAGAAAACAACTTCCCAACAATTGAGTTTTCCAGTATTGGAACTGGTTGCTCTACAGGGGTGGGGAACCTGCAGCCCCAAGGTCACATGTGACCCTCTATGTCCTCAAGTGTGACCCTTTGGCCACAGGTTCCCCACCCCTAGAAGGTAATAGTTCCCTGCCACTAAAGGCCTTTAAGCAGACACTAGCTGATCACTTGTCAAGGATGTTGTAGAAAAAATTCTTATTCAGGTACAAGGCAGACTAGATGGCCTCTGAGGGCCCTTCCAACTCTGAAATTCTGTGATAGAACTCATGTTTGAGAGCTTTCATGGTACAATAGAAAAAGCCTTCAATGGGGAACTGCAATCAAGAGATCATGACCCTCATTCTGCACTAACTAGCTATGAAAAAGTCAGGTCTCTTCTCCCAGCCTCAGCGTCCCTCTTTGTAAAATGAGACCATTAGACCAGATGATCTGCAACATCCCTTCCAGCTCTTCCAGCTCCTGATATCAAGTTTTTAAGAACTACATGTTGGTGGTCAGTACTTACTGATTTTGTCCTTTTGACTCTAGAAGGGAAGAAAGTTAAAGTGTATCATACTGTTCTCAATCTAAGAACTTCATGTTGTAAACTTAACGTCTCCATGTATTCGTTGGTAACTAAAGGTCAGATTGATAGAACTGATCAATCAGGGCCCTTGGAGGTTGTCAAGGGTAACATTTTTATTTTACAAATGAGGAAACTGAGGTCTAGTTAGGCTAAGGGCTGAGGGATGTGGGAATCAGATCCAGGGAGTCAATTAAATTTTCAAAGTGAACATTTTAGTTGTGTCCAACTTTTTATGACCCCATTTGGGGTTTTTCTGGGCAAAGATACTGGAGTGGTTTGCCATATCCTTCTCTAGTTCATTTTATAAATGAGGAAACTGAGGTGAACAAGGTGACATGACTTGCCCAGGATCACACAACTGGTAAGTGTCCGAGGTCAGATTTGAACTCAGGAAGATGAATCTTCCTGACTCCAGGCCTGGTCCTGTTTCCACTTTGCCAACTAGGAAATAGGCAAGCATTACAAATCTAAGCTCAATTTATTGTTTTGTTGATTGTTTATATTTAAGAAAGTGTTAATAATGCAAATGAAACTTCTTTTTCCCAAGAAAGACAACATTTCCCTGAGTGCCTCTGGTTAAGGGACTTGTTTGACTAAAGTCACACAGGTAATGAAGAGTGAAGCCAGTTTTTGAACCTGTTTGGTCTGACTTGACACCCAGCATTCTTCTCTGTGTGGTATAAACTCTTTAAGTCCAAGGACTGTTACATGTTTTCGTCTTAGTACCCCTGGCACCTAGCACAGCACCCAGCACATAGTAGGCACTTAAATGACTATAGAATTGAACTACACCATAGTACCACAACAGACCCAAAATGGCTTCTTGATTGACAAGACACTACACAGTATGACTGATACTCACTATTCGGATCAGACTCCGGAAAGTATGAGTAGACTTAAATGATTTTATTTCCTTTTTAAAAAAATGAAAAATATAGATGAAGAAAACTATTACTAGCCCTCTTTACAGTTACTCTGATTGGAAACAGGTAAAATAAAAGTGAGGAACGTAAGTGCTACCCACTCATGTTTCAAAAGTACTTGCCAAATATTAAGGTTGTTTGTTTGTTGCGTTTTTTTTAAACAAGAGACCTGTCCAAAAAATTTCAAGGGAGGCATTAGAAAGTGCATTTTTCTCAGTTAATGACATAAGTAAAACTCACTTCTCATTCAGTAGAAATCTTCACACAAACTAGAATTTGGAATAAATTATTAAAAAGAAAACCAACAACAACTTACAGATAGAGTTAATGGCTCATTTTTCTGATCTAACTTATTTACTGAGTTGTCCCATATAGATGAAATTTCCATTTTTCTAAAGATTGCCTTTTGGATTCCCAGCCTTCTTATTTTAATTTTGAATGAAAATCTTCCTAAATTATATCGTATACTTTTTTTTCTTTTTATCTGCTTAAGCAGAGTATATTCAATACAATTTAACCTTTTTCTAAAGACCCAGAGTCAATTTTACAAACACCAATTATTGTTCCAGGCTGTGTAATACAGTGAAATCCTCTAGGGCTGTTAAACTGAGGAGGATTCCTTGTCTCTCGTCTGAATGGTTCCAGACTATTGTGCTTTCTTCATGTCTGTTCCTTATAGTTTTTCTGTCTCTTTCCTTGCTTTCAAATTGTCAGTTGTCATTTCTTGCTGCTGTCAATGTGCAGTCCTGATCTTTAAATCAGTCAGCCTTTATTAAGCACCTACTGTATTCTAGGCATTGTGCTAAGTACTGGGGTTACAAAGAAAAGTAAAAGACTGTGACTGCTCTCAAGGAGCTCCCAGTGTGACGGAGACAGCATGCAAATGACTACGTACAAACAAGCTTTATAGAGGATAAATTGGAGATAATCAACAGAAAGAAGACACTAGAATTAGGGGAGATCACAAAAAGCTTCCCGAAGAAAGCGAGGCTTGAAGGAAACCTAAGCCAGGAGGTGGAGAGTGATTTAAGCATGAAAGCTAACAATTATTATCTCATTTGATCCTCACAACAATCCTGGGTAATGGGCACTGTTCTCATCCCCATTTTACAGATGAGGAAACTGAGGCAGACAGAGGTTAAGTGACTTGTCCAGGGCAACCCAGCTAGTAGGTATCTAAGGGCAGATTTGAACTCGGGTCTTCCTGACTCCAGTGCTCTATCCACCTCACTGCCCCAAGCCTGGAGCCAGTGAAATTGCCTGGAGTCAGGAGATGGAGTGTCTTGTTTGAGGGACAGCAAGGAGCCAGTGTCATTGGATAGTGGAGAAATGGCAGGAGGAAAGGAGAGGGGTCGGAGGTATAAGAGGCAAGAAGCCTGGAAAAAGAGAGGAGGTATGGTTGATGAAGGGCTTTGAAGGGTAAACAGATCATTTATATTTGATTCTAGAGGTATTTTGGCTGTTGTGGGGTGTTTCTTCCTTTCCCTCAGGTTCTGAGCTGTTTTCTAGAGAACTGAGTTTACTGAGGCTTGACCTTCTACTCATTCTAGCTGTGTAACTACAGGGAAATCACTTTCCCTCTCAGGGACTAAGTGTCTACAACTATAAAATGAAAATAATAACATATGCACAACCTAGCTATAGTTGAAACTAAGCTATAGTTTCATTTTGTTTTTTTAAAGCACTTGGTAATCTTTTAAGTGCTTTATAAATGTACATCTTTACCATCGCTTAAGTTCTTAGTGTCATAGGCACAGAGTTCAAAGCTTTGTTGTTACTGCTGAAATGTTTCAGTCATGTCTGACTCTCCATGATCCCATTTTGGGCTTTCTTAGCAAAGATACCACAGTGGTCTCCCATTTCCTTCTCTAGCTCATTTTACAGATGAGGAAATTGAGGCAAACAGGGTAAAGTGACTTACCCAGTGTCACATAGCTAGTACATTTCTGAGGCCAGATTTGAACTCAGGAAGATGAGTGTTCCTAGTTCCAAGCCTAGTGCTCTATCCACTGCCTCACCTAGCTGCCCTTCAGGGTGCCTTAGAAGTAATCTAATCCAACACTCTCATTTTATAGATGAGGAACTGAGATTGAGAGAGGTCAAATCACTTGCCCAAGGTCATACATTTAGTATGTGACAAGAGATAGAATCAGGTGGAGGTGTGTGAATGAAAGGAGATGTGTATATGTGAAGAGATGTAAGGGTGTGGGGATGTGTGTGTGGGTGTGGGTGTGGGTGTGGGGGTATGTGTGTGTGTGTGTATACAGAGGGATATTAGCTGGGAAAGAACATGGATAGTGAGCTATTCTGCCTTCACTGAGGTGCCAACCTGACAAAATCGGAGAAGGAAAGGTGGAGGAAAAATAGGGGTGTCAACTTTGTAGGCCATTGGCCTCTTACCACCAGATAGGCCTTCTCCTTTTCCACGTACCAGAGAAAGGGGAGAGAGGACAGGACGATTTGTGTTTGAGGAAGCAGAAAGGTGATAGGGAGACTGGCTCTAAAAGCACATAACCTGCCACACCCCAGCATTCATTCTATCATCACTTTCACATTCTCCACCTAGAGCAGTGGTTCTCAACCTTCCTAATGCCATGACCCTTTAATACTCTCATGTGGGCATATCTGCATGAGGGTGGACCTGCCTGGAGACGGATAGAGGAGCGATGTCTCGGTTCCAATGGTCTTAGGCAACCCCTGTGAAAGGGTAGTTCGACCCCAAAGGGGTCGCAACCCACAGGTTGAGAACTGCTGACTTAGAGAGTAGAGCCTAAGGAGAGACCTTGCTTAGTCCTAAACCATAAGGAATTCTCAAGTCTCAAGATGTTACTGTAGCAACCAGAACTATTTCTAACTAGTTATTATTATCATTAATATTTGTCTATTAATATATATATCAATAATTTGGGTGCTTATAATTTTTTTTTACCCAGAAATCTATGCAGATACAGACTTAGGTATTATCTCACGGCTACTCTATGCTGGGTTACATTCCATAGTCTGAAGGACTTTTCTGGCATTTCTGAGGGTTTGGTTAAGTAGGACTTTTTCTTTGTGACAGAATCAAAGCAAATCCTCATTTTTAATTGGATACTTTCTGGAATTAGGTTTTGCTTCTGTAGCTCCTTCTTGCAAATACTAAACATAGTTTCCAGGCTTTGATTCAATATTTGCTGAATATTGTGAGAGATTATGTAAAAATAAATATTAGCTTTTTTTCCCCCTTTTTTACAGTGAATTTACCTTGGGTACTTGTTGAATCTGTGTGAGTTTTTGTGCCTATAACCAAATTACCTAAAAGTCATTTTAAAACTGTATTTAAGCTCAGGCAAAAACAAATACTTGCTTTTCCTATATTTTCCCAAGTTATTTTGGTTGTACTCATGTTTATCAGCCTCACTGTTTCATAGCTTTTTCCCCATCTGACAGTGTGAGTATGGTGGAAAGAATCCCAGAGTTCCTGTCTCAGCTCTGCTCCTTCCTGGCAGAGTCTCAGCTTCCTGGGCAGTAAAATGAGTGTTGGATGAGATGATCTCCAAAGCCCCCATTGAGTTCTAAACCCTGTGATTCCTCCAAGTTCTGACTTTATCAGATTTTATGAAAGTGAAGTTTGGGGAAATGAACCTTTCCTGGGAAGAAGATGGACCAAGTTTCTCATCTGGTCAGTAGGGGTAAGAATAGCAGCCTTCTTTGCATTATCTCCTTTAGTGATAACATTTCTGAATCTACCAAAACATTTTTAGCCCCAAGACAGAGCCCTCGATTTCTGAATGGACCACGCGGAGAAATAAAGTGATGTTTTTGCCTTAAAATGCTCTTAGAGCAGTTTGTCTGGATCTTACCTTTGCCCCCCCCCCCATCACAAAATCAGGTAATCTGAATCCCAGAGCTGGCAGGGGCCTCACAAGCCATCTAATTTAAGTCATACTTGAACAAACATCATCACTTTAAAAGGAGGATGAGTGGTCATCTTCCCTTTGCTTGAAAACCTTCAGAGAACAGCAAGCTACTACTTCATAGGGCGAACCACTTCAATTTTGAATAGTTATAGTAATTAGAAAGTAATTCCTTACCTAGAGTCTAAATCTACTTATTTGTGACTTCCATTCATGGTACCTAGCTCTACCCTCTAGCGCCACATAGAACAAATCAAATTCCTTTTCCACTGAACAGCCCTTCAAATATTTGAAGACAGTGACATACCTCCAAGTACCTTCTCTCTATAGGTTAAATATTCATAGTCCTTTCAGCCATTTTTGTAGGCCGTCACCCCTACTAGTTGGCCTTTTGTGAACACTCTCTAGTTTGTCAATGTTCCTTCTAAACTGTGATGCCCAAAGCTGAGCACAATATTCCATATGTAGTCTGACTAGGATAGAAGAAAGCTTTATTACAAACACTGTAGGTCTCACTCTTTCATAATGGACTCTATAGTCTCAATGCAACCAAATTTCAAGTACATTCTTTTTATTTTCTTTGCTATAACATAAAACTCCAAAATGTATTTCACTTTCTGTGATAAAAGATATAGAGGAGGGGGAAGAATGAGGTCAATAGTTCAGACTCTCCCCTCACTATTATTACCCAACTATCCAAGCCTCCCTATTATGCCACTAAACTCATTTTCAGAAAATACTTTTGGCCAGTTTTCCATTGGTTGCCATTCTATAACAGAGAATGCAACAACTTAACACTGCTTTAACCTTCTACATGCATTTAGGAACAGAGATGGTTCGGTCATTTCTTAGAAGTGCGTAGCCTACACAGCAGCATAATCATTTATTTACTCATTCACTCACTCATTCTTATATTTCTGAACTTTAGTCACTGACTCTAAGATCGCTTTTTTTGGGGGTGGAGGGGCGGGGATAGAATCTGTGATTTTTGAAATCACGGACAAGAATCACTCTCAAGGAGGAAAACCTGCTCCTGATTCGGATTTAGGCAATTTCTTTGCAATTTATAGTTTTAAAGGGTTGTCTGGGGCATTGTGAATTTAAATGACTTGCCCAGGGTCACAAAGCATCAGAAACAGGACTGGAATCTAGCTCTTCTTAAAACCCATGCCAGCATTCTCACTGTACATGCCACCTCTTCAGGTCATGTGTGATGATATCTTTTTAAAAAAAGAAACAAAGGAATTTATTTCAAATAGGATAGTCCTTTGCACTGAGACCCCATAAAAGAACAGAGTTTTCTCTGAAGAGTGATAAAAAATCCAATTTCAAAAATCATAATCCTGATAAGGAACAAGTTCATATGCTTGGCAATTCAGTCTTTGTTTCTTATTAAAATACCTCAATGTTCAAGAAAAAATAGCTCTATGGTTTTTTAGTTGATTAACTATGCTTATTGTCATTTCTATTAAAATGTCAGCATCCATCCCTTCAGTAAGGAGAAGTAGCCCCATACTATAAATTATTCTTATGGATTAGTCTCAACTTCCGTAAATTCACTTTGCAGCATCCTTTCGAATAATGCGACCTGCTTTGAGGATTTCATATATATAATTTTGCAGTTGCAATGCTGTCAAATGTAATTTTCCTTTAAAATGCATTGTTTCCCATATTAAAAGAACTAAAACTTTTTCAATAAATGGATTTTTCATTGTTTTAAAAACTTCATAGTGTAATGAGAATCTAATCAGATTCTTCTAGGTCAACGAATTACTTTCTGAAAGTAAGCCAGGGGCTTTAGAGGAGCATTAATGCTTCCATCTACTACAGTACCTTTCTGTTCTTAGTGATCCAGCACACTAGACTGTAATTATGTGGCCTAGAGAGGACTTCATTTTCTCCCACAGAGAAACTCAGGCAGTGGAGGAATTTAGCCAATTGTAAGATAAAACTTCAGTTGTTTTTTTTTTAAGCAACATAGTACAGGGCAAATGGGCATTGTCCTGTAGGATGCTTAATTGTTTTAAAATTTTTCTTGCTTTTTTGTTGGAAAATGGGTTTGGGTTAATAAGATTTAAGAGATTGCCATCAAGTTCCAAAAGCTTTGATAAAAAAAAATAAAACAAAAACGTAGATCAATCTATGATCTTTCCCTCCATGCTATACTTTCTAAGGCATTGTTTCCTCCCTATCTCAGTGATTTCTTCCAAAATTGAAAATATGGGAATAGGGATATGGGGAGCAAGCAAATCTATAGAGAGAGATGACCCACCGGCCCTGGAGTCAGGAGGACCTAAGTTCAAATCCGGCCTCAGACACTTGACACACTAGCCGTGTGACTTTGGGCAAGTCACTTAACCCCAGTTGCCCTCCAAAAAGCAAAAAAAAGAAGAAAAAAAAAGAGATCACATTACTACTGGCAAGAGACCTGTAGGGTCCTCTTCCCAGATCTGCTACTAATTCCCTGTGTGATATTAGATAAGTCACTTCCTTTCTGTGAACCTCAGTTTCCTTATCTGTAAAATAAAGGAATTGGGGTAGATAATCTTTAAGGTTCCCTCTACCTCTAAATTCTTTGATTCCACATCAAGTATGAGCTCTCTTCCAGCTATAATTTTCCACTTTCTAAGATATCATCTGCTTTGCATTATTTTTTGCTTTAAAATTCCTTCCAGTTCTAACATTCTATACTCTCAAGTCCTTTTACTCAAACAAGCATTTATTAAACACCCACTGTATATAAGGCATTGTGCTCAAACTTTTGAGGATCTATGTATGATCCAAGTCATATGACATTTTTCCCCATATGTGTCCATTTGAAACATGGAGAAACTGTTCTGGTCATATATCTCGCCAACTGCTGGTTCTCTTGCTGAATTTTCCAAAGTGAAACATTTTCCTGGCCCAGTCTGTGTTGCAACGCATCAGCCAGAGTGAATCCCTCAGTCTTGGGGAAGATGTAGCTCTAGCCTTAGCATGTTTGCTGGAGCCCAAAGAATCAAAGATAGGGATTAGGGTGGTTAAGTTCAGACAGAGAGTTGTTGATTAGGGTTTATCCTTTTAAATATGTGTAAGTCATAGAAAGCTCTGCAGTCAGAAATATTGACTTCATTGATCTCTGCCAACAACAGAAGGAACCCACGTGGGATGAACTGGAAAGGCTGTGAAATGCTTAAAATAAAGATATTTTCTGATATAAGATAATGCTTCCTCCCATCACAGCTCTACTCCCACCCCAACTCTGGGCAGAGAAAAGTTAGGCTCCAAGACGAGCACACACTGGTCAGCTAATGGAAGATGTTCTCAGGAAATACTGAACACATATCAATACGTGCACAGAGATTCCAGGCCTCAAGACATAGTACACTGAGAATTCATGTTTCTGGAGCATGCAGAGATTTCACAAAGGACAGTGTCTGAGTGAATCAAATGAGAAGACATTATAAGATATGATAAAGGCTTTAGTTTTCTTACCAAGAGCACTACCTTCATCAACCAAGATTGGAAGGCATTCCTGCTCTGGGACTTCTTTTTGCATTTGCAATGGTTCTTTTGAATAAGCCTCTAACTATACCCAGGACCCAAGACAGAAATGCCCTCTGGGAGGCTTCCAAAAATGACTAAGCTTCCTTTTTCTGCCTTCCACCAAGTTGCTCTATGCCTTTGGAAAAGGAGTTGAGGAAAGGAAAAAAGTTGATGGCTTTGGGTCTTGGCAGCTGTTTCCAAACAGCAAATCTCTCCTTCTCTCTTGCTCCCTGTAAATCTCAACGTTCAAAGTGATGGTTGCTTCACTTTCTTTTTCCATTGACCTTTCCTCAACAGAAGCTTCAATGAGTCTTAAAATACAGAATCATCAAACCAAAGGATACGATTCAATTCTCTTCTTTTATAGGTGGGGAGACTGCACCCTGCACATAGGATAACTAAGGTTTGGTGAATGATGAAAGTATGTCAAATGTTTGATTCTCGGAAGAGGGAAGTGATTTGTTTCGGTTAGTGGCAGAAAAGGGACTAGAATCACAGGCTTTAGAGGAAGAAGGGACCTTAAAGATCATGTGGTCCAATCTACTCATTTTCTAGAGGAAGAAACTGAGTCCACAGAGGGAAAACAACTTAGTGCTAAAGGCTATGGAACTGGGATCCAAATCTAGGCCTCTGATTCCATTTCCAGTGCTCCTTCCATTCCATGAGAATGCCCATCAACTAGGGTGCCTTTCTGTACATGAGAGCCAAGATCTCTCTCCTTTGAGCTGTACTGTCTAACTATGTCACACTCTCCAGGACATCTTTCTCCATGATACTTCCATGAAAATGTTGAACCTCATCAGCCTAAAATTAAAGGAAGAAGGTTCTTCTCTTTCTCCACACAGAGGGAAGCCCCCAAGCACACCACCAGTTATCCAACTACACCAACCCAAAGAAAACCTCTTAGAAGCTGAAAATACTCCAAGGGATGACTGCATACCATCAAAGGGAACTGCAGGGAGACTTTCTTGTCTGCGGCAGATTTGGAGCCCTCATTGCAGTAATTGTCACAGTGACAGAGCTGGGAACACTTGCTGCAATTAGGACAGTTGTTTTGTCATGTGTAACGATCTGAAGAGGAGTAAGGAGAAAAGGAGAATGAGTAATAATCAGCTTCAGTGCAGTCAGGGAGAACCTTGCTCCCATTGAGGCTAGCAGCAGCAGCAGCAGCAGCCAGATCCAGACTGCAAACTGACTAGAGGACAGAGGGAAGCCAGTCAGGAGACTGCAGCTGGAAGAAGGTAAAATGAGTCTCGGCAGTAGGGGAATGGAGAGTAGCTAACCAGAGAGCACCTTCATTGCTGAGCCACAGGGAACGATATGGCTTCATCATTTCCTGACCCACTTCGGGCACATCTGACATTGACCCAACTGGACTAAGGTTTCTGAAAGGTAGTCAGATGGCACCGAGCTATTGTAACTGGAGACTGAGCTCTTGGTTTATCCTTAAAGAACACTGTGCAGGGATCTAAGGAAGAGAACAAGGCCCTGCTTTTGCTGAACAGCAGAAATCTAATCAGAATGCAGAAGGAGAAGCAGCCTGGCACACTGGGAAGAATGATGGACTTTGGAGACCTGAATTAAAATCCTGGCTATGCATCTTATTACCCAGGAAAGTCATTCAAATGCTTTGGTCTCAGTTTCTTCATCTGCAAAGGAGGAGGTTGGACTAGATGGCCTGTTGGCTTCTTTCCAGATCTAGATACTGTGATCTTCCATCATTAGACTTTGCAAAGCCTAGGTATCTTCTATAAAATAAAGAGAATTATACATGCCCTGGGGCAGTTAGGTGGCACAGTGGATAAAGTGCTAGGCCTGGAGTCAGGAAGCTCATCTTCCTGAGTTCAAATCTGACTTCAGACAAACCACACACTGACTGTGTGACTCTGGGCAAGTCACTTAACCCTGTTTGCCTCAGTTTCCTCATCTATAAAAAGAGCTGGAGAGGAAATGGCAAACCACTCCAGTATCTTTGCCAAGAAAACCCCAAATGGGGCCACGAAGAGTCAGAAACTACTGAAAAATGACTAAACAACATACCTGTCCTATCCCTCTCATAGAATTGTTGTATCTTATAAAAGTATGAACTATTGATCAGATGTGAAGCTGTGCTGTTAATAAGGAGGCCAGCACATTGGGTACACTTGCAATTGTGTTGTGCTGGCACAGGTGTGAAAATCAGCACCCATCCTAGAGCTTGAAGAAATCAGTCAGTCAGTCAACAAGCTTTTTAAGTACTTATTAGGTTCCAGGCACTGTGCTAAGCTCCCTGGGGGTACAAAGAAGGATAAAAATAGTCCCTCCCTTAAGGAGCTTATAATCTAACAGGGAGAAAACATGTCAATAACTGAATGTTATTACTGGAAGATCTGTATGTGTGTGTGTATATGTATCTCTGTGTGTGTGTGTGTGTGTGTGTGTGTGTGTGTGTGTGTGTGTGTGTGTGTGGAGGGAAATCTCACAGGGGAAGGCCTAATGGAAATCAAACAGTGGACCCACCAAAGTCAAACATTACCTGCCTCTCCTTTTGAAAAAAATTTTGTTGGGTTTTCATATTGACTACCATGTGCAGGGGAATGTTGAAATCTTGTCATAGACTGACAGACCCGGTCCCTTAATAACTTTGTCTAAAACATGATTTGTCCTTGACATCCCCTGCCTTTTCTTTTAGGGCTCCCCTCAAGTCCCAGCATCTAATGCCTGCCAGAATACAGTTTGAACCCCTGACTGTAGTGGCCACATAAGCCTCACCTCCCTTGGCAGTGTTCTGTACACAGTACAGTATACAGTTTTGTTGTTGTTGCTGTTCCAGACCTATGATTTCATCAATATGGGATCTTGTAGAAAAGAAATCCCTCCCCTGATGAAAGTCCGCAACTCATCTCATGGAGAGTTGCTTAGGGGGAGGCAATAAGAGATTAATTCATTTGCCCGTGATCACAAAGCTAAGGTAGAAGTAAGACTTGAGCCCATGTTTTCCTGAATGTGCTGGTCAAGGAAATTGTCAAACTTGAGATGTAGGGGTCCTCGATTTAGAAATGGAAAGGACTATTAAAGTTATTTAGTCTAGACTCCTCATTTTAGAAAATGGGAAACCAAGGCCCCAGAGAAGCTAAGTAACTTATTTAAGGTCATACAGGTTGTGTTAGGATTTGAAAACAGACTCTGTGGCTCAAAATCTGACAATTTTTCTACCACTAGGCACTACCTGCTGTGGAAGATTAGCACTAGGAGGGGCTCAAAACATAAAATGCCAGTGCCTTAGACAGAGCTGTAACTAAGACAGGACAAATGGAGCTTTTGGAGGGCACCCAGTTTGAAGAGTGCAGTACTTGCAGTCCTTTAGTAGGATAGTAACAGCAGTACTTGTCAACGAGTTCGGGAGAAATTATTTGGAGACATAGTGTACCTAACCTGGAGTCAGGATGACCTGAGTTCCAATCCAGTCTCAGATACTAACCACCTGACCCTGGGCAAGTCTCTTAACCCCTATTTGCCTCATAAAATAGGGGTTAACAATAGCACCTCCCTCCCAAGGTTGTTGTGAGGATCAAATGTGGTAATAATTGTAAAACACCAGACCCATAATAAGTGGTATGTAAAGGTTAGCGATTATTACTATTGGTTAAAATAGAAAGCTATCAGGTGATAGGCTGGGATAAAGACCCTCCCCATCCTACCCCTGGTGGCCTCCCCAGCTTCACACGTGTGTCCTGAAGGCCTCCTGGGAGTTGAGGCTCTGCCGACTTTGAACAGGGAGTGTTAGAATGAGAAGGGACTCTCTCACGATTTAATCCAGACTTCATTTTGTAATGCAGAAACTGAGGCCTAGAGAATGGAAAGTAACTTGGCCAAGGTCACACCTAGTTAGAAAGGCTAAGATAGCTTTGCATCCTAGGTCTGCTGACTCTGACTCTGTTCTCTTGCCCAGTGATAGTCTGCTTCTTGACTTGGCTAAAAACAATTGGTACTGACAGTATTTTGTTGGGGTGGTGGTGTGGGGTAGGAAGCGTTGGGAGCCCACAGGGATCAGACCTGTGATTTTTTTGGTATGGGAAATTCCCCTCCAACACATTCTTCCTACCAGAGCAGACTGCCACCTGCTTTACATTTTATAGTCTTGGAGCCTTGCCTGGCCCACCAAGAGGCTAAGTGATTTACCCAGGGTCAAAGAGCCAGTACATGTTAGCGGTGGGCCTTGAACCCCAGAATTCTTGGCCCCAAGGCCAAATCTGTATCCTCTACACCAAGCTGGCTCTCCGAGTTTTAGTCAAGGAAAATATGGGTTTTGCCTGGGGTGTTTTATTCTCACATGTAACTTTTAAGCTTACGCATACATTCTGTTACCAAGTTGAGATCTCAAGCAGTTTGCTAATTGCCTTGGAGCACTGCCTTTGCAATTTCAGCTGGCCTACTTACTCAGCTGAAGCAAGGGTTTGGTGTAACTTTGGTTTGCCTTAATGACTGTCCCTGGAAATGAAGACCAGAGAGTCATAATAGTGACCTAGAGTAATGTATTACATGCTGAAGAGATAATCCTGGAACAGGAAGCTTTCTGCTTAAGCTTTGAAGTCAATAGAGTGGGAGTGACAGGCAAGTGTGAGTGGACACCACTGCCCTCCAGTGGATGAAATATCAGACCAGCTCGAGACAGGGTTCAGAGTCTCCATACGGGAAGGAACATAGTGCTGTGGACCCTCCACATCGCAGGAGCCTCCCCCATGGCAGGCTTATATGATTGGAGAGCTGGAAAGAATCTGCAACTAATCCAACTCTCTCATTTAACAGATGAAGAAACTGAGGCCCACGAGGGCACGTGACTTGCTTATGGTTAGACAAGTGCTAAGTAGAAGAGGCAAGATCTGAACTCAGATCTTTGAAATCCAAGTTTAGTGGTCTTTCCACTACACCCATCAAGTCAAATATCAGCCTAGAGACCTAGAGGAAACTGGCATATTTTGGTCTTTTACAATGATGAAAAAGGAAAAAGGAATGGAAGGGGATGTTCTACTGCTGCTTGAAATACCAGTGAGGAACATGATGTCTTTTAAGGTTAGTCGAAGGGAAAATTGTAAAGGAGATGGGTGAACTATCTTTTTCAAGCAGGCTATGTCTATGGATCCTAGGCATTCAGGCCTCTCTTGATCATGCCATAAGGGAGAAAAATTGTTGTATAAACCCTAATCCCATTAACTTGTTAGGGTCCTCATGGACATAGACACACCTTGGAGATATTGTGGGTTCAGTTCCAGACCACCACAGTAAAATACATATCTCAATAAAGTTGGTTGCATGAATTTTTTGGTTTACCAGTGCATATAAAAGTTACATTTACACTACACTATAGTCTATTAAGTGTGCAATACAATAGTATCTTTAAAAATGTACATACCTTAATTAAAAAATACTTTATTATTAAAAAATGCTAACCATTATCTGAGCCTTCAATGAGTCATAATCTTTTTGCTGGTGGAAAGTCTTGCCTCCATGCTGATGGCTGTTGCCTGATCAGGGTAATAGGCTGCTGAAGACTGAGGTGCTGCAATAATTGCTTAAAATAAGACAACAGTGAAGTTTGCCACATTGATTGGCTCTTCCTTTCACTTGAACACTTAGAAAACTATTGTAGGATTGTTAATTGGCAAAATTTCAATATTGTATGTCACGGAATAGGGTGGCCCAAAGAGAGGGAGAGAGATGGGGAATGGCAGGTCAATGGGGCAACGAGAACACATAGAACATTTATCGATTAAGTTCACCAACTTACATGAGTTTCAGTTAGTGGTGTCTCAAAACAATTATGATAGTAACATCAAAGGTCACTGATCACAGGTCACCATAACAGATATAACAATAATGAACATGTTTGAAATATTGCAAGAATTACTCTATCCACTGCAGTCTTCCTGATTCTAGGCCTAATGCCCTTATCCGCTGAGCCATCTGGCTGCCCCAATCTTCTCAGCACATAGCAAAAGAACTTGCAAAAAGCTTTGGGATAAAAAGTCACTTGCATGACTTTCCCAATGAGAATGAAGACCACTGTCTTTAGGTAAGCCAGGCCATCTTCCATCCATTGTTTGTCCAATGCTTAAAATTTCCTTAGAATCTGTTAGTTTCAAATAATTTTCTAGGATAAGCACATTATCATAGGATTCCAGAGCTAGAGCTGGAAGGAATTTTAGAGGCCATCTAGTATAGCCCTTTAATTTTACAGATGAGAAGACTGAGGCCCAAGATGAAATGATTTGCGTAAGCATTAGACATGGAATCTGAATGGAGGCCCTCTGACTCTAGGATCAGGACGTTCCCACTATCCTTTACACTCTTTCTCTGCGAGCACGGTGGAGATACACAAGTGAATCCTGCCCATTAGAAAACTCTCTTCCTAGATGTGTAGTATATGGGGTGTCTGGTTAGTAGAAGGTATCATATTTCCTTTAGTCTCCTCAATGGCTTCTACCGATTTTTTTTTTTACTTTTTCTTTTCAGGACCTTTGATTTCATTGGTATAAGGACCTCATAATGTGAAGATTACCTCTTCTATTGCTAATCAGTAATAATGTTTGATTTCTTTTTTTTAGCAGTCAGCATAGGGAACTTGCTGTGAGAAAACCTTTTCTTTTAAAAGCAGACCAGCAGCTTCTCTGTATCCTATAGACAGAGAGTTGGCTTGGGCACTGGGCAGTGATTTGCCCTGCAGGGTCCTATAGCCAGTAAGTGACAGAGGTGGCACCCAGGTCTTCCTGACTCCAAGGCCACTCTCTGTCCACTACATATGGTCCCTGTATCTGCTAACTTATAGTGTTAAAAAATTGCCTTGGTCCCTGAGAGGTTAAGTGGTTTGCCAAAGTTATTACAGATACTAGTATCAGAGGCAGATTTTGAACCCAGGTCATTTTGGCTACAAGACCTCCTACACACTGTACCACAGGGCCTCTCTTTAGACAGTTACCACTCAATTTAGAGGCACAACAGTAACAGAGCAAAAACTTTCCAGTTCATTTGCTAAGAAGATAAAGTGGCCCTCCCTGATTTGCTAAGATAGAACTTAAAATTGACATGTACAGAGGTCTGTCAGATATAGCTGCAGTTTTACTTATGGTAGCCACAGTAGGCAGTATACCATATCTCTCAGTCTATCTGATCCCCTTGGGGCTTCTGCAAATACCGAGCCCTGAGGCCTCAGGAAGTTTTACCCTTTCTCCTCTCATCCTCTCCCACTCCTCAGCTACATATGCCATCCCTCTGCTGAAGGGCCTAGGATTGAAAATGCATCTTCTACTAAGTAATATCTGTGTGATCTTCAGCAAATCAGTCGACCTTTCTGATCCCTCTCCTTCCTCTTCTGTAAAATGAGCTGGTTGGATTTGATCTTCTATAGGAGCCTATCCCAAACAGTAAAATCGAGGGAATTGGACTAGGTAAAATTTTAGGTTCTCCTTCTAATTTTGTATCTTAATATACTAAGCCCAAATTTCCTATGATCACTAGGATCATTGTAGATATTAGATATTATTAGGATTATTAGGATATTATAGAACCCTAGTTGGGTCGCACACAGATACTTTCCTGTGAGGGGGTCTCTTAAATACACATATACACACACATGTATGTATAGATATGTATATATTTATGTGTATAGATGTCTAGAGAGACATATTTATATGGATATATGTGTTGAAAAAATTTATTATAAACTTTGGTATACTAGTATATCAATTAGGGTTAATTAAAACGATTCAATATAGTGTTTATAGTCATTTCTATAAAACAAAAAGTGAGAAACATACAGAACAGAGACAGAGATTGAAGCAAAGAGGCAGAGAAAGAGATGTGTCTTGGTCAGGAATATAACCTCTTACTATACCATTATTTCCATGGAGAAATCAATTTTTATTTACATCATTTGACAATTTAATTCAATTGTTGAATTATATCGTTTTAATTTATAGCAGCTTTTCCAGGAAGTCAACTTTCCTTAAATTCAAGGATTTTTCAGTGTTACATCTAAGGAAGGAAAGATTTTATATATCTTTAATAGTTAATAACCATTTGTTAAGCACCTACTATGTGCCAGGTGGTGAAGATAGAAATATGAAAAAGAACAACAGTTCCTGTCCTCAAGGAGCTTACAATCTAAAAGAGGGAAGACCATCATACAAATGGAAATTGAAAAAGGGCAGAAAAGGTGCCCACCCGGGGGGCATGGTGGAGTCTTGACCAAAGAGTGAAACTGATGGGAAATGAGGAGATGCCTCATCTTGGAGCCTTTTAAAAAAGGCTTTGGGAAGAGTTCTTTGCTCTATCCTCTAGCCCTCCAATCAGAGTGGCAGAGGGGATTGAGGAGCTCTGAGTGCTGAAACTGATGCCATCTTTTAGGCTGATGAGTTTTTTGAGGGCATGGTAGAGTCTGGTCCAAGGAATACAGCTGGTGGGAGATATGGTTGGTCCTGGAGGATTCATTAAAAACTAGAAGCATGCTGGTTAATGTTTAACAACCAGCTCTCTGTCAGTTCAAGACATAATTTTACATTTATTCTGCATTGTTCATGTTTCCTCTGTCACTTTCTTTATTCTAGACAATCAACAGAACAATAAATCAAGCCCTGATTTGTGGCATTGCCTTTTTCCCAGGTGTAAATGCTCACATTGAAAATTTAACAGTCAGCTCTTGAAACAGCATATGCCTGCCTCAAATAAGTTGCCAAAGAATTCCTGTCTTCTCTCCATGTCAAATTTAAGAAGAGAAGAGACACCTGTCTCTCTTGACTACTTTGGCTAGAGCCATTCTAAAGAAGGTAGAGCATGATGACATAAATAACCCAGGAGGTCCAGTGTTATATGTTTAAATTCTGGGTTCCCAAACCCAAATATTCAGATACAGTCTGAATAAAGACATTCCCATTGAAGAAAAGACGTCTAGTGCCTATCTTGCAATGAGTGCTAGACCAAGGTCAGCACTCCTCCATGTATGTGACTCTGGCTAAGTCACTTGACTGGACCTCAGTTTTCCTCCTGGTTAAAATGCAGAGAATAGTCTTTGCATATTTTATCCCCTACCTCTCAAGGCTGTTGTACGAGAAGTGATGTATAAACTTTAGAAATTCTGAAATGTATCCTGTTGCTATAAGTGGTTCCCCCTTTCTGATATATTTACTGCCATGCTTAGTCTTACTTCCCCCAGACGCCCAATTGATAGTTGTAAAACACATTTCCAGCTATATATATATCACTCCCCTACTGAAAAACCTTTGGTATCTCCCTATTACATCTAGTTCCTCAGTTGGGCATTTCATGTTCCCCATAACCAAACTTCCACTCTTATTTCGTATTCCTTCCTTTCATGCTCTCTCTATTCTGTCAAACTGGCCTACAAGTCATTCTTTATACATTACACCTCATCTTCTACCTTCCCAAGCCTGGAATCCTTTCCTCTCTCCACCCCACCCCTTCCTCCTCACCTCCACCCCCTAGAACCCATTGCTTTCATGGAGGCTCAGTTCCAGTGCTAAATCCCTCATGAGGCCTTGCTGATCTCCTTTTATAAATTACTTTGCATTTACTTCTAATTTCATTATCCCTCTCTATGTTATATCTAATCACCTGTACCTCCTTCCTCAAATAAAATATAAGTGCCTTGATGTAAGTGACTATTTTGTTTTTGTCTCTGCACTTAATGCTGGATTTGGAGCCAAAATACCAAGGTTCAAATCTTGGATTACCATCTATTTCAGGGCAAGTTATTTAATCTTTCTGAGCCTCAGTTTCTTCCACTGTAAAATGAGGGAGTTACTTTAGATGATCTTGAAGGTCCCTTCAATGACCCTACAATCCATTTATAAGTATTCGTTTAATTGAAAGCAGTTATATCTAGTCAGGGAGTTCTCAGAATTTCTGTGGTAGCACCAAATACCACTTTAGGTGACTAAATTTAATTCAGAAAAGTATTGGTTTCATTCTCTCTACTGGTATGTGTTCCTTCAGAACCAGGGCTTCTCTGTATGTGGTATATTTGCCAGGACATAGAACTGTATTCAAATTATTGCAATGAACCAAATGCTTTGGATATGAATTTAGCCTCAATCACAAAGTCTGTATCCATACTAGCCTCAGTAAGTGGGGTAGTGTGGGAAGGTGTGGGAAAAAATTCTGAAGGGGCCGCAGTTGGGAAAGAATGCTTTTCAAGAAAAATAGACAGCCCTAAGGATTTCGCTGACAAACAAAAAGGGAAGGAAGTGTGGGTCTAGTTAATGTTACTTGAGAACACAGTAATTATGTAAAATGATGTAGTTCCTATATGAAAGGAAAGAAATAAACATTTATTAAGCACCTACTATATACCAGGTATTGTTCTCAGTGCTTTACAAATATCTGACTTGATCCTTACAACAATCCTGGGAGGTAGGTACTATTATAAACCCCATTTTACCAATAGGAAAGCTGAGGCAAATAGAGGTTAAGTGACTTGCCCAGGGTCTGAGAGCACATTTGAACTCAGATCTTCTTGACTACGAGCCTAGCCCTCTCTCTATTGTGTCACCTAGGTAGAAGGTAGACGTGGCAGAAAATCTGATGAAAATGTAGAATGTGGGAAGGACAGTAGTTTAGTAGATAGATTTTGGCCCTCAAAGTCAGGAAAACCCGGGTCCAAGTTCAACTTCTAGTTGTTGTCCTTTGTGATCAAAAGGACCAAAATGGCATCGCTAGATTGGGGTCAAGGTATGGTGTGTCCAACTATGGGTGATCAGACCAATAGGAGCTCAGAAGGCTCTGCCACAGTTTGGGCACAAATAGTCCATATGAACTTTTGGAGCAGAGATATCTCTAAATTTGTGCATCTCGTGTCTCTTTGGAGCTACTGCAATTCTGCTTTGCCTATAGAGTATAGAGCCTTCTTTGATGTGGGCGTGCCATGCAGGGTGGTCCTATGACATCATCTCCCATGTCTCATAATCAATTCCAAAGTTTCCCAGAGAGACCTTGAGACTATCCTTGTATCACTTCTTCTGTGTAAGCACTTACCTTTTGTGAGTTCTCTGTAAAATAGTCTTTTGGGCAAACGTATATTTGGCATTTGAAAAATATGTCCAGCCCATCAGAGCTGTACTCTCTACAGTAGAGTGTGAATGATTTGGCAGGTTAATTCAAGAAAGGACCTCCATGTCTAGCACCTTTTCTTGCCAGATGATCTCCAGAACTTTCTTAAGACTATTCAAATGGAAGCGATTCATTTTCCTGGCATGGTGCTGGTAGATGATCCAAGTTTCACAGGCATACAACAATGAGGTCAGCACAACAGCTCTGTAGACCTTCAGTTAAGTAGGCAGCCTAATACCTCTTCTCTCCCATACTTTCCTTTGGAGCTTCCCAAACCCTAAACTAGCTCTGGCAACGTGTGCATCAACCTCATCATCTATGCGTACATCCCTGGAAAGCATACTGCCAAAGTATATGGTACATATTTGAATATATCCACAGCATTCACAATTTTTCCATTTGCTCTAACCAATGGTTCCACACGTCAATGTTGCAATGTTAGCTGGTGGAGAACCTTGTTTTCTTAGTGTTAATTATTAGACCAAAATTAGCATAAGCAGCAGAGAATCAGTCCATACTCTGTTGCATCTTAGCCTCAGAGGCTACATTGAGTACATAATCATCTATGAAGAAAAAGTTGCACACCAACTTGCCCTCCACTTTAATCCTGTCTTGTATCCTTTTTAAAACAAACAATTTATCACCAGTGTGGTAGCTGACCTCGATACCATTTGCATCTTTGTTGATAGCGTCTGACAACATTGCTGAAAACGTCATGCTAAAAAAGCATGGGAGCAAGCACACAGCCCTGCTTTACTCCGTTGGTCATTGGGAATGCACAAGAACATTGTCTATTATCTAGAATCTATGCAAGCACGCTGCTGTGAAACTGGAACAATATTGATGACCTTCTCTAGGCAATCAAATTTTGCCATGATCTTCCACATGCTGGCTATGTTACCCTGAATTTCTCAGTGCCCTGGGGTTGGTGACAGGGCAGGCAAGGGATTTTAAGGGGTAGAACATGTACTTATCCACATTGGTGGAATGAGTCCTCTGACTAGGAATTCCCATGCCAATGAATCCATAGGTCAAGACCAAAAAACCAGTCAATATTTTCAGTAGGACCTTCTAAATCACAGCTTCCAGCTTGAGGGCGGTGATTAATATGTTTCATTTTCACCAACAGTTATCTTCCTTTAACTTTGATTTCCTCCCGATCACATGAACAATACACAATTGAAATATATTTGAAGTATCAAAAGCGACAACGAATTGATAAAAGTCCAGAAAGTTTCAACTCTTTGCAAGAAAGTGATTAGAGAGGAAAGTGAAATTCCATTGATTCAGATAAGTTTATCTAGCATTCATCTGGAACAGATCTGAAATGTATAGGGATCCTTCCCAATTTCTCCCTAGAAGTTCTAGATGCCCCATAGGGGATTTAAGAGCCATTGTCTATGTGATTAATTTTGGAAGACTCCAGGGCATAGCAGAGAAGAATAGAATTACAAGGATGACTGTTCGAAGACAATACTCAGTACCCTATATCTTCCGGGCTACACCTTTTTCTGTATTCTAGTATAAAGCTATAAAATGTGTGTGTTGGTTCTAAATATGCTAATGTTTTTACTGAGCTAGAAGGGGCTAATGGGCAGTTTAGTCGAAGAGCCTTCAGGAAATGTATAAACTGAGGTAGAAGAAGAGAGAATAGAGAAGGAAAAGGAAATTAATAAAAATAGGATTGAAAAACTGTATAATTTAATGCATATTAAAGACCATACTAATCAACTTTAAATAAGCCATGGACAAAAGACTTTAAAGGAGGGAACGGAACCTTGGGAGGAATTTTCCAAGCAGGGAAACAGTACATCAAGAAGTTAGGAGGGGATTGAGGCACAGAAGCCAAAGGAGACTCTCTCTCTTAAACCCTATAATGGGCTAGCTGCTAGGAAAGAAAGCCTAGCTCAAGAAACTTTCTACATAAGTAATGAAGAGAGTAATGTCTGCCAGCAGACTGTGAAGAATGTGAATTCCACTTGCACCTTAGGTTTAGGCCTTGGTTTGGAAACTGAGTCAAAAATAAGTAGAAAGAGCACTGGGTTTTGGAGGCAGAGGAACTAAATTCTACTACTAACTACCTGTGTAACCACAAGAGCAAATGACTTCTCCCTAGTAGGACTCAGTTTTTCCATATGCAAAATGAGGAGGTTGGGTTGGATGAATTCTAGGCTCTAAATCCTGTGATAGTATTCTTCCCCAATCAAGGAAATGGAGGAGGAAGGAAGGAGGAGAGAAAGAGAAAGAAAGATAAAGACAGAGACAGAAAGACAAATAGAGAGAGGGAGACAGAGAGACAAAGACAGAGACAGAGAGACAGAGAGAGACATTGTGCTTAGGCTGGATGTTAAATCAAAGCATTAGTAATTAAAAGTGGAAACAATTTCTAGCACATGGTAGGTTCTTAATAAATACTTGTTAATTGATTAAGATGATGCCTGATTATCACAATAAACTGTGTATTTTATATGCTTGAGCTCTTTCATCAACCTAAATCTAGCTTTTCCTCAAGATACCCTTCTTCACACTGTAGAAAGCAGTTTTTACACATACTTGGCCAGATGTTGCAGAGATTAGCTGAAGAGAAAGAAGGAAAAATGCCATGAAATGGTTCCTAGAGACTGTATCACCTGTGGAATAGGATCTCCTGAACACTAAGGTGGTGGCAACGAAAACTTCCAGTGACATACTTTCTGAGAACCAGTTTGTAGATGGCCCTGAGCCTGATGTCTTCCCGTTGATCAAAAGCATTTGAATTTCAGGTCACTTTTTTTAAAGGAAGGGAGAAGGGGAGACAATGCAGTCCTGAGGAGAGCAGGCATATTGTTTTCTAACTTGTTTTGGAGCTAAGAGGAGGAAAGCAATGAGCAAGGTCTGATTATCTTTCTCTTTTCCCCCCCAGTCTGGTCCATCTCCCCCAGAGGGAATGCTCTGGATATCTGCTGTTATTTTTCACAACTATTGGGAGTGTGAAATCACTTCTCAGTCTCATTTGCAATGCTACGAAAGTTATAGCAGCAAATGCACTTCCTAAATGTGGCTTTTATTAGACATGATCACATTAAACCTAGAGTGACCCATTCTGTTGCCTGAAAGAATCTGCAATTAACATGGGGAGTCTAATCAGGAAATTAATGGGTTTGATTTTTTAAATTCCTATAATATTTTCATCACTTAAAAAAACTCTCTCATTTCAACTTGCATTAAGATTGGGAAGGGAATTCTGTGAGGTAAGAAATGACAAAAACATAGGGAAGGTTTCATTTTCTCATTAGGTAAAGTGTAAGCATCTAGAAGATTTGGTTGTTTTTAAAGAAATCTTCACTAGCTAGAAGAGAGGTTGTGTCCGTGACCAGTTTGTTATGGTCTAGGGCGTGAGGGTGTTCTTGGTATCCATGGTATTCTCTCTCCCACAGAAGAAAGTCAAGCTCTGCCCCAGCTAAGCCTTGCTGGACCAGCCAGTTTTTTCATAAATCCAAGCATTAGAGACAAAACGTCCTCAGTCAATGCTTGTGGCAACACATACCGTTTTAACAGAGACATTGCCAGAATCAAAACTTACTCAAGTCCAACTGATAAGCACTTATTGAGTACCTACTATGGGCAAGATACCCAGTGAATATTTGTTTAATTGGCTCCACTCCTGGCTCTCTCTCCATTACTTCCTCCCAAACAGCTTATAGTGTAACCTTATTCTGAAATGGCTTGTTATTATCTTGATAGCTCATTGGTCAGAGTCCCTAAAATGTAACATAATGGCCAGTCTAAGATGCAAATGTTTTATTTCCTTTTACAAATCTATTGATAGCTTCATTTTTATGTGCTTTTAAATTAATTTCTTTTAGTATTTTATATCCACCCATTAAATTGCATAAACATAATTTTTTAAAAAAATAACCAAATGAATAGAGGGAAGACATTTGGAGTTTTATCAGGGTGACTAATTCTTAGCAGAAAAATGCTAATTTTAAAAAAACACAAATCAGTTTTTAAAAGTTTTATTGGTGCCTTTTGTTTTTTATTTTATCTATTGATGGGAAGGCTTATGTTTTTTGGACCAGTCATTTCATGCTACAATTTCCCCTTCCCCTACAGGGACTCCTCAATTTAACAAGCACTTTTAAAGCTTCCATCTTTTGCTAGATACTGGTTACACAAAGACAAAATTAATAATAATTTGTACCTAACCTCAAGGTTCCTCTGTTCTACTGGGGAATGAATGAAAAAGCATTTTTTAAGCATCTACTATGTGTCGGGTACTGGGGTCCTCACCAGGGACAAAAATACCAAAGTGAGACACTCCTTGCTTATCTCAAGTTGGTGGAGACAACACATATATGATGTCATGGCTAAAGACAGATATTTTAATATGGGAAATCACATGAATGGTGAATAGAGCCACAAGTAGGGATTGTCCAGAAAAAAAAAAGTTGTATTGATATGTTGTAGTATGATACGTAGTATGGATGGTTTTACCAGAACAAGAGATGGAAAGGAGGAGTTAGAAGGGAGATATGGTGAGATTCCTTGGGTGGGTGGCTAGAGATGGGAAGCATGGTCTGGCGCTGGTTAGATTTGTTTAGAGAAAACAAAGCAAAGGCATTAATCCAAACCAGTGGATAAAGGGAGAACAACTGGCATCCCAACTCCTACCTCAGTACCAAGAAGGAAGTGTACCATTATGACTGGTAATGTTCCTCTTTCTCCCTGACTGATTGCCTGCTCTGAGCAATGGTCTTGGAGTCAGAAGACCTGAGTCGAAGTCCAGCTGTGTCTCGCTCTGATCCTGGGAAAGGCACCTTACCTGGAAAAGTTAGTCAATTGCGAATCAGATAGACCAAGGAGGTTTAAATCCCTATTCTGCTACTTACTGGCTTTGACCTTGAACAAGTTTCTGGTCTTCAGTTTTCTCATCTGTAAAATCCCTTTCATCTGTGAAATGAGATTAAAGATACTCACTGTACCTTCTTCACTGGTTTACTCTAAGGAAAGCGCTTCGGAAACCTTAAAGTCCGTAGAAATATAAGTTAGTCAGTTCTGAGCAGATATGGAGAATGACTCTGTTCTTGCTGTGTAGAAGAGAGGAGAGAGAGAGACAGAGACAGAGACACAGAGACAGAGACAGACAGAGAGAGAGAAATGAGGAAAGAGAGAGAGAGTTTAAGAGTGAGATGGTAGAATCTTAGTGGGGAGCAAGTTAGGGCTGCGGGCAAGTATCATATGATGGGAGCGTCAGACAGGAATGAAATTGTTTCTTGAGGAGATTGCATTCTATTGGGGGGAAAACAGCATGTACAGAAACAATAAACGAGAAATACAAGGGAATTAGGAAGGGAAGGAGCTAACAATTGGTTAAAGATCACAACTTTTATTTTTTTTATTCTGAACTTACACACCAAATAAAATATGTATTTTCTTATATAAAAAATTCTACTTATATATAAGCAGAATAGAAAAAAACAGTATTTTACATGAAACAATCTCTATCATGCAAAGCTTGTTTTTCTTTTAAAATATATATAGTCTACACAAACTTGAAGAATTCTCATCCCAACTCCTGCTCTCACATACAAGTCTTAAATCCCAGAACAAAGGCTACATCTCCCTCTAAGGATTTTAGTGTTGTGCTTGAAGAGTTAGGGGTGATTCTCTAATGCCATCAGCTCAAACCCCCACCAAGAGTGTATTTTCCCAAGATTAACAGTTGAGAATCATTTTAATCCTCTGTGCTTAAGTAGCTTTTAGAAAAGGGTATTTATTAAAAATGATACAATAAGAACAATTGGCATCAAACATACCCCCCCCAAAAAAAGTGTATGTGACATACTGTCTCTCAAGTATTCAGAGAGTCCAGGGGGAAATGGGCTCAGAGGTAACTCACAGCGCTGAGTTGTTAGAAGTCCTCTTCTCCCATTTGTGGGCTACTCAACATGTTTGCCCTTAGCATGGTATACTTTCTTTGCTGGGCCCCTTATGGAGCCATGAATCTATATCCATTCTCTCCTTGGCTCCCTATGTAGATACTGTCATCAGTATATCTGGGTATGCTACTTAAGACACTGATGGGAAAATGTGATGTATTAAATCCCCCTGACTCTTTGAAGTTTGAAAGGTTCTCCGTCAGCTAAATGCCAGGAGGCCAAAGACACCTGGTCAAGGACAAAGCCTGGGTCTCATCTCCCTCTGCCCTGCCCCCTCCAAAAGGTTCAACCTCAGAGGTTTTTCTAGAAGACGCACTAGCTCCAATCTATGAATTGGCTTACTACTCACTGGAACTCCAGATTCTAGCTAAATAGATGCTTTTATATAACACCCAGAGGTCGTGATGGAATCCCTCAGCCACCTGGAACTTGACTTAGTGTCAGTCATTATTTCATTTCCTCCGATGGCTTTCAAACGCTTCTCAAGCTTATGACTGAAACTGATTGGCTAGTCATCTTATCACTTATTTTAAGTGGGATGAAATAACTTGATTGAATAAATATCAATCAAGTTTACCATTTATATATAACAAATTCAACATGTAGCCATCAAATCTACCCTCTATGATTGGCCTTCCTTCAGTATTCTTCTGTGTACTTTTCAACACTTTTATGCTTTCCTTCCTTCTTTTCTTCCTTTCTTCCTTGCTTCCTTCCTTCATTTTAATCTTTCCAGAACCCTTCTCTCTTTCCTACCTCCCCAACAGAATACAAAACAAAATGCAAAACAAAACACTTTTAAACAAATAGATAGACAAGCAAAACAAATTCCAACATTGGCCATTTCTGATAACACGCTTTATTCTGAGACGATGCAGGGATCCATCACTTTTCTGTCACTTTTATGTCACAAGCTTCATCAGTCCTTTAGACTTGCGACTGGTCATTGCATTGATCAGAATTCTTAAGTCTTTTCAAGTTGTTTTTCTTTACAGTGTTGTTATTATGTAAATTATTTCCCTGGTTCCACTCACTACAGTCAACAATTGTTCATACAAGTCTTCCAAGATTATTCTGAAACTGTCCCTTTGGTCATTTCAATTATGTTCATATTCTGTAATTTGTTCAGTCATTCCCCAAATTATGGACACCCTCTTGGTTTCCATTTCTTTGATATAACAAAATGATTTGTTATAATTATTTCAGTACATATGGGTCCTTTTCCTCTTTCTTGATCTTTTTATAATATAGGCCTCCTAGTGGTACCACCGTGTCAAAGGTTATACACAGCTTAGTAACTTCTGAGGCATCCTTCCAAATTGCTAGGAAAGGTTTCTTACAGAAGGCAAAATCTTGAAGGAAATGAGAGAATTTGCTTCCCACAAGTATTGTTCTTGTTTTGGTAGATATGAACAGACGGGAACTATTTCCCCTCAGAATCAGGCTAGCCACTAAAATTGTCAAGTTACCCGCTTTTAATGAGCTATTTCAACTGCTGGAAACCTGAAGGGTCCTCAGAAATAGCACAGCCTGTCTAGGATGTAACTCCTTCACATGCCACGTTCCTTGGCCACTGTGGCACGGAGGAGGATGAATGAGTAGAGTGAATTTCTGCAGAGGGTTTGGCACTACGTCTGCTGATCTGTCCTTTTCTGAAGATAGAGCAAATCCCAGTTCTTTTTTCATTGTTGTTCAGTCACATCTCACTCTTCCTGACCCCGTTTTGGGATTTTCTTGGTAGAGATACTGGAGTGATTTGCCATTTCTTTCTCCAGTTCATTTTTACAGATGAGGAAACTGAGGCAACAGGATTAAGTGACTTGCCCAGGGGTCCCACAACTAGTAAGTGTCTGAAACCACATTTGAACTCATATCTTCCTGATTCCAAGCCCAGTGCTCTATCCACTGTGTGATCTAGTTCTTAAAAGGCCCATTGTTCCACCACTGGAATGGAATCTTCCCAACATCTTCATTTCCATCCCTCCTAGTCCTGAGATGGCCAGTAGAAGATGGCAGTTTGCCCCATTGTGTGAGATTGACCATCAGGACAACATCCTCTGTACCACTGTGGAGGGTTTCTTTTTCTTTATTTTTTTTTTAGTCTTTCTGGTTTTTCCCCTCAAGTGCCCAATCCTTTAACCTTTCACCTTGCTGGTAAAAGCACAAACACGACAGACACACATCCTGCCAAGTGTGAGGAAGTCCTCAAGTCCCCTAGCCCCTTTCTGGAACAGGGGGGTTCAGATAGCTGCCATTTACAAAGGAGTCACAGAACCTAGAAGTCACAAGCTGAAGCATTCTGGAGGCCCAATTGGCAACTCCACCTTCTCGGGCTGGATTTGTAAAAGGTAATTAGCCCAGGTGAGGCTCATTAAAGCCAGCCTGGAATTCCGCCAATGTGGGGGAGCACTTTTTGCCAATCCCTTGATTTTAATATCAATAGCAGAGCTGACAAGGAAGCTGGAGGGAAGAGAGTCAGCTCAGAATCTTTTGTACTGCTCCATGTCTCTCTCCTTCACTGGCTCTCCGTTAGGGGAGGCAGGTGTCTTCAAGTGAGAGTCTTTTCCTATTTAGCAAGGCTGGGCCTGCAGTTACCCTGAGAACTAAGTGTAGCTGATGGACGGGAAAATGGCAGGCCAGGCCTTGGAATGTGCTGCAGGTTAGCCCAACCAGGAGCCAACATGGAAACAAGGTGCAGAATTATAATTCCCAACGTGTTTTATTTATTTATATGAAGCACCTAGATGGTGTAGTAGAAAGAATACCAGTTTGGGAATCAGGAAGAGCTGAGTTCAAATCCTTCCTCCAACATTTATTTGGTGGGCAAATCACCTGCTCAGTTCCTTCCACTGCTAATAATAGCACTTATCTCTCAGGAGTGACATGAGGATAAAATAAGATAATAATATATACGAAGTACTTTATAAATCTTAAAGTATTCCATAAATATGCCTATTATTATAGATTCATTGATGGTTATAGCCAGGCCTGGAAGGGAAATAAATGAGAGAATATGTAGACTTATCCCAGGTTTGGCAGAGAGGAAAGATCCCTGGATTTGCAGTGAAAGGACCTGGATTTTAACCCTATCTTTGCTGTCTACTAGCTCTGTAACCTTGATCATTTCATCCTTCTGGGCCTTATTTTCTTTAACTGAAAAATGAATGAAACCCATCATATATGAAATGAAGAGGTAAGAGAAACTTGGGAAAACTTGTATGAACTGATGTTGTTCAAAGTAAGTAGAAAGAGAATAATATATGCAACAACATTAATAATTTAAAGGAAAACAACCCTCTCATTTTACAAATGAGGAAACAGAGGTTACTATGCCTTGCACAAAGTCTTGTAGCTGTCAGAGATCAAACTCTGCTCTCTCCACTGGGCTGTACTGCATTCTTTCTCCTTCCTTCAAAAAGAGGCAGTAGACTGGGAGTGTACTGATAAGACATATCATGTCAGGTACCAGTTTGCTATTCTCTCCTTCTTTGTTACAAGACACTTGGGGGTGGAGGGGTATAAAATCAGAAATACAAGAAATTATCCTCATTAAGATTGGGAAGTCAAATGACGCACAAAAAGATATCAACAAAACATTGAAAACTGAAATCAAAGTAAAATGAAAGAGGAGGTTGGACTAAGTGATCTTTATAAACCCTTCCAATTAAAAAAAAATCCTTCATTTTCAGGTAAAAAAACTCAGAGTCAGAGTGGGAAATTGTCTGTCCTGAGGTCATGCAGAAAGATAGTGCCCAAAGTGGGACCTGAATTAACTTTTCTGACACCTATTCTACTCATTTCTGCTGTCATGTTTTTCCTTTCATTTTGGGGGGAGGGAACTCTAAGGCCAGGATCTGAATCACAGCAAGATTCTTTCTCAAACTTCATATTTATAGCTTCTCATTTCATAGGGATCCCATTATTCGCCCCCTCTTTTTTGCTTTTTTTTTCTTGCACACCTCCCATGTTTGCTAGAGTCTTTCCTGCTAGTAAGTGGAGTTTTCTGCCATACTCTCAGGTTAGACCTGAAACTCTTGTTTGATTATGTCCTTAAACTCTTTTATTAGCGTGGGTCACTCCAAGAAGATTTTAGCTTGACCACTAGAATACCAAAGACATTTCCCTCTGCTATACTTTAGGAACAAATATATGACTAAAGTGATTTTCAAATACTTTTAATCAATCTTAAATGGTTACTGATGGACATATATGCATGCACATGTGTGTGTGAAAGGGAGCAGTGGAGAGGAGTTGAAGAAGAGCTTCAAGATAGAACTGCAAAGAAGAGAGTAAGATGATGGAAGGGAGGGAAGAGAAGAGAGGGAGACAATATAAAAGAGAGAGGAGGGAAAAATAAGAAGAGAAAATGAGGAAATGGACCTGTGTGAATATAAAAAATGACATGAATAAAAAAGTACATTATGCAATATTTAGATTCCGTGTTGGAGGAAATGGATCTTAGATGGCTAGACTTAATTTTTTTTTTGAAAAGTACATTTAATATGAAGAAGAGGTAACCGTCTTTAAAACATGCAAAAATCCTATATTTTATCAACCTCCCACCCTCCACGAGAACACTGAAAGCATTATACTTGAAATAGGTTCTGGGTTTGAGGTTTGACTCTAACACTTATTTGAAGTGCAAATATAATTAATTTAAGCTGCTTGGCTCTGATCTTCAATTTTTAAATCTGTGAAACAGAACTAATGAAAGTTTTACTTTACAGGGTAATTGTGAGATTGCTTTGTAAACTATAAAGCACTACAGAAAAGTAAACTATTATTATTATTGTTCCTTAATCTCAGGTCCCACAACGCTTAGAGTCTTCCATTGCAATTTTATTTTTTGCTTTCTTTTATAATTTCTCTGTGTGCATGTGCATGCATGTGCACAGGTTTTATCTTCCATTCTAGACCATGCTAGCCTTCCTTAAGGGAAGAAACCCTTATGTGAAGCATGTGTGTTTCTCATAACACATAGCTTAATGCTTTACATATAAAGGCATAAATAAATATTTGTCAAATGACTAAAGAATGAAAGGTTAGAATTATTATGTAAATAAAAGGTCTCATGTTTGTTGACTGCTTCCAGTTTCCATGATTAGAAAGAATACTTTTCATTGCTCTTTTGATGGGTAACTATAGAATACATATACATATGAAGCTCATGGGAAAGAGAAAGTACATTTGTTCTTTTGACCCCAGAGGGCATAACTGAAACTAATGGGCAGAAGCTACAGGGAGTTTAGTTTTAATTGAGAATTATAGAAGCAGAATTTCAGGGTTGATAGGAATTTCAGACTTTACCTAGTACCTGAACCTGTACCTGAACAAGGAATCTCCCATCAAGAGGTCATCCGGCCTTCACTTAAAGATCTCCAATGATGGGAAATTCTGCCTCCTGTAGTAGCCCATTCCGACATTTAACACAAGTGTAAACTTTCTAACAATGAGGACTATCCACAACTAAATTCCCTTTCCATCATGAGAGCTTATACTGTGAGTTGGATAACGCTCATCGTGGAATTTAGAGAGGAGATTATTACTCAAAGATGGGTTGGAATAAAGACTCTGTGGCATCCTTTACAACTCTGAAATCATATGAATGGCTTAGGATTTGGCCATTCATACATGGAGATAATTGGCCATCAACCATTTTAAAGACAATCATCTATTTCTAGGGTTAGGAGGGGGGAGGAGTCTTAATTACATTACTGAAATTGGACCTGTAGTTGAACTGGGGGTGGGGGGGAGCAGGAAAGATTTTTTTCCAGGAAAAGAAATTATCTTCCCAAGGAGTCAGTAGAACCTCATTAGGTACTCTCCTCTGGCTGCTGGGAAGCCCATAAGAAATAAGATAGGCTTGCCTACTACTGAGGTGGGGTTGTAGATTCAAGGGGGAGGTCTGTAACCCACTACTAGTCTCCCGAGATACCCGGTAGCCTCTGAAAATGATGTACCAAGAAATCTGATGGAAAGGGTTGTGTAAATCCCAACACATCCTACCCAGGGCATCTAATTAGCATTTTATGAAATTACATGCCTCCTCCACCCCACCATGAACTTTCTGAGGGACCACTTCACACTTTGAAAAAAGCTCATTCCCATGATTCAGAGGTGTGCAGTGTGTGCCGCAAAATAATTCACAAAATTAGAGTTTGTCATATGCAAGTTTGTAAATCTGATTTGTGCCCCATTAAGTTGATTATATCTTTCATCCCCAAGAAGAAGGCACAGGCCCTCCCTCCTCCGCCCCTCCTTCCCCCTTCTGTAATCCTCACCCCTCATTTCTCTCCCAGCACAGCCTTCTTGGCATCTCTGCACCCCTTAGGCTGTGGCATGATCCCAGCGCAGCTCGAGGAAGGTTCATTAAAATGCCACCTTTTTCCGTCCCCACCGGGCACTCCCAGCAGCCCCTAGGGCCATAGCTGGGAAAGAGAAAGCCAGTCACTCACAAGGGGACCCACTCTGAGGACAGGGACATGAGCACAGATGATGGGAGCCAGCAAACAGTTAATGGTTTAATACTTTACAGAAAAAGTCAAGACAGACTTGTGATTCTTGATGTTAATGAAGGTGTCACACATTGTCTAGAGAAAGTTGTGCCTGGCAATCTTCCTTTTTTCGGATGCCTACACCAGTGACATTTCATCTCACATTCAAAGAGCACTACCTTAATGAAATGCATAATTAACATATTCTAATTGTGCTGAGCGCTGTGATGATTTTGACAGAACTCACTTTCCATGTCTAATTTGATGCTAATTTAATCTGTTCCTCTCCCGCTGACATGACCTTTCTTGATTGAGTTTCACTGAGGAAATTTTTTGATGGATTGATTTATCAGCATTGCAGAGACAACAAAGGCTCAGGGTGCATGACAGAAAATAGGATGGGAATGGCCCTCAAAGCCAGTCTGTTCTGAACTTTCCGGCTGTAATGTCCTCTTTCCAGAGACTGCTTGTCTGATCTACTGATGGAATTTGAGAAATGTGACATCGGCCTACAGGTTTGATGTCACCGATAAATACAGTAAATATCTTATTGTGGTTGCAAATCTTTTGCAAGGGAAACTTCTCAGGGTTCCAAAT
The DNA here is from genome assembly GCA_028627135.1 of Pseudochirops cupreus. NCBI lineage: Eukaryota > Metazoa > Chordata > Mammalia > Diprotodontia > Pseudocheiridae > Pseudochirops > Pseudochirops cupreus. The sequence goes on from CM053581.1 coordinate 198,428,892, forward strand.
GACTCACTAGGAAATTAAATAGGCCAGTCTGTTTGAAAAAAAAAAATGAAGGAAAATCACTGGTAAACTTCATTCCTTTAGGGGTGGGGGAGAGGATACTTTAGTTACTTGTGTTAGTGGGATACATCAAAGAGAATTTGCTGGGAGACAGAGGAGTGTCCACCTCAACAGAAAAGTAACCCTTAGATTCTGGGTAGTAGGTATGAGTGTCAAAGCACTGAGATATAGGTGTGCATATATAAATATGCTTGTATATTTATGGAAATTTTTATGAGAAAGATATTATGGAAGCAATAGTGGAGTTATTCTTACTAATGTTTCTAAAATCTCTTCTAGAACTAAAGTTCACAGACTAGGCATATGTGGATCTGTGTGCTTCTCCTCATTTATGGTTTATTTCCTGTCAGAGTTGGTTCAAATTCTGGAGCTAGTAAAAAACTAAAGCAATGTTATCATCAAATACAAAGGGGATAAGGAATAGATTTGTGATTTCATTGGTTCTGAGAATTCCCTGATGAGGCTGGCACCCCTCCTCCCCCATAATAGTTTTAGAGAGTTATCTAGAGTACAGAGCGAATATAAGATAATAGATTTAGATGTGGAAGCGACCAGAGAAGACATCAATCCTCTCGTTTTAATGATGAGGCACTGAGCAGAGAGGTCCTTGCCCAGAATTCCACAGTCAGGACGTGCCAAAGCTAGGACTTGAACCCAGGCCAGCTCTCCATCTACTGCACCACATAACCTCTCAACTGAGGCAATGAACATGCTATTTATTACAAGGCCCAGAATGTAGCAAAATATGATTCTATAATCCAGGGATTCTTAATCCGAGGCCTACAAATTTCAGTTTTTAAAAATACTTTGATAACCTTATTTCAGTATAATTGGTTTGTAATCTTATATATTTTATTTTACACATTTAAAAAGATTTTTCTGGGAAAGGGTCTACAGGCTACACCAGATACCAAAAGGGTCTACCCCCCCTCCCCCCACACACACACGTCAAGAATCTCTGCTATAATAAAATCCTCTCCAAAAGGATTTGGCTATTGGAAGTATTATTAACAGAATTTTGTTTGTTTGTTTAATTTTTAAAAAACTGTTAATAATTTCCTCTTCTGTCGCTCAAACACCCCCCCCCCAAATCAAGAGATGTTATAAATTGGAGGGCTAGGTTCTGCTTCTTTTAACCCAGTTTCACTTATAAGATAGTCAGTTTTACAGCCTGGTGTTGTAACAAAGCTTCAGAATAATCAGGGACATAAGCAACAAATTCCAGTTTCTATTTCTGAGTCCATCCTGACCTCTGCATTCTTAAGTGAACACCCTTGAAGCTTGAAATTAGCATTGTCCTCTTCTTAACACATCCTTGAAAACAAGAAACACTCGTATTGACTGAAAAATCTTCCAGCCATTCTCAGAGGATCAATGCTTTTTTTATGTTCAACGCAAGCTCAGAAAACTCTTTAACCTGCAGTTCGTTAAAGTAAAGTTTAATTACCAACATTACTGGAATGAACATTGCAAACACCAATCACAGAAACACTTAATTTTTAGTTTTAACACCTCATCTGCTGCCTTCATTTGTTGATAAGCATGAGTTCTAGTCTATTTTCCTCCAGAGTCATAGCTGTGGCCAATAAATATTTGGTAATTTGATTTGGTCAATTAAAAAAAAAAAATAGATACCGCTCTGCTGGGCCTCAGGATCTTTCCACTAATGAGTGATACCAAGGCCTATGGCCAAAGTTGTCTGGGAAAAAAGTAAGTTCAGAAGGTCCTGGTTTTTCCTCATGTAGCAGAGCCTAGGAGTCTTTTCTGACTTAAAAGCTTTCTAGAGAATCTGGGAAGCAAAGAAAGAAACAAAAAGCAAGTAAAAAATGGCAGAGGGAGAAAAATACTCCCCGAAACTGAGTTTGATAATTTTCTCAGTTCAACAGCTTGTGATAAATAGCTGAGGAATTGGGGAGAACCTATTGTAAATGTGTCAAGGCAGGATGCCAAAAGCCTGTTGTTTTCCCTCGGAGTAAGACAGTACCTCATCTTTCCACAGCTTTCTCTTGCTTGTGAGTCTGTACACTCAGATTCCCAGTAGGAAATGTGTCGTTCCCTTCAAAGCATAACTTCCCTCCCACAGGAAGTATGCACTTATTTATTGATGATTCCATGGACACCACCATTTCTAGAACTCCTTAGAAATTTGCTATTTTCAAGAAAGGTGGTCTTATTACTTCAGTCACACCTTTGCGTTCAACAAAAAGTGGTGTCCCCCAACTTAATCACCCACCTTCATCACTGTTGACTTCAATTGGTTTTTGACTGTTTCTAAAAATCAAACCCTCCCTCGAAGAGTGAAGATATTAAGGCAGTAAAGACAATAGAAAGAATGTGCTCCAGGCTCCAAAGGTAATTGCCAAGGTGTCATCCTCCAAAGCTTTTGAGCAATGGCATCATTGGAATAAGGGTACAAATTCCCGAGGTAATTACTTTGTGTTGTTGCTCATTTATTTTTCAGTTGTGTTCAACTCTTCATGATCCCATTTGGGGTTTTCTTGGAAAAGATACTGGAGTGGTTTGCCATTTTCTTCTCCAACTCATTTTACAGGTGAGGGAGCCATGTTAAGGGTTAAGTGACTTGCCCAGGGTCACACAGCTAGTAAGTGTGTCTGAGGCTGGATTTGAACTCACAAAAATGAGTCCTTCTGACTCCAAGCCCAGCACTTTATCCACTACACTACCTGGCTGCTCCTAGTTTGTGGGAGACAACACTGATTTAGATGATTTTGAAATCATTGGTAGAAAATCTGCCTCCCTATCTTCCAGTCACACTCCCTATGCTGGCAGCTGTGGCAATTGGTAAGTTGGTGGCTCTCAGCTAGGGACATCTTCCTTTTCACATATGGCCTGCAGTACTTCCAGTATGTGTTATAACTTTGGGAAAGGTAGGATGGTTTTGGAATCAGAGAATCCTAAGGTGAAAGACAGACTCAGATCCTTTTATATATAGTTCTTTTAGATTTTGGCTTTTCCTTCTTTCCATTTGCTCTTAAAAGTCGCCTATGCCTAGAGAGAATTCCTTCCCTCTCCCCCCACCCTACATCTTCATCTTTTGAAGTCCCTGGTCCCTTCATTCATGTATCACCATTACTAGAAGCCCTCCTGACACACACACACCCCTTCCTATTTGAAAGTTGTCTGGCCCTCCTCAGATTTCTCAGTTTTCCCAGATCTTTCTCCTTATACTTAAAATATTCCCTCTTGTATCATAAATATTTGCAAACATATGTTCAACCTCTCCTTCAATCATGAGAATAGATACTCTTTCTATCTGCTATAGGCTCCTATGACCATGCTTTGCTGAAGAACTTGGTCTTTGTTCAAAGTACAAGCAGGATCATACCCAGTGCTTTTTATACTTAGCAAGTCTTCATCATGTGCCTGTCCAGTGTTACACTTATATTTTTAATGGATCATGTTGGGACTATTAAATGAAAGGATATGTGCTTTTGTATTTTCACAAAACAGCAACAAATTGTGTTCTTTTTGGCTACAGAGCCAACATGCCACCAGATGAATGTGACTTTGTTTGACTGTTATTGTAATCTGTGGCCACCTTGATACTCCTGGCTATTTTCCTTGATGGAACCAATGGAGGAATGGGGAGAGCAACATAGCTTGGAGCTGTGCCTGCTCATCAAATCTTCTTTTTCATTAGAGTAGTTCACTTCAATAGAATCCTGGGTATTTTTGATAAGACAGCATCCCAGGAACAAAGCTGTTATGAAATGACTTACTTATAGGTTCCAGCAATAATTTTTGGCCTCAGAATATTGCTGGGTGTTTTTTCATTGTCAGTCGAAAATGAAAATGTAACATTTCAATTGTAATCCATTAGAAATGTAGCAAAGGAGCTGCTATTTGCATTTGATCCAGAAATTGGACCAGAATAATGTTTGTGAACTCCTGATCTGCCGATACTCGGTTTTAAAAAAAAAATCAAATCAAACCAGATACTCATTAATTCATGGCATTTCCTATTGAGTGAAAAGTTTTATTTTTTTCCATCAATGATTTTTGATCCAAAACAAGTCATAAAATATTAAGCATGATTAAAATGTGAAGAAAGTCGAAGTTTCCTTCTCACTCCAAATAAATTGCATATGGCAAATAATGTTCAATAAAGAGACTTCAGGCGGTAGGTTAAGGATCTGGTGGAAGAGAAAAATACAGAGGTAATAAATGGGAGACCCCTATAAATAAGATGTTAATTGTTCTCCAGCATATTTGTTTTAGTGCATTTTGCTCTTCCTTTTCAAGATAGATAACTTCAGGCTTCACATAGCATTTAGTTTACATCTCTTCTGTTCTACCTCGTATCAGTCATTTGTGTACTATTTCCCCTCTTACCCCCTATAGAGGAGAGGTTTCATGAGAGCAAGGAGAGTATCAAATTCGGCTCTTGGCACAGTACTGCCCAGGGGGTTGCTCAAAATTTGCTTGTTGAGTTGAATCAAACCGAATGCATGTCAAAGGTGAGTGGTACTGATAGTGATGTTATCACTTGTCTCCAAAATGCCATAGCACCCTGAGATGGAAGTGACCTTATACACTATTGAAACCACCCACCTTTATTTTAAAGAGAAAGTAACTGAAGAGGCTTCATGAGATTTCATGATTTGCCCAAATTCACATAGGCAACCAGTAGCTGAGTTAGAATTCAAATGTGGGCCCCTCTGGCTCCAAATCTAGTGTTCTTTCTGACTTCTAGATGGAAGCTCTGGGGAGTTGAATATTAATTCTCCTTTTCCCTTGGAAACTATGGCTTTAGCCTGGTAAGTTAGTTCATCCTTGGATTTTTTTTCTTTAAATTTAAAAAAATTATAGGCTTCACAAGACTGTTATCTACTCTGGTCTACTGTCCCTTATGGAGCACACTGCATAGAGCACCAAGACTGGAGTCCGGAACACCTGAGTTCAAATTTGCCCTCAGACACTACCTGTGTGTACCTAATCAGACCACTTAACCTCTGTCTGGCCTCAGTTTCCTTGACTGAAAAATGGGCATAATGTAGCACCTACCTCACTGGACAGTTGTGAGGATTAAATGAGATAAGATTTGTAAAACTCTTAGTATAATGTTTGACATATAGTGGATGCTTAATAAATGCATATTTCCTTCCTTCCTTTTTTCCTTCCTTCTCGTGTCCTGATTACCACAATCATGATTTTGTAAAAAGGAAGTGGTAGAAAATTACGCAAAATAAATAATAGGTAGCTATACCAGTATTGCACTTTGGAAAATTATAAGGTATGTTCAGAATTTTTGGCATCCTCCCTTCTCTGCAGAAAGCCTTTCCTCTTTTTGACACTGAGATTCTCAGAGGTTCCCACTGTCCTTTACAGAAAGATCAACACCTCCTGCACTGGACATTTCCACTCACCTCTCCCACATTAAGACCAACTTGTGCTATGTTCTGCTCTCATGAAACTCCACCAGGATGATGGACTTTATCTGACAAACTAATTCATGTTGGATGTGAATGGCAGATGATGGTTAAATGTTTCAACCTTCCCATGTGATATGTGCATTTTCACAGCTGGCCTTCAGTACCTTAACATGAAGGAGGAAGCAATATGGAAATCTTAAGCTATGTGGTAGAGCCAGTAGAAGAGATCTCTTATCATTTATAGGGTATCCACAGTCACGTTCATTGCCATAGTTGCTGCTCAGCAAGTAGAACAAGAGAGGTATAGATGCAACGGAGGTTCTGTGGGTCAAGAAGGAGGCAATAGGTGCCAGCGAGCTCCTCAGAGTATATTTACAGAGGCTCTTGAATTCAGTACTTATTTGTCTTTGAGCCTACAATCTCATGCATGTTCCCCACCTCTCCAACTCTGTTTTAGCCCAAGCCATTCTTAGACGTTGTTGAAGATCATAGGAATTAGAGTTATAATGGACTTTAAAGAGATGCCACTACCCCTCAATTTGACAGAATAAGAAACTGAAGCCTGGAGAGCTTAAGTTCCTTGCTCAAAATAACATAGGCAATGAGTACCAGAGACAAGTTTTGAACCCAGTTCCTTGACCTCCAAAGCCAATGCTCTTTCCACTATAGCACCCTTTTCTAGTGATGAAACTCTCTGATATATCTAAAAGATATATATCTCTCGGCCATTGGAATGGTAGTTGATCTCTTTCTGTTTGGACTCATATCTTCCTGATGGGATAAGTCTTTGCTTCTTTCTCCCTCTCCTTCTCTCCCTCTCTTCCTCTTTCCCTCTCTCTCTCTCTCCCTCTCTCCCTCTTTCTCTCTCTCTCTCTCTCTCTCTCTCTCTCTCTCTCTCTCTCTCTCTCTCTCTCTCTCTCTCTCTCTCTCTCTCTCTCTCTCTCTCTCTCTCTCTCTCTCTCTCTCTCTCTCTCTCTCTCTCTCTCTCTCTCTCTCTCTCTCTCTCTCTCTCTCTCTCTCTCTCTC
>CM053581.1:198435867-198490135 GCA_028627135.1 Pseudochirops cupreus
TCTCTCTCTCCTTCTCTACCTCCCTCTCCCTCTCTCTCTCCTTCTCTACCTCCCTCTCTCTCTCTCTCTCTCTCTGGACCTGTCAGTGGGCTCCAGGTATGGTTGGTTAGTGGGCATTTAAATTTCCCTTGATTTACTGGCTTTTGTATGCTCTGAGTTCTAATGACCACAATCACATGGTTGATTGCTTTTTTAAGGGAAGCAGTAGCCCACCATACTGATACTGAAGTCTCTTCATTGAGTAGGCAGAGACTCTAGTGTTCCTGGTGGGATAGGACATAGAGGACCCTTCAGCATCTCTCAAAGTTCATCACGTCTCTAAATATTCTGTCACTGTGTTTGAGTGTCCCTGATGGATACCTTCCCTAACAACATCACTGTCACTCATATTTCCCAAAAGCACTTTTGATAAGACAGCATCTAGTTATGAAATGACTTACATAGAGCAGGATCCAACAATAATTTTATCTCAAAGGGAGAAGAACATAGCAGGGAAACATCAGCTCCACAGGAAATACCTAGCAACCCCAAGCCATTTAGCATAAGAGCCACTGAAAGGGTTGTTGGGTGTTTTTTCATTGTCAGTCACAAATGAAAATGCAACATTTCAATTTAGCCCTTTAGAATTGAAGCAAAAGAACTGATGTTTGCTTGGGATTCAAAAACTGGGCCAGAATAATGTTCGTGAGCTTTCTGATCTACTTTTCTGACCACCATCATAATTATTCCCAAAGTAATTCCTTCAGGTCACTAAATTAGTTAACTCTGCATTTAAGCTCCACATAATTGGGCAGGGTTGGAGAGCAAGGACCATAGAATTCTATTCAGACCATGATGGTGGATAGTGATTCCAAAAGTGAACTCAGGCTCCCCCAGAGTTGTTAGAGTCCCTCCCCTTCCACACCAAGATTCTCTCTATTCTACTGGGAATTCTGGGACTTGCAGAATAGAGGAATGAACCTCTGGATTTTCCACTGTGGCTCAGGTTTCAGTATTATGAATAACTTTTTATACATTAGTAAAGTATCAATTTCAGCATTAAACAAAAACTAATGGGAGAACTAGATAGAGATAGAGACTGAATTTTAAAGGATTTAGGGATTTGTTGAATTTGTATCATCACATCTATTTCAAGTCTCTAAGAGGCAAGATGGTGTAGTGGCCAGAGAGCTGACTTCTAAGACACAGAAGACCTTGGTTTAAGTCCCACCTCAGACATGTGATGTATAAAAAAATCAAGAGACATAGTTTCTGTGTAACTAATCACTTTATTAATTATTGCTAGGAGATAATTAATAAAAGGGGTCAGTGGTACTCTCAAATGCCAAAGACCCTTCATGGAACCCACCCAATGCTTATATGCCTTTGAAAGAGTGGGTCTTCCTGAGGGTGGCAATCAATTCTTATTGGTTAACAATTATTGAGAAGAATGAATATTTTAATGAGAGGTAGACCTGTCCTAAGGAGGGACTGGGGAATGTGACTCTGATCATTCAATCTTGGACAAGGAGACTTATCTCTTATCCAGGCACCCCAACTTAGGGCAATCTAGACAAAAAGGGGTCCACCTCTACTCAGACCTGGCTGAGTGGAACACAATGGGCTGGAATTCAATTCTTTGTAAGGTTCTCTAGTTAGGTGGGTTCTCCCACCCAAAATTGAAAAGCATGTACCCCAGGGATTTGAGCAATCTCATCCATAAACAATGTCTTTCAGAGGCTGAACAACCTATGGATTTCTAAAAAAAAAAAAAAAATCCTGGTCCTAACTCAATAGTTATTAGCCTAAGAGTGAAATGATCATTTCTCTCAGACACATACTAGCTATGTAACCCTAGGAAAATGACTTAACCTCGGAGTTTTCTAGGCAACTCTCTAAAACTCTCTAAGTAGAAGAAAAGGTAGGGTACCAACCTATACTGGTACAGGGAGCTTAGTTATCTAGGAGTGCCTTATATCAACAAAATCACAGTTCAGTTCCATATCCCTTTTGTAAAGTTTCTGCGAAAATAGCATAGTTTAAATCTGTAAATCCCTCTTTTCTGGAGTCCTTCCCTTTTGCCTATAAGCTTGTATAAATCTTCCCAATTCTGAAAAGCCTTCCTGTGAACCTATTGGTTTATCTAACTGCCTTCCTATTTTCCTCTTTCCATTAATTGCAAGACTTCTGTACCTGATTTTGAATCCACCCTATCCCTTGATAATTTTGTTTTCACCTTGGATATAACACTGAAATTATTTCCCCAAATTTACTGATGACCCCCCTAAGAACCAAATCCTCATTCTCTAAAGGGAGATTTTTAAAGAACAAGTGTAAAAAATATGATGTCAGCGAATCAACAGCTGTGCTGCTGCTGTCTTTATAGGCCCAAGTTTGGGCCTAGATTTACATTTCCATCATGAATGGTCTTTCAGAGGTATACACTGTGATCAGAGCTCTTGAATGATATAAAGTGTGACAAATGAGCCAGCAGTGGTACGTGAGCTGACAAGGGCTGAGTCTATTTTTTTTTCACATATCAAGATCATCCATAAACATTTGTAAACTAATTAATGTCATTTAAGTATTACCTATTATAGTATATAATGAATAGTTAGTTATGCTTACTGTTCAATGTGGGTACCTACATTTCTCACCTAATTTCTTCCTCCCACAACACTTTCAGTGACTCAGTTCAAATCCTACCTTCTGTGGGAGACCTTTCACAGTAGCCCCTACCCCTGATAGTGCTTCCCCTCTGAGACTATCTTCCATTTATACTTCATGTATCTTCTATGTGCCTAGTTATTACATATGAACTCCTTGAGGTCAAGGTCCATGTTTTTGCCTTTCTTTGTATCCCCAGAACTTAACACAGTGCCCAGAATATAACAAGTGTTTAATAAATTTTTATTAGCTGACTTAACTAGCTCTAATGATGAATGGTTTAGGGTTGCCAGGTACTTTTGGGAGAGCTTGTTTTGTCCTTTGTTCCCCCTATGAGTATGTAGGATCTAATTTGTTGACTGTGGGGGGAAATTGGTATGGTTTGTTATATTCAATTTTTATAATGCCTATAAAAGAAGAAACATATAAAGAAACATACACCTAAAGGAGATAGGCCACATCTCCATGACAGCATAACATGGAGCAAGAAAAGGAAAAAATTATGTCATTGGATCCAGTGTTTTGCCTAGAGAATGTTAAACCTCTAACCAGTTGTTAACAACTGAATGGAAGACTAAATGCCTTCTTTTTCATCTGCCCCATGGAGAGAGTCACAAAATCTGGAACCAGATTTCAAAATGAGAAATCATAAATCAATGAAGATAAAATCAAATGGGGGAAAACCAAGGATTCCTCTTAAAGGTCTTTTTCTCAGGGTTACTTTAATTATGACATGGCCTACACATAAACAAAAATAAGCTGGATTCTGCCAACCAGATATTTTTATAGTCACAGAGGAGGAGGCAACCTTAGGCGCCATTTAGTTCAACCTGTATTTTATCAAGAATCCCATCTATGATATACTATCAAGAGGTCATTCGCCTTTGTCCTCTAAGAGCTCCAGTGGAGGGGGGGGGGGGGCGGGAATATATTCCTTTCCAAGACATTGAATTCAGGTATCCCTAACTCCAGGTTCCATGCTCTATCCTTGTGCTATCCTGGCTGCCCTATATGATAGCTCTTTACCTACTCAGAGGCAGCTATGCTGTCATCTCTAAATCTTTTCTCCTCTAACTTAAATATCTCCAGATCCTTCAATTGACTTTCATATGGGATAAACTCAAGACCCTTCATCATGAAAGAAGCCGAATTACAATCAAACAACTGGCCATTAACTGGTCATTGTTCAAACAACTGATTGTGAGGCTCCTGTGTTTTGAGATTTTTTGGTTCTCCCTCAAACTGATTTGTGTGTACAGGCCAGTGTCAATTATGGCTTGTCTCTTTAGTGTAGTATTCTGTTCACAGTGGGGACTCGGTAAAGTCACATTACCTTTTTAGTTTTTATATCAGCATTAGGTTTTACAGTAATGAAAGGGGTCCTGGACTCAAAATTAGGAGTCAGTTGGTACAGTGGATTGAGCGCCAGACCCAGAATCAAGAAGATTCATCTCCCTGAGTTCAAATTCAGCCTCAGACATTTATTAGCTGTGTGACCCCGAGCAAGTCACTTAACCCTGTTTCCTCATCTGTAAAATGAACTAGAGAAGGAAATGGCCAACCACCCCAGTATTTCTGTCATCTTCGCCCCCCAGACGGGGGCACGACTGAAACAGGTTACAGCTCAGTCATACCATGAACTGTATAACCTGGGCCAAGTTGTCTCTCCTCTTTAGCCCATGTCCAACAAAAACAACAGCACCAGCAATGCCAATGACAGTTAATAATAATTAACAGAGTAAACCCTCAGTCCACGGGATGAAATTACAGCGTATGGACCTTCGTCAAAAAGGAGAACCTCCCACTGAGCCAGAGAGCATCATGGGAGTTGCCCCCTTTTCTGACAGAGGTCCATGCTTTACAATTCCATCAAGTGGCTCAAAAGGGCTCGATTAATCAGGGGCTCCCTAACAACCTCCCCTCTTGATACAAACAGACAACACTTGTGTTGTGCTTTGCATTTTTACATAGTACTTCCCCCATAATAGCCTTCAGAAGTCTAAGTAACATCATCCTCATTTGATCGATGAGGAAACTGAGGGTCAGAGTGCTAAAAAGACTTATCCAGTATCGTACAAGGAGGAAGAGGAAGAGGAGGGACCTGAATGCAGAATGTCTGGAGGTCTACAGTCTCTTCCACTGCACAGTCCCCTCTTGCTTAACTCAGGATTCCTGTGAGGCTCAAATTGAATAATGAACGTGAATTTTGTAAAACATAAAGCACTAAACAACAGATACATATTATTCCTTATTTTTTTTCAAGATATCATATAACTTCCATTTATTTATGACTAGAAGCAGCTAAGCTGTAAAAGGAAACTCTAGACTCTATTTGAAATTGACTATAGGTGACTTCTGAGAGAATGAAAGCAAATGGTAGGATTTTAGCTCTTAGGGCAAAATTCTTGTGAGGTTTCTTGAAAGAATTATATTTCCATTTAAAAAAAACAGAGTTTTCCAAATTAAGATTAATTAGAATTTGAGAATTAAGATAAGATGCTACATTTGATATAGTGAGGTCTCTTATTTTTCCCTGTTGGCTTGCCAATTATTCTCAGTTTGCCTTATAGGGGAAGTCGTACAGATCTAATATCTCTGAGCTACCAGCTGTCTGGTATGTGTGTTCCCTCAGTCTCCCCTGGAAGACATTTCATTTCTGAATCTGTTTATTCTTACTTTGAAAGAAAGCATGTGAACTGAAAATGTTATGACAGGGGCCACTTAGGATATGGAAACACTGAGGAGACACTACTGAATAATAACAGCACTATCCATTTTGCTTTAAACTTAGTCTGTTTTTTTTCCAAAATAGAAAAGTCAACTCTTTGTGATTCTCCAGTCATTGGAAGGAGCTGGCAAATATCTCTTTGTAAATACCATTGCCACCTATTTAAATTTCTGTTAAAAGGGACAGACCCTAATGTGCTAATAGAAGGAATTTTCCTGAGCCAGGGAGCAACATTTAACATCATTTTGACTGATGCTACTGTAGTTATGTGTCATTTTCGTTATAAAACAGATGGCGAATTCTGTAGCGGGTTTCTCTGCATAGTCACTGACCTTCAGTAGACTAGAATAGGACCCTGAAAATAAGACTGAGAAGAAAGTTCCTTTTTTTCCCAAAGTTGTATTCTCAATCATAATCCATTAGTAAGGAAATGCATCAACTGACACATAAAACAAAAAAGATAAATTGGACTTGTTTGGTGAAATCTGTTCTATGAACCAATCTATCCATTCTCGGGAGCTAACTAGAGCTTCTTGCCACCTGCTACACATTTAAGCTCCCCAAATACATACATTTTTGTGGGCATCTTAATAGATTTAAAATTCTTTTTCACCTGACTATAACTTCTACTAAGGATAATCATTGCCAATCTTTTATAAAAGGACTGTTTTATCTAGTTTTTTAAAATCTCTCCCTAATATTTCTGTTTCAGTCAATCCCATAGTAAATCCTTTGAAGGAACATTTGTACTTAGATAGATTTTCTATAAAACATCTCCTACAGAAATTGTGACCCACCAGTGGGTTAATAAATACACTGACCATTCTAGAGGACTACATATTGTAAATCTGTAATCTTCTTTCCCTCCCCCATTCCCACCCTTTCATACTCCTTTGTTATTACTGGTTCATATTAGAAGAGTGTTTTAGTACCTGAAATATTTAACTACATTTACCAAATTTAAAGATCTGACCTGGGCCCCAAGAAATGTAGCAATTACAGCTACCCCCAGAGCTCATGGATTGCCATTTCACATCCCTTGTGAAGTTTCCTTGAATTGTTACTGCATTTTGCTGGTGGAAATACAAAAGTGAGATTTATGTGGTATGTGTAAATAGTAAATTATATATTATTTTAAAATGAGGAGTAATTTGGGATCCTGAAAGGACCTTGGAATCAGAAGACCTGAGTTCTAGTGTTAGCTCAGACCCTAAACAGCTACATACAATCTGAGCAAATTGCTGTAGTACTCTGAGCCTTTGTTTCTTCATTTGTAAAATGCAGGTAATACTTTTATTGTCTACCTCACAGGTTTGAGACGAGGAAAAGATTTTGTAAATCTTAAGGCACTGTAGAAATATGTTGTCATTATTATATAATGCTGTGATATGGAGATAGAATAATAATGCACAGTATTGTTGACTCCCATTTTTTGTACTCATCAGGTCCAATTTCAAAGATTCTTTCCCATTTCTTCACACACTCTAGAATTTTTTTGGAGGGGGGAGGGGCAGGGTGTCAGATTTAAAAGAATTCAAAAAGAGATTAGGTAGCATCCCAGGATCCCGTGTACTATAATTCTACAGAGGTAATCAACCAAAAAGGAATCTTTCAAGAATGAAATCTGAAGATACAAAGAAACAATTCCAGCGAGGAGGAAAGGGGAATAATCTGTGGAGACTGATATAGATACATATGGAACTCACCAACTAGAGTAGATTTTTAAAAGATATGAACAGAAGATGGAAGCAAGAACAGGTAACAGAGGATGAATTTTAAAAGCATGGTATGCATCATGAATGCTAAAGCTCAGAATGGACTGAGCCTGACAAGGAAAGGGAAAAAAAAGTAACAAAAAGGCAGGAGTGGTAAGAAAGTTATATTGTAGAAAAAGGAAGAATCAAAGGAGAGACAGGAATCACTGCTCAGGTCAGATGGAACAATGAAAACGGATAATAGAGATGTAATAGTAAATAGATGATGGGGCTGAGCTGTGTAACCCTTATTTTGATTCTATTTTGTCTGCCAAGAAGACTTGAAAAGTCACAACAACAACAAAATTGCTAATCAGGAATTTATACCTAAGATGAATAGAAGGCTAGAACAGATCTGCCTTTGATGAGTGCAAATAAGTCCCAGATAAATTACATTCTGTGGTACTGAGGGAACTGGCAGGTGAGATTACTGAGCCACTGCCAGTGGTCTTTGAAAAGTCATGGAGAATTGGAGAGATGTTGCAAGGTTAAAGAAAAGTGTTACCCAAATAGAATCTGCAAACTATAGATTAGTGAGCTTAACTTTGATTTCTGGGAAAATTCTAGAACACGTTATTAAAGAAATAATTAGTGAACATTTAGAATAGAGGTGTCACAAAGAATCAACATGGCTTCACCAAGAGCAGATAATACCAGGCTTACTTCCTTGGCTTTTAGGATGGGTCCCAGACTGATTGATCAGCCAAGATAATGCTAAATGTCTAGTTGGTCTAAATTTTAGCCAAGTTTTTGATGAAATCTCTCAAGCTGTTGCTTTGGGGGGAAATGAAGAGGATATGGGATATGCAATATATAATCAGGTGGATTCAGAATTCATCGCATGGTTGAACCCAAAAAGTGGGTTTCATGGCTACTTGGAAGACAGTCTATAATGGAGGAGGCACCAGGAATCTGTGTTGTTTAACATATTTATCCATAATTTGGATAAAGGCATATATGGTGTATTCTTCAAATTCTCGGACAACAAAAAACTAAGAGAGAAAATAAATACATCTGTTGATGGAGTCAAAACTGAAAGAGATCTTACCATATGGCCAACTGGAATAACATGATATTTAACATGAATATATGAAAATTCTCGTGCTTCAGTTAAAAAAAATTAGGCTTCACAAATGCCAGCTGAGGGAGGCATAGGAAGATAATAATTTATCTGGAAAAAGATCTTAAGGTTTTAGTGGACTGCAAGCTCTATATGAGTCAATAGAAAATAGAGTAATAGATAATATTTACATAGTGCTCTAAGGATGGCCAAGTACTCTATGTGCATGGTGTCTTTTGAGCCTCATAATAATGCTGTGGAATAGGTGTTTGTATCATTCCTATTTTCTAGATAAGGTTCAGCAAGGTTGTGACTTGCCCAGGTTGTGACTTGTTTAACAATGTGACTAAGGTGAGATCCAAAACTAAGTCTCCATGCTTCCTCCCTAGGATGAGAAAGAAACTAATATGACTGTATTCAGTTGTATTCAGAGAGACAAGATGTCTAGAATTCGGAAAGTCACAGTCTTACTATATTATGTTCTTTTTAGACTAAACCTCTAATTTTCTGGTCCAGGCACCATATTTTAGGAGGAACACTGATAAGCTGCACTTCAAAAAAAAAAAAAGACTGGATGATTACTTTTGGTATATACTGTAGAGGGGACTGTTCTGTATGGTTGAACTAGATGGCCCTTCCATCACTTAGATTCTGTGAATATGTAATCATACAATTTTCATTATAAAGTGCTATGATTGGAGAGAGATTAAATTGTAAGACAACTTGATCAGCCTACCACATATATACAGGGCCATTCTGATTCAAATGAAGACTTTTCACCAGTATCAGAACTGAAACAACTGGCTCTATGCTAGTATATGCCATAGGGTATGGTTCCTAAAACACTGAACATTCAAAAGTGCTTCAAGATAATCCCGTATTTTCAGAGCAGGTTGGTAGATTAGAGCTAAACTTTTGCTTGAGTTTCAACCCCGCAGTCCCACATTAAAGTAGATCAAGTTTATATAAAAAATATATTTATATACATGTATATATAAACATGCATGTATGTATGTATATGTGTGTATATACATATGTTTGGTCAGTACCTGTGGTAGAACATTCTGAGCTCATTTTGGTCTGATCAGCCACAGTCAGACACACTATAACTTAACTCTAGCAAAGTGATGTCATTTTGGTCCTCTTCAGGAATGAAGGGCAATAACCAACCAACCATGATTTCATTGACATGGTTATTCACTGCATGGAAACTCTCTCCCATGGTAAAAATTGTCAACTTATCTGAAATTTATTCTCTTAGAAAGTTCCTTTCAGCATTAAAAGGTTAAATGACGTGTTCAGGGTCATTCAACCTATCCAAGTCAATGGAAGACCTTAAAACCAGGTCAACCTGTGAGCAACAGCAATATTCTATCCACTACCCCATGCTACTTCTTATAGCAACAACAATAAGTAATTCCTATTTCTGTAGTGTTTCAAAGTTTCTAATTACATTCCTTACAATAACTTTTTTGAGGTGATACAGTGGGAAAAAAATATAGTCCCTTTGGAGTTTGAATACCTAGATTCAAATTTCTGCTCTCCCGCTTTCTTCCTGTATGACCTGGGGGATGTTAAGAGTCTTTCTCATCTATAGAATCATAGAATTTAACTTTAGGAAGCTAAAGGGACCTCAAAGGCCATCTAGTCCAGTTCCTTCATTTTATAGATGAGGAAACTGAGACGCAGGAAAGTTAAGCTCTTGAGGCACTTGTCTTGCCTAAGGTCACACAGGTAGTAGGTGTGTCAGATGCAGAATTAGAACCCAGATTTTTTTTTATAAAAAAAATAATTTTTAATTGCTTTGTAATTGGCACAGATGGCATAATTCAAGCTCACATTTTTATTTAAGACTACAAACCATCACACTGTGTAGCTTTAAAAGCACAGAAATAATATTGGCTTAAGAATTTTTAAAAATTACATTCACATAATATTCTTAAGATTAATTCATAAAATGAAATCCAGAGATTAAATTAAGGAAAAAGCTAAAATAAGGGAGGAAATTCCCAACACATACACACACACACTAAAATCTTTTTTCGTGAATTTGCAGCAGTGCATTTTGGCCATTTTCGTGCTTATGAAAGCTTTGCTACTTTGCTAGCAAACAGGAAAATTTATAAAACTGTTACTTAAAAATATGGTAGGGTAGATATAAATTTGGCTGCTGGAATACTTTGTAAGCAGGAGCCCTCAAAGTCAGTCCTATTTGAAGGTATCGACCTAGTCTAGATTTGAAGGGCTCTATCCACTTCTGGAAAACCACCATTATTCACTATTAAGTCTCACCACCAGAAACAAAGAAGCAGACTAAAAACTAACAATTTCGTATTGGGGTGTTGGGGGAGGAGAACCCAGATTTTTTACTCCAAAACTCCTATGTCACACTGTCTCCTAAATGAAAAGGTTGGGACTAGGTGGCCCCTAAGGCTCCTCCCTAATTTAAATCTTTGATCCTATGATTCTACATTGGACTAGATAACTCCAGACATCCCATCCAAATATGATATCCTGTGGTTCTCTGCTAATGCCTCTGACTTGAACTCAGATCTCTGAACTCTAAAATAAGTACCCTTCCTCAACAACAGGGGAGATGCACTCTCTACTCATGAACCAATGTGGACACTGGGACAATGGCTTAATTCATCCCTTTTCCTTTTCTAATCTGGAAGCAGTCTGTCTTCAGCCCAGAGTCTGAGAAAAATACCAAAATACTGACAGGAGCTGAATCCTAAACCACAGGCCTAGCCCCTCAAACCAGTCTACTCTAGGAACAGTGCAATCTGAGCATTATGTCTGGTGGCCTTTTCATAACACTATCATCATAGAAGGGTGGCTATGAACAGGCATGTGAACAGAACTCATCCCATAGCCTGTCAGTTTCTCTGCACCACTGCATGCTCCAAGAGGATGCTCTCTCTACTCCCTCTACCATTTGTCCAGGGATTTTGAATTTAAGAACTGGGTCAACAAAGACTGACACTTCCTTAAGAAACTGTGCTTCAGGGGAAACAATATTTTTGCAGTATCTTCCCCAGGACCATGATGGAATGGGAGCTTGTTGTCCTGGTGATAAATAATAGCCTATATAAGACTCTTCTTCAAAAACACAATTAGCAATGCCCTGGGACTCCATTTTCTGTCCTTGATCACGTTTTCTTCTGCCACATTTAGGGCTTAGCCATCATATGATGATGCAGGTTTAGAAGCACCACCACATAAGAGTGGCAACTGGCTTTATTTTTCAGAAACTTCTATTTTATGTTTGGAGGTAGCATCGCCATGGGCTAGGCTAGATAAAAGAGAGTGATGTCACAGTTCACTTAAAAGTAGGGCTAACAAGCTTAACAATAAATAAAATGGTTGTTCAATTTAGCTTTGTTGGCTAGGTTGTCATAGAGTGACTGGCCTGGAGTCAAGAACCTGAATTCAAATTCAACCTCAAATACTTACTAGCTATGTGATTCTGGACAAATCACTTAACCCTGATTACCTCAGTTTCCTCATCAGTACAATGAATAGTATCTTTGCCAAGAACACCCCAAATGGGGTCAAGAAAAGTTGGACATGACTGAAACAATTGAATAATAAGTATAGTAATACTTTAATCTTTTGATGAGCACTTTTCACCAGGAAGCTGGCTACTAGGTGATGAATTCTTTGATCAAGTTGACTCATGAAACCAATTTTAAAAAGCAAACCAGATTTCAAAATGCAGCAGCCCACTCCAACAATTTATTGAAGGGAGAGATTATTCACAATGATGCAGAACTTTAAAGTTGGAAGAGGCTTTAGGGATATTGTAGTGAAGGGATTCTTACCTCTTCGGTATCACAGGCCTCTTTGAGCAGTCTGGTGACCTCTATCTGAGAATGTTTTTCAATGTATAAAATAAAGCACATAAGTTTACAAAGGAAATCTATTATGTTGAAATAAAAATGTATTTTTCCCTCCTATCAGATTTAACAGACCCTCTAAAATCTATCCATGGACCCTTTGGGAAGTCTTTTGGCCTCAAGCTAAGAATCTCTATTCTGGTCTAACCCTCCTGCCCTCTGCCATTTTGTAGATGAGGCTCAGAGAGAAGTAAATTGTTCAAACACACACAGCTGATTGACAGTGGAATTAGAATCAGAATCCAGGTCTGCCAATACCTGTGTTCATTCCCTTGTACCCTATCACCTTCATTCTACTGTCTGCTTATGGGAGAAAGCAAATTATTCCAAAGTATAAGACTATAAAATCACAATGGCCATTTTTACTAACTTTGCAAAGGAAAGTAAAGCATGCTAGTACAGAATTGGGCATGACTAGAAGGAGGCTATTGTCCAGCTTGCATCTATTCAGCTAGGTGGTACAATGATAGAGTACTGGACCTGGAGTCAGGAAGTTCTGAGTTCAAATTAGGCCTTAGACACTTACTAGCTATGTTACCCCAGGGAAGTCACTTAACCTCTGTTTGTCTCAGTTTCCTCAACTGTGAAATAAGGATAATAATGTTGCCCACCTCCCAAGATTGCTATGAGGATCAAAAGAGATAACATTCATAAAGCACTTAGCAGGATACATGGAACACAGTGGAGGCTTAATAAATACTTCTTTCTTTCCTTCCTTCTAACTCTCCCTCCCCACTTCCTTATTTCCTTCTTTCCCTTTCTTTCTTTCTTCTTACCCTTCTTTCCTTCCTTTTTGCCCTTCTTTCTTCATTTCCCTTTTTTCCTTCTTTCCCTGTCTTCCTTTCATCTAACCCTTCCTCCCCTCTTACCTTCCCTTCTTTACTCCCAGCCAGTCTGACATAGTATAAACCATTCTCTCTTTTCTTCAGTATAATGAACCACTTTGATCCAGACTGCAATTGGAAATTTATGATCATTTTGCTCTGAACTAAAGTTTGTAGTTATAATGAGTATGGGGGGAAAGTTTACTATGAAAATTAATAGTATAAAAAAGGTTGTGGGAGTAATGGGTGGCTTGTTTAAGAAAACAAGCTGCTCTCAAGCACTTTCAAACCTCACAACATCTATTTTCATGAAAAGAATTGCACATTACAAAAAATGATTCCTAGATAGTCATTAAAGTACTACAGTGTTGGCTGCTTCTCTCCTTGGCTACTTTTTGTTAGTTGCTAGTTTGTGGTACTATTTAAACCCTGAGAGGAACAGGCTCACATTTCTTTTCCCTGTAATTCAGATTTTTCCCAAATTCAGACCTGTTTTCTTTTCTGTTCTCCAAAAAAGTCACCTTCTATGACCTTCTTCCCTTAATTGGCTGCTCTGGGATCAGAAGAGACCATCTCTAGGATAGGAATATGGAAAAAAACCTATAATTCCATTGATATAGGGATTTCCCATGTGGGGAATGTAATTTGTGCCGTTGCTACAACTTAGGGCCTTAGAGAGTTGCCTACAACACTGAGAAGTTAAGTGATTTGCCAAGGGTCATATTAGTATGTGTCAAAAGAAGGACTTGAACCTAGGTCTTCCTGACCCTAAGGTCAACCCTCTATCCACTATACCACACTGACTTTCTATACTTCACACTTCATCTCTAGGATTGTTGTTGTTGATGTTCAGTTGTGTCTGCCTCTCTAATGGTACCATTTGGGATTTTCTCTGCAAAGGTGCCATAATGGTTTGTCATTTCCTTTTCCAGCTTACTTTACAGATGAGGAAATTGAGGCAAAGTGGCTTGCCCAGAGTCACACATACTGAAGCCAGATTTGAACTGAGGAAGATGAGTCTGATTCCAAGTTCAGTGTTCTATCCACTGCATCATCTAGCTACCCTATCTCTAGGATAGGGTGAGTTACAGATTAGTTTCCAGAACAAGCTTTTGACTCGTGATGAAAACCAAGGACTAATCTCTGTTCCTCTGGGTCTCTAGTAATAACAATAGCAATTCCATGAATTTCAGACAATGAAAAAGCCATAAAATTTTGATGCAATAAAGTCATTTCTGTACAATTGTGTGTATAGGACATGCTCTAGTTTATACAAATTATTCTCTTCCAGATATAGGATAGAGTGTCATGATCACAGGTTAGAGAAGGTCACCTAAAATAGTTTATTTCTATTGATGAACTTTTCTGGAGTATTCAACTATTCTAGAATCCCTATACTATATGCATCCTGTTGAAACAAGTGATCAATTAAGTTGTGAATATCAAAAGAAACTCATATCCTTCTAACATTTTCTAACTAAAAACTGTATGGTGTAGTGGGAAGAATAGGAATATGGACATTATATCTGGTCAAAAGATCATATATTTAGAGGTGGAAGGAAGTCTTGCCCCACACATTTTACATTTGAGGAAATTAAGCCCCAAAGAAATTCAGTGACTTGCCTGAGGTGACATTAATCATGATAGTAAGAAGCATTTCATAGAAACTACTATGTGCCAGATACTGTGCTAAATCCATCACAAATATTATCTCATTTGATCCTCACAACAACATGGTGGTGGAGGGGCTATTATTCCCATTTTACAGTTGAGGAAACTGAGGCAAACAGATTAAGTGACTTCTCCAAGGTCACATAGCTGGTAAGTGTCTGAGGCAGGATTTGAGCTCAGATTTTCCTGAATCCAGGTCCAGCACTCTATCTACCAACCGACCTAACTGCCTCATAAGTAGTAAGTGACATTCCCAAGGAATTGAACCCATACCTTCAAATTCCAAATAAAGTACTCTTTCCACAGTATCACCCTGTTTCTGGTTCTATCATTAACTATTTCTGTGACAGGATAGATTAGACTGGGTAGCTTTTGATGTTTCTTCCAACTCTCGTATTCTCTGATTTTGTGATTCTGTAACTTTAGACAATTAGCTTTTCTGGATCTCAGATTCTTTATCTAGAAAATGAGGAGGTTGGAAAAGTTTATTTTGAAGGCTTTTCTATGCCTGACATCCAACAGCCTGAGGTTCCTTCCAGTTCTGATATTTGTTTGTTCTAAGATCTGATGTTTTGTGTTCTATGATCCCTTCTGCCTCTATAATTCTATGTTTTATAGTCTAAGGTTCCTTCCAGTTCCAAAATCCCATGATTCTATGAGATCTTCAATACTGAGTATCTACTAAGAACAGGCTAGGTACAGAATCATAATCACAAAATGATGAG
The DNA here is from genome assembly GCA_028627135.1 of Pseudochirops cupreus. Classification (NCBI taxonomy): domain Eukaryota; kingdom Metazoa; phylum Chordata; class Mammalia; order Diprotodontia; family Pseudocheiridae; genus Pseudochirops; species Pseudochirops cupreus. The sequence goes on from CM053581.1 coordinate 198,451,175, forward strand.
AATACATAGTTCAAGATAGTTGGGTGGCCAGGAAGGAAATACAGGATTGAAATTCTCCAACCTTCTCTCAGAACTACTAATGAAATCGGAGGCACACTCATTCCTATGGTATTCCTACACAGTTGCCTCCTCCAGGATCCAGAATCGGTTTCAAAACACCCACACCCATGGAAAGGCTAACTCCAGCTGAAAAATTTGATGAGCAAAAAACTTAACTCCAGAAGAAGAACTTTATTTCTTCTGATTAATTCCTGTCTCTGCTACTCCCCCTTTTCCATGGTGAAAGTCCAATGACTTTCTCTGAAAAGATGGCTATCTAGACATTTATTCAAGACTCTGTAGGAAAGAAAATCAAACAAAGTTTTCATCTTTGTACCAGCCTATAAAAGAAATTGAGGAAATACTCCATTCTTTGACTGCCCAGATCTAAATGATTCTTTTATAATCCTCCTTTATGTATCATTTCCAATGAGCCCATTTACAGTCTTTTGGAACATAACCTAATGAATGTGAAAGTTTGGATATCTTGTACTTTCAAGGGAAGAAAAAATTAATGAGAAGGGGAAATGGCAAAAGATGAGTCCATTCTGAGAAATGTGGCAGTAAAAGAAAAGGATCCGGAACAGTTCATCTATAGCCATTATATGTTCCTCTCTAAAGCCTGAAGTGCTTGTGAGAATCTTAGATTACATGGAGTCATGGAATTTATTGCTGAAGAATACCTTAAAGGTCATCTAGTCCAAATGCTCCAATATACAGATGAGAGAACTGAGGCCCAGAGGGTAAATGGTATGCAGTGATATGAAGCAGAATGCCCAGAATCACGCCTCTAGGTAGTAACTCCACAGTTCCTGACCACCACCATCCCCAGACCAGTGCTCCTTCTTCAATACCATAGTCCACATGTAATCTTTTCATCCATAATGAAGAAAAAGCACAAAGGGCAAATTTTTAAAAGGGGGGTTGTATTTTGATGTAATACAATCCTATTATCTTTTTTTTCTTAGTGATTAAAATGTACCCTAAGTGTTTTAAATATGCAGGCATGCAATCTACAAAAACTTAAGTGCCTCCTATATAGCAAGGCACTATTCTAGGCATTCAGGATACAATAATTAGACAAGACGCAATCCCCATTCTCATGAAGCTCACTACCTACTATGTCTTTAATAGTAGTAACAAAAATTATAACAACAGTAGTTAGCATTTGTATAGCATGTTAAGGTTTGTAAAGTACTTTTAAAATATCATAGATATTATCTCATTCGATTATATATTTGATTACATTCATAATAAGAGTTATTAATAGTGGTCATTTATAGAGAGCTTTAAGTTTTACAAAATGGTTTTTACATATATCATTTTATGGCTCTGAGAGGTAGCTGCTACAAATACTGTTTTCCCACTTCACAGATAAAGAAACTGAGGCAAATAGAGGCTAAATGACTTGCCCAGACTCACATAATCAGTAAATATCTGGGGTGGAGTGTGAAGTCAGGTCTTCCTGACTCCAAATTCAGCATCTGGGCCATCATATCAGACTCCCCCTTCAGTCTTTCTTGATTAATTCAGTAGCAGTCATTTATTTGTGTCTAATGGATAAAATTTTGCCCTAATGGTGTCTAAATACAAATTTCTTCCCCTGGTTCTTTTAATCCCTGACCCATTGATCCATTTAGCCATCCACTGCTAAGTGGGAGAAAACCAGATGGTTTGCAAGATGAGAGTTACAGGTCATCAACCCAAGGTCCCAACAGTGACCTTGTAGAGTAGTTACAAGGCCAGAAAGATTGACATCTTGTCCATTAAAGTCTCAATGACTCCTCCAAAAATTTAGCTCTCTGAAAGGTGAATAGCCTGGCTTAGCTTGTGCCAGTGACTCACGATCTTCTAGGCTGCTTCTGCCTTATTCTCCTCCCTGCTGGCTTATCTATCTCCACAGGTCTACATGCCAGCTTTCACCCATGAAGCCCCATCTGCCATCTCTATGACTTTGTGCTGGCTTCTCCCATGCCTGGCATGCTCTCCCTGCTCACCATGACCTCTTAGTTCCCTCGGAGTCCTCAGAGACACAGCTAAAATCTTACCTGTTATAGCACTTGGCTAGTCCCAGAATGGCTAGTGCCTCCCCTCTGAGACTACCTACCATCTAGTCTGTATCTATCTTGTAAGCATCTTATTATTTATATTTTATCTTCCCCAATGGAATGTGAGGTCCCTGAGAGCAGGGACTCTTAGGGGCCTTTGTTCTTTTTTTTTTTTTTTTGGCATTTTGGAGGGGGGGAGGCAGGGCAATTGGGGTTAAGTGACTTGCCCAAGGTCACATGGCTACTAAGTATTAAATGACTGAGGTCACATTTGAACTCAGGTCCTCCTGACTCCAGGGCCGGTGCTCTGTTCACTGCGCCACCTAGTCAAGGGGCTTTTGTTCTATCCTCTGCACTTAGTGGTATGTGGCTGGTGGTCTGAGCTTCATAAATGCTTCTCAATTAATTATTTGATAAAATCAAAGCATGGAAGGAAAAATTACCTTGACCCTCAATTCACATATGTGGAGCAAAGCAAGAAGATAAAATAGCCTCAAAGGAAAAGGAAAAAGTCCCAGAATTCCAGGGACAAGCTGAGTGTTGCCTAAAACAACCCCACGGACTGAATGAATGGTCTATTCCAGACAAAGAGAGGGAACTATACTGGTAACTTCCTCAGAAATATTTCTATATCCTTCCCTTTGATAATCACAACATCTCTGTCTCCCTGTTTTATAGGCAAAGAATAAGATATATAGTACAGACAAGTAACTTGGTGAAAGCTGTATAATAATAAAATAATGGTTTAATGATCCCTTACATTATAAATGTAGACCTTAGCAGTTATAAAGTACTTTACACATATTATCTTATTAGACAAGTGAACAACTACTTGTCAGAAATGTTGGAGAGGATAGTCATGTATTGAACAGGGGGTTGGATTAGGTGGCCTCATAGGTCCCCTCCAACTCTGAGAGTCTATGATTTTCCCTATTTCACAAGATTGTTGTAAGGATTAAATGAGATAATATATGAGGAAAGTATATAAATGAAGGCTATTATTATTACAGAGACAGGTTTAAGGTCCTTCCCAAGACCTCCATGTTTCAAAATGAGTGTGAGGAACTGCATAGCTTTCATACTCAATCATTTTTTGAGTAAAATTAATTTGGAAAATAAGAATAATAGCTCAAGAGATTTGACCAAGTGAAATTATACTGGGAACATTTAAGAATAAAAATGGAAAGAGAACAACAAACAAACAAAAAATGGAAAAGATCTGTAAATATTTGTCTAGCAAATTATTTCATTCTCTATACACCGGAGCTACCACTCTTGACTTCTAGCATCACACTCCTTAAGGTACTAACATGATGAAGTGAAAATGGTACTATGACAGGGAAGAACAACTGGACCAAGAAAAAAAAGGAGATCTATGCTGTATCTAACACAATTCTAAAGCCTTTAAGGATTCAGTTCTCAAGGGGAGGACACCAGAGGCTGGAGGGGAAATCATAGTCCTTATTTTTATCAAAAAGGTGATTGTGAAAATATTAATAACTATTGACCCATATGATTATGTTCCCATCTCTATAGGAATTTCACGAGAATAATCTTCCCATACATAGAGTCCTTAATGAAAGTGTGAGAAGAAAATATTGCTTTTGCAAGCAATAATCTAAAGCTGACTTACATCTTTATAGCCACACAATTGACTGAAAAGTATAGAAAATATAATTATACCACTGTGCTTATTTCTTAACTATACAAAAGCACTTAATTTAGCAGGCTGAAACATCACCTTAAAGGCTCTTTCCCAAAAAATAATTTCATATGCAAGTGCCAAAAGTAACAAGATTCCTCAAAAATAACAGAGCAACAGTTTATTTTTACAAAATAAAAAGATATAGGCTCAACAGAGGTGCTTATTACTCTCATACAGCATCTCTGCTGCAGAATCCAAATAATATAAATATAGATGATGATATACTTCAGATGTGTTTATTGCATCAAGCCTCAGAATATTACAAAGCTTTCTAAATGAGACCCACAGTCTTTCAAGAGTTCAATCTAACTAGCCACATAGGAAAAAAGCAAGAAGACAAAAAATATTTATTGTCCATCTATTTCCTCAACCACCCATAGTGCTGGTTAATCCATTTAAATATCCTGGTCAGATACTGCTCTTGGATAATGGACTGGGTCTATCATTGAAGAGGAGAAGAAGGAATATGGGTCCAATTCCCTCTGGAAAATTACCTAGTGCTTTTAAATAATCCCATGTTTCTCCTTGTCAAAAAAGCCCTTAACTTTAACAATGATTTTCTGGTGATAATAGTAGATGACTTGTGGTGAGAATGAGAGCTAGTCAATGGACAATCCATACGCCCCATTGCTATCCACGCAATGTCGTGCTAACTAGAGAACGGCCTCCAGCACATTGAACAGGCTCCCAATGGAGGATTTGCAGGAGGACATGGACAGCAGCTGCCAGGATGAAAACATTGGGATTAGTCGTGTTCTGCATCTTCAATGGGAGCATCCACTTTAGAGGTCAGCAATCCAACAGAGTAGCTCATATCTATAGAATGTAGCTCAACAGTCTTGAGAATTAGAGCAAGTATTATTATACTTCCTTTACAGATGAAGATATTGAGGTACAAAGAGGCTAACTTGGGACCTGTGAGTCCCAGCTAAAATACTGTCTTTTATAGGAAGCCTTTCCCACTTTCTCTTAATTCCGGTGCCTTCCCTCTGTTAATCATTTCCTGTTTCTCCTGTTTTTAGCTTGTTTTGTATTTGTTGGTATATTGTCTCCTCCGTTAGATTGTAAGCTCCTTGAAGGCAGAGATTGTCAATGGATTCCTTTTGCATCCCCAGTGTTTAGCATAGTTCCTGATATATAGTAGGTGTGTAACTAATATTTATTGATTATCTGATTGAAATAACTTGTCCTGTGATGCAGACAGATCAATTCTTGATCCCAAAGCGCTTCTGTCAGCTCCTATGTTTAGTCTTATTTGTTTATCCTAGACTGGTGCCTTTGTCAAAGGTGCCACCTCCTTTTGTCTACTCCCAAGCAAAACCACGTGGCCTCTAAACTCTGCAGGCCACCTAGTGTTGAAACCAATATTTTCTAGATAGGGCTGACATTCCAGGAGTATTGATGTATGCAGCCTCATTGCTCAGAAAAAAGATAGGGACCGACCATGTACCAAGAAAGTGGACCAAAGAATTCACAAATCTCCTTCTATCACTTGTTTCGTTTGTCCCTCATGTAGGCAGCTAGATGGTTCAATGGAAGACCTGAATTCAAATTCAACTTTAAACACATCCTAGCTATGTGACCCTGAGCAAGTCGCTTGACCTCTGCTTGCCTGCTTCCTCATCTATAAAACAGGAATAATAATAGCACCAATCTCCCAGGGTTATTGTGAGGATTAAATAAGAGAATATTTTTAAAGCATTATATAAATGTTAGCCCTTATTATTATTTATTAGTATCTGCCTACAGATTTTTGTTATTCAGTAAACCTAATTACCTTACAGTATATGTGATAATTCACAAGCTACATTCTATAGATATGAGCTACTCTGTTGGATTGCTGACCTCTAATGGAGGTGCTCCCACTTGAAATATCAAACCTGCCTCATATGCCCAGGATCACATGAAGAGTCAGCTCCAGAGCTCAGATCCCATCTCACATCTTATGACTCCAAAACTATTTATTGGCATTCTTATTAGTCTGTCTACCACAGATAAGTTTTCATCTCTCATTATTCTGTTGGATATTTCCTCACTAATTCATACATTAAATTTTACAAAATAATTCTTTTCTCTGATCTTAGACATACAGCCAATTTGGCGTTCAGATTATTCAATTTTATATGAAGTGGTTTGACTTCTGACATGAACTCAGAAATAGTATGATAGTCCCTTTTTTTTGAGGAGGGAAGGTAAGACAATTGGAGTTAAGTGATTTACCCAAGGTCACACAGCTCAGTGTCAAGTGTCTGCTGCTGGATTTGAATTCAGATACTATTGGCTCCAGGGCCAGTGCTCTATTCATTGTGCCACCTAGCTGCTCAGATAGTCCCTTCTTATGCTGCATCCTGTTTGAATTCTCAAAGCAATATTATGTGTAAAATAGATCAATCAGAAGTGGGCAGACCCTTGGGATGATGTTGCTAAAAATAACCCTAACTGTATGTAAATCAGGGTGCTTAATTAAAATAAAATTTTAGGAATTAAACTGTAAGTAAATCAAATGCTAATTTTTCTAAGAAATGCCTTTGATACTATGAGGAGAAAAAACAATGACAACACAGGTGTTCTATGGTGAAAATGGCTTTCTTCCTAAGTGCTTGATCATTGATCATTATCAAAGATCTCTGTGTTTAAAACTTTCTTCTTTCAAAGTCTTTGTGATCTTTCCACAGTTTTGTTTTGTTTTTCCCACCCCTGCCATCCCACGTACCTTTGATGCTTTGGAGAATCCATGATTTCAAGAGTGTGTGTACTCTCTCTCTACCAATGTAAATTACAACTTCCCCAATGCTGCGTTAGCCTGAAGAAGAGAAAACTGAACCACATTATAGCATGCTTTGAGGATTTGAAAGGTTATCATATACAAAGGGGTTAGACTTGCTTTGCTCAACCCTGGAACAAAGAACTATGACCAATGAAGAGAAGTTACAGGAAAGCAAACTTTAGTCCTAACTCAAGAAAGCATCCTAAAAAAGAGGTTCTTCTCCAAAATGCAATGAGCTGCCTCCACAGGCAATAGATCACCACCACTGGAGGTTTTCTTTAAACTAACATTTGTTTATTTTTAGTTTACATCATTCATTTCCATGAGATTTTGAGTTACAAATTTTCTCCCCAGCTTTCCCCTACCCACCACCCCAAAACAGTGATCCCACTGTATACTCCCTCCCCCAATCTGCTCTCTCCTATATCCTCCCCCATCACCCCTCTGACTTTCTGGTAGGGCAAGATGGATCTCCCTACCCCAGCACCTGTATATCTTATTTCCCAGTTGCATGTAAATAATAATTTTATATATATATAATATATATATATAGTAATTAAGCATCACCAAGAAAATAATGGCATTAAAGCCAGACAGAATGGAAGAACATTCATTTGCAAAAAAAATTTATAGCGGCCTGTTTCATTATAGCAAAGAACGGGAGACTAAGAAGGTGTCCATCAGTTGGAGAAATGACTTAACAAATGATGGCATATGACTAATTGAATTTTTATTGCTCAGTAAGAAATTATGAAAGAGATCGTTTCAGAGAAACCTGAAAAGACTTGTATGAACTGATACAGAGTGAACTGAGAAGAATCAAAAGAACAATTTATACACTGACCAGAGTACTGTAAAGGCAAATATTGTTGACAAACATTAAAAATTCTCATTAATGAAATGACTAACTAAAGGCTCCAAAATACTGATGATGAATTGTGATTTCTATTTCTTGGCAGAGTTGGTGGATTAACATCCACCTAAAGTTACAGGATGAGATACATTTTCAGATGTGACCTATGTGTGAAATAGTTTTGATGGGTTATATATTCATTTTGCAAATACAGTGTGGAAAGGAATGAGAGAGTGAGAGTAATGCCAAAAAAGAGAAGAAAAAAAGACTATCAATGAAACATTTTTTAAATGCACAGATAAGAGCAGAAGGAAGTTCAAAAGGGAACAAAGATAAGCAGGGCAAAGATGATACTGCCAACTTAAATTTAATATATACTTTAAAAAAAACCAAGTGGTATGCAATAGAGGTTCGTAATTTCCAATACAATCCTCTTTTTCTTTTCTTTCAATATGGAGATGTTTTCAAGTTCATAATTTTTAAAATATTTTTTAACCTTTAGAATACTAGTGTTAAAGAAATGGAGTGTTTAAAAGAAGTACTACTTGAAAGAAATGGCCATGAGCAGTAATAAGACTACAGGATAGCAGATTTAGAGCTAGAAAGAACTTTAGACTTCATCTAGTCCAAAAGCCCACAGAAAAAGAAGTTCAAGCCCAGAGAGATTAAATTACTTTCCCAAGTTCTCACAGGTAGTTAAGTAGCAGTGTCAAGATAGGAATTTCATTCCTCAAATTCGAAAACTATTCTTTCTATTATACCTTGCTTCCTTCTTCGGATGACTGGACTATTTGTCAGATAGTACACAACCCCTATCTATTATTATGATCAGGCCCAACTCATCATCCACCTGCATTGCCTGCCCAATATTCACATTTTGATAGAGTAATGGGCACATTCCATCTAACCATCCACCAGGAGAGTAGGACTTTCCCATTGTAGATGTCTTGCTTTCTGCCCTGCCAATGCCCCTTTCTTTCCGCACAGAAGCCAGATCTTCAGAGATCAGCATATGATCTGATCGTTATATGCTGCTCCTCTACACTCATACCCTCACCCCTGGAGAATAGGCTGGGGCAGGGGTATGGGGAGCGGCCATTAATCCACTCATCTTTGGGAGCCCACACTTGATCTGAAGTATCTTAATTGGCATCTAAATACTGCCAGACCAGGCTTTACCTTGCTTCCAGCCATCTACCAGGACAATGTCTTGCCATCTCCCCTACTGCTGCATATTTTCCCTCCCGCTATAAACCCACACTTTGAATCTTATGCTCTTGCTCTGGGAACAATTATTAAGTAAATCCTACCATTGCTACAGAAAAGAGCATTGTAATCTAGTGCCCTGTGGCACCAGTAACAATCCCGTAAGACTCTAGACCAAAGCTCCCTTCCTTGGACAATACTGTCTATATACATTCTTCCCTTTCCTAGAATGGAAGCTCTTTGACCATCTTCCTTTGTGTTTGTAGCCAAGTACCTAGCATAGTGCTTCCCCCATGTGGATGACAGGCTTATTGATTTCTTGGGTTTTTTATCCCCCTCTATGCCGTATTCTGAACAATGAGTATTTTTCATTCATTTTGTCTAATGTGGATGGTCAAACACCTTTCCTGTCACATTGCTTTCTCTGTGGTGATTTTATAGTGTTCTGGGCCTTCATTCGGTTAGTTCATCATCTGTGAATAAGAGGATTTGGAGAACATGACCATCAATAGAAAACCATCTCTTCACTTCAGTCTTAGACAGGACATTTGCCATAATGTTTATGAATACCTTATATATGTACATATTTATGTTTGACATCTCATTTTATTGTGCATTCTCAGCTGATCATTGAACAAAGTTATCTCTGTTATATCTTTCATGGAATTTTACTTGATTTTGATATGTGCATGAGAGATGTTGTTTGAGATCTTTCAAAGTTGCATTTTGCATCATTGGAAAAAATGTTTATCAGTAAGCTAAACAGGAACATGTATTCACTACACTTTTCATTTAATTGTGTGATCATGAAGATGCTCTCTACTATAGAAAATTGCCTGTGAAAGTCTGTTCCCTTCTCTTATTTTCATCAAGGAGGCCTGCAGTGCATCCATAGATCATTTTCATAAAGATTTTTCTGGGGATGAGAAAGCAAGTAAAACAGCTGGCCATTCCTGATTTTTAGTAACCACTTTTAAAAAAAAAATAAAAGCAACTGTCCATGAGCTTACCTTTCTTTGGATTTGAGGAATGAGAGGATGTTTTTAGTAAGGAGGTACATGTTTACTTAAAGATGATACCTGATGCTTATATAACCCTTTCTCTCCTTAAGCTATCTTGAAAATAGATCTCTGAGTACCTCTAAAATCATATTGTGTGCAGCATAAAAATCTGAGGTAATTTGGTCAGGTCCAACTCTTCTTCCTGACTTCATCTCCTTCATTGTCATTACCACTGGGTCCACTGGGTATAGAGGTGGCCAGTCCATATGCTGTGGCCTCACTATTATATAATCATTCCCCTGTGAATAATATCCTGAGCCAAAGCAGGAAAAACTGCTGAAGTGCCACAAATCTATAGAGGTGGGAGAACAAAAGACTTCTCTGCAGAAAGCTTTAGTCTGCAATAAACTTGTTTTGAAAAAAAGGTGTTACCAAGACATAAAACATAGCCTTGAAATAACCTCTGTCTATTCACTCAGGGGAAAAGATCATTTGCTTAAGAACATGCTGATTCTGTTTATTTTACAACCAGAGTCAGCCTCTTAAAGAAGGGTAGGTGCTAAAAACTGCATCTGATCTGGAGAATTTGAGGGGGGTGGTGAGAAAGACAGGGACTTATTTCCCAGCTTGACCCAACAACGTGGTAACTTATTCTAAAATATGACTATGATTGCTTTACTTTGATATTTCAATAATTTTCACATGTGATTTCACGAGTGTAGATACTCTTTTAAATGGCACAGAACACAACACCCCCCTGCCCCATGTTTCATGAGTTTGCTACCAGATGTGTAACCAGAATGGGTTAAACTGGGGGTTTACTCAAGGGAAACATTTAGGGTTAAATGGATTAATAATGAATGACTGAATGAATAGATAAAAACAAATAAGTAATTTTTAAAGATTGTACAGTTTTAAAATGTATTACACTTGTATTTGGACAGCACTTGTACTCATTTTTTTGTCATTGAATACAATGACTTCATTAATAGAACAGAACCTAGGGACCTATGCTTCCTCCTTACTACAGGGGTATCTTGGGGCAAGAGCCGTGTGGGAGATATGATATCCCAATATGGTGAAATACTTTTGGGATGTGGGCTTCCCACCAGTAAGACTCTTTACTTACTAGCTGTGCAACCCTGGGCAAGTCACATACCCTGTGTACCTCAGTTTTCTCATCTATAAAATGTGCTGGGGAAGAAAATGGAAAACCACTCCAGTATCTTTGCTAAGAAAACCCCACATGGGGTAATGAAGATTCAGATACAACTGAAAAACAACTCAGCAACAAAGAAGATTCATGGCTTTTTCTTTTCTTCCTTAGAGATCATGTCTACCATGAGGTTGACTACATGGCTATTACAACCATACTCATTGTTATACCAAAAGATGAATTTGACAATTGTCATTAAGAGTAACATCAATGTCAGCATCAGACATAAAAGAAGAGGCATTGTTTTGAGGTCACAGACTATGACCTGGTCCTTTGTGTAGTTCAAAATGCCATTTAAGGTCCTTCTGATGCTCGCTTCACTACTTTCTTGATATCATTATATTTGGAAGGTTTCCCCAGACAATAGGGCAGATTCATAACAGATATGTTGAGAGTAAAAACATGAAAGGTCATGCCTATGAGCTTCCCATTCAACTCAGGGCTAATCTTGCCCATGGCCTTAGTTTGACCAGTGGAAGCAGGGATGGTATATGAGGCAGTACCACATCCACCACACCACAAGCTGCCATAAGGGCCATCTACTATCTTCTGCATAGTAGTAATGTCATGAAGCGTGGCCACGAGTCCTTCTACAATGCCAAAATGGTTCTTGGTGGCTTTGGCCAGGGAGGTCAAGTAGCTAGCAGAATAGAAGGCAATCTTAAAGGAACTATCATGTTTCTCTTGTTTTTCTCCCACCACAAATGTAAAAATCAAGAGAAGGGAAGAGATGATGACACATCTACCTCCAGGCTTCAAGTGAGCCTCTGCCTCTTCTAAGGTGGTAAAGATATCAGTAGGTTATACTACTACACTCCATTATGAGGTAGGCAGGAAAGAAACTATTACCTTATTTTGCAAGTGAAGAAACTGAAACTTAGAGAGGAAAATTGACCAACAAGCATTGATTAAATGTTTATTATTTGCCAGTAACCATGGGGAAAAAGAAAGAAAAAAAATGGAAGAGTGCCTGCCCTCTAAAAGCTTACATTCTATGGAGAAAACAGCATGTACATATACAAATATATGCAAAATGCTTTCAAATGAAATACAAAGTTACAAAGCTGGTAGATGGCAGACTCCAATTCCAATTTAAGTTATTTGATAGCACTATGCCTCCCTACCTCCCAACCAAATCATTTAAAGTGACAAATGGTTCTTTATTTAATGTGATTCGTATAGGAATCTGGAATAGATAACGCAGAAGAAATGGGGGAGGGCTCCATTCGGGGAACTCATCCTGCTATCAAATTAGCTGGGTAATTGGAAAACACAGGACTATTTCATTTTTGTCCTTTCATGCCCAATTGTCCTTCCATCACACTACTTTTACATAAGTGCTTAATATCTTTGTTGAATTGAATTGAAATTAATTTCTCATAGAGTTGTTTTAACAATAGAATAGAATAGAACTAAGTGTTTTGTTGTTTGACTTGTGTTGTGGGGGCAGCTAGGTGGTGAAGTGGATAGAGCACTATGCCTGGATTTAGGAAGACTCATCTTCGTGAGTTCAAATCCAACTTCAGGCACTTACTAGCTGTGTGACCCTGAGCAAGTCACTTAACCCTGATTGCCTCAGTTTCCTCATTTGTAAAATGACTATAATAATATCACCTGCTAACCTGCTACTCAAGGTTGTTGTGAGGATAAAATAAGATAATATTTGTAAAAGCACCTTTTAAACCCTCACATGCTATATATTTTGTGATGCTCCAGGCTATATCAAATTATTGACGAAAGCATCTGCTTTTACCAACTAGCGCTTGAAGGCTGACAGTCCAATGTAATGGATTGTCAAGTGAGTCGCAGCTATATAGAGCCTCTATTAAAAATTTTTGTTTAGTTTTGTTTCTAAATCACAGGCTCCATCTAGGTGAGTTTAATTTGAGGGTTTGTACTTTCCCAGAGAATTTTCAAATAGCTATGATTCTAGAGTTGTTACAGATCTGACTTTATGAGTCAGTCGATGAAATACGGATGGTCCACAATGTGCAGCAGGGAAAATACAAGAAAACTTGAAAATGTCTTCTCTGCCTTAAAAGGCCTTTAGAACTACTGTCCACACTTGAATTAATCTCCTCATTGCCTTGGAGCCTTTGCTCATTTCCCTACCCTCTGCCCATCACCACTCACTTGGAATTCCTTCCCAGATATCCAAATCTTATCAATAATTCATGGTCCAACTTGAGTTCCCTGTCTTGCAGGGAACTTTCTCTGACTTAGTCTCTCTGAACCCTCCTTTCTCTGCAATTCTATAGTGTCATAGTCTAGTAAAGAATTATTCTTTGTTTCATGTCTGTTAACTCTAGTTGTCCAAAAAAAAATTAAGCTCTTTGACGGCCAGAACTATATATTTTGCTGCTGTTCAGTTGTATTCTGCTCTTCATGACCCCATTCGGGTTTTCATGACAAAGATACTACAGTGGTTTGGCATTTCCTTCTCCAGCTCATTTTACAGATGAGGAAACTGAGATAAACAGGGTTAAGTGACTTGCCCAGGGTCACACAGCTAATAGATATCTGAGACTTCATTTGAATCTTCCTGATTCTAGGCCCAGTACTCTATCCACTGCACCACCTAGCTACCCCAAGGACTGTATCTGACTCCTCTTTGTATCTCCTCACACTACTTCGCACAGGTCTTTAAGGATAGTAGATTCAATCAGTATTGGCTGATGAATAAATGTTTTTCTTTTTCATAAAAGCACCCCTACCCAAACAAAATTTTTTTTTATTTCAATGCTCTGGTTGTTCAGATTTTAAAAGCTTCATCAAATAAACACTGTGTCCATAACATAATTACCAGAGGTAACCAAGATGTTTGGACAATCTAGAGAAACCAGGTCATAATTTGGTACCCTAATGTTTTCCCAGAACAGTTCCAAGGGTGCCATTTCTTTTGTATGATCTAAACTGGGAGTGTGCATTTTACCAGTCTGCTATTCTCAAATTTGGAATTAGTAAGAACACTGCCCTTGGGAATGCCCCAGGAGACAGCATGAGTGACCTTAGAGAAGTGAAAGTATATGAATAGGCCATATTCTCCTGAGCTGCTATAAGAATCAGGGATTCCCTCTTGAAAACAGTGTGAAACTGATCAGGAAACAGAGAGATGAAGACTATGACTCACCTCCTGCTTCTGTGCAAACAGTGGGGGGATGAGAAAAAAAGAACAAAGGTGTTGATTCATTGACATCGGAGGTACCACATCTTGCTTAGATTTCAGGGAGGTAAGTCCAGACGAAAGCATGGAAGCATCTGTTCCAGTTTTTGTTACTTAATAAAGCCCAGCAAAGCCTGGTGACATAAATAGTCTTTCAGCAAAGGATTCAAACAAATAAAATGAAGATGAGACTATTGCACAAACACCCCAGGCTGGGTTCAAAAGGAAATATCCCATGATCCCAGTCTTACTGATATCACTGTACATGCCTCTTCACCTGTCAGTTCTTTATTTTTACAAATGTGAATTATTTCAATGTCCAACACACAGAATGTGGGCTATGGCAAGATGGAAAGCTATGCAGGAAGGGAAAGGAGATAAAATTATCTGAGTTTCAGAAAGAAGTCTTATCACTTTTGTGGCAACTGTATTTTGACCACTGACACCTGCCACATCTCATCAAAGGACAATGAGCTTGTGTCCAGGTGTCAGGGCCTAGCACTATAGAGACCAGCTCTCTAATGGCCCCTCCTCCCTTCCAAACAGATGGCATGTGAAGCTTGCCGCAGTAGAAGCTCTAAATTATAATAATATTAACATCACCTTCCTTTTATGGTTTATAAAATGTTTTCATGTCCATTCTCTCACTTGATCCTCACTACTGCCCTGTAAGGCAAATACACAGATGCAGAGAATAACAGTACTGGAAAGCTGGAAGGGAACTCAGTGGTGGCCATCTTGTCTAACATATCATCCCCTCTGATGAATGGTCATTCAGCCTTCACAGAAAGGCATCCAGAGAAAGAGGAGCCCATTCCATTCCACAGCAACCAATTTCATTTTTCGGAAGCTTTTCCAGAGGTCAAGACTAAATATATCTATATTCAACTTCTGTATATTGCTCCTGGTTCCGCCCTTTGGGGTCAAGCGGAACATCACCTTGCCAACAAAGGTTTTTAGTGTCAAAGCTATGGTTTTTTCAGTAGCAAAGTATGACTGTGAGGAAAGCTGAGCACCTGAGAATCAAATTGTAGTGCCAGAGAAGACTTCTAAGAGTCCCTTGGACAGCAAGGAGATCAAAATATTCAGTACTTAAAGAAATTAATTCAGGCTCTTCACTGGAAGGTCAAGTACTGAAGCTGAAGCTTAAATACTTTGACCACATAATGAGAAAACGAGACTTATTGGAAAAGACCCTGATGTTGGGAAAGATCGAAGACAAAAGGGGAGGCTAGGTGGTGCAGTGAATAGAGCACCGGCCCCAAAGTCAGGAGGACCTGAGTTCAAATCTGGCCTCAGACACATAACACTTACTAGACATGTGACCTTGGGCAAGTCACTTAAGCTCTATTGCCCTGCCCTCCCCCCTCCAAAAAGCAAAAAAAAAAAAAAAAGATGGAAGACAAAAGGAGAAGGGATGGCAGAGGATGAGATGGATAGAGAGTGTCATAGAGACAACAAACATGAACTTGGATAGACTTTGAGAGATAATGAAAGGATAGAAAAGCCTGGGGTACAATGGTCCATGGGGTCACAAAGAGTCTAACACAACTGAACAACAACAAAACAAAGGAACAAGTCTAATCTCTCTTCCACCTGACAACCTTTCAAATACTGAACACAGCTGTAAGGATTCCCCCAGACTAAACCTCTCCAGTTCTTTCAATGAATCCTTCTATGATATGGAGTCAAGCATCTTTACACCCCAGTTGCCCTCCCCTGGATGTTCTCCACCCTATCAATACCCTTGATCTGTGATGCACAATAACCCATATATAGTCTGAATGGGACCAGGGTTCAGAAGAACTATCACTTCCCTATTCCCAGATACTATGCCTCCCTTAAGGCAGCCAACTTTGCATAGTTTGGAGTTTGGGTCAGTTTTTTTTTAGGGTTTTTTTTTTTGTTGGCGGGGAGGGGATAACTCATGCTGAGTCTGTAATCCACTGAATTCCCCCAACCAAAACTTGAAAAAGTTGATTTTTTGAGCCCAAATGTAAGAATTTACTATTGGATTTCATTTCATTAGATTTAACCCAATAGTCTCACCTGTCAAAATCACTTTGGATCCTAACTGTCATCCAGTGTAATAGCAATCCCTCCCAGCTTTGCATCATCTAGAAATTAGATAAATGTACCATTCATGCCTTTATCCAAGTCATTGACAAAAATCTTAAAAATCATAAGTCAAAAACAAAGAATTCAAGGTCATTCCACAGGAAATCTATCATGTTAACATTGAACTACTGCTTTAACAACTACTCTTTGATTTCAATCATTCAATCAATTCTAAATCCATTTTATTGTCTCATTCACCTATCTCTATCTTTTCTATAAGAATAGTATGAGATACTTCAGCAAACGTCTTGATAAAATCTAGTCAAACCATCTATTGCATTCCCCCATCTACCAGTTCAGTAACCCTGTCAAAAAAAAAAGGAAATAAGGTTTGTCTGGCACAAGCTGGTTCTTTTAATCACCACTTTTCCAGATGTTCACTAACCATCTCTTCACTAATCAATTTTAGAATTTCTCCAGTAACTTAAGTCAAGCTTGCTGATCTAAAATTTGCAGACTTGGGGGAACTTTTCCCTTTCTCCAGACCTGTGGCACCTCTTCCCCTATTATCTCCATTTGTAGAGAAGGAAACTGAGGCTCAAAGGTACATATGCCTTAGTCAAGATCACTTAGTTAGAAAGTGGTAATGCCAGTCCACACATCTAGGTCTTCTCATTCCTAGTCCGGTGCTCTATTTATTACAGGTATACTTAAGTAAGACTCTCTAAACGAATATAATTTCTCAGTAATATCATTAATAACTGAACTCCCCCCTCTAGTGAAATCATAAAACCTCAATGTAATGTCACTTGACTCATATATACATATATATATACACATATATACATACATACATACATATATATAGTGTATGTATATACATATTATGTATATGTGTGTATATATATACACACATATATGTTAGAGCTAACTACCCCCAATTAATACTGTTCCATTTAATGATGTATTTTTTCAAAACCAGCTTATGACGTTAGTCAGGAGAACCTCTTTCTTAAGGAATCCCTTTATCCAAATAAAGGTTCTCTCTTGATGAGGGAAGGTCAGATTAAACTTTCTTTTTAACATTAACTAACAAAGTTCCATAATTGGTACAGATTAGACAAGTTACTGTGCTGCACCTCTTTGTAAAAGCTATTAAACTATTGGCACAAAGTGTGCTATCAGAGAAGCTTTGTGGTACAGTGGGAGAAACCCTCTGCTGGGAATTAGGAGGTCTTGGTTTGCATCTGACACTCATAAGTTCTGTGACTCTGGACAAGTCACGTAGTCTCACTGTACAGCACTTATTTCCTGTTGAATCAGCATTATAATACTTGCTTTATTGACCTTACAAGGCTATGGTGGGGAAAGCATTTTTTTTTTACTTTAAAGTATAGCAATGAGTTATTACCACTAATAGGAGGGCCAATTCTTTTGAGTTTCCCCCTTACCCCAACCACAACAGTGGGGAAAGGTTTCCACTATGCCATTTCACTGACTCATTTATTTGCAAAAGTGACTGTGGGCATATTCTTTTGAAATGACATCCCAGCCATGGAGCCAAGGTTAGCTTTGGGAGATGCTGAGGAGTGATCCCTTAATCTTTGCTTCTTTTGAGGTCGTGCTCTAACTAAATGAGCTCAGTCTCCTTCTCCTAAGCCCAAGAGGCCAAACCAAGGGTATGTGAGATAACTCCAGCCTAATGAAGAGAACTTCCCACATTCCATCCCTTAGCATGGCCTTGGAGCATGGCTTTGCTGACAAGGATCTGTATTTGTATAACAAGCCCTGCTTAAGTATTTTTAGGCCTACTGTTTAGAAACACACAGAGAAAAAAAAGAATAAATATGGAAATCAAATGTAAAAACTTCTGGCTCTCGCAACCAGCTTCCTGGGGGAATTTTTCTCTGTGTTCTTTTCTCTTCTTCTACTCAGCGAAATGACTGCCAGTCATTAAGTGAATCTGTAAGGGGCTCACTGCACGGTAATTGTACACCAATGCTCCCATCCTCATTTGCATTTCTCATTTTTGATTGGCAGCTGTACATGAAATGCCATATCAGTTGAAAGTATGTTGTGAGCTGGCACTAATGATCCCGTGGCTCCGGGGAAACCTGCCATATTGTAATTTGGCTATCAGGCATGAAAGAAATAATTCTAAGTGCCAGGAATTCGAGACTGAATAAATGTTTCAATGCTGCAGGTTGCCATGGGTGACACTTGTGATTTACTATAAACGAATGCCCCGTTGCCTTTGGGGTTGGGGGAGTTCGCATTGTATCTGAGATGTGTGTATAAAACATTAGTATTAGAAAATGGCTTCAGTGTAGGATGGGAAACAGAGGCCTGGTCCCAGAAGGCGACGGAATGTTTACAGCTAATGACTGGATGAAAGGATTTCTCTACCTTCTGTAATGACAGGCAAATAGGATTTGCTTTCCCCGAGATGGAGAATAATGGTTATGTTAACTCTGCCTTTCCTTTTTTTTTTTAAATGAAATGCTCTTTTGTGAAGAAAATCACATCTGTTTTCTTTTATATATGAAAGGGATTTAAATTTGTGTTTCCTTCTTTGAGACTAGCCTCTTGGTATAGTTCTGAAATTAAATGCCCCCCCTCCCATC
The DNA here is from genome assembly GCA_028627135.1 of Pseudochirops cupreus. NCBI lineage: Eukaryota > Metazoa > Chordata > Mammalia > Diprotodontia > Pseudocheiridae > Pseudochirops > Pseudochirops cupreus. Next base: position 198,469,855 of record CM053581.1, read on the forward strand.
TGATGTCACCCAGATTTTGGTAGCCAGAGAAGACGGCTGTCATTGGCAACTCCATTCTGGTTTAACCCACTGGTCAGTACACAGGTGTACTTAGAAACGCTTTAGGTATGCAAATTTCAAGCATACTCAATCTCCTCAATATCTTCCCTCTGTCACAAACACCCAAATTGACACACCTGGTAAAAGGCAGGAGGCCATTTTTTTCCCTAAAAAGTCCATCAGTGTTGGAAAGAAAAAAAGGGGGAAAAAGAGAAAAGCTTCCTCTTGCTTGTAGCTTGCAAATTCAATGTGTGCATATTCCCAGGTGACAAGTTGAACCAGGTTTTCAGACCCAAGTTTAGACAATTTTTATTTTCATGTGGTTTGTGCAAAGAATCCTACCAAAATGGAAAAAGATTCCTAAGTTGGTAATTTCTTCCTATACCTTAATTAAAAGGTAAAGCAGCAAATGTAGGATCATAAGGAGATCTTAAAGATCACTTTAAAAAACCTCTGAATCTTATAGATGATGATCCTGAGGTCCAGAGTGGATAAGTAAGTTGTCCCAGGTCGCTTGGCAGGTTAATATTTCAAATCCAGGTCCTCTGACTCAAAATCTAATGCCCTTCCCTTCTCACCTCTCTTTCCCTTGGTTGGTGATAGCAATGGTAGAATTCTGTTTCAAACCTTAAGGCGATAGTAATAACTCACATTTTCATAGCACTTTAAAGTTTATCAAGTAATTTCCTCACAAATAGAACTGCAAATGGGAAGTGCGTGCATCATTATCCCCATTTTATAGATGATAAAACCAAAACTGAGACACAGTAAGCGGACGACCTAAGACAAGCTTTTGTTGTTGTTGTTTGTAGTTCAGTCATCTCGGTCAAGTCAGACTCTTTGTGACCCCTCTTGGGGTTTTTTTGGCAGAGATGCTGGAGTGGTTTGCCATTTCCTTCTCCCACTCATTCTACAGATGAGGAAACTGAGGCAAACAGGGTTCAGTGACTTTCTCAGGGTCACACAGCTAGAAAGTGTCTGAGGCTGGATTTGAACTCAGAGACGAGTCTTCCTGATTCCAGGCCTAACACTCTATCTACTATGTCACCACCATGTCATTTAGACAAGATTTAGTAAGTGGCAAAATTGAGCCCTTTAGCCTCCAAGCCCAGTTCTTTTCTCACTATACCACACCAGGGAAAAACAAGATAGGGGTAGGATGTTCTGGTCCTCTTTTCTTTTTTTTTTTAACAACATTCCATTTGAAAAGAAGTCAATATCATCTTTGACTGAATGCCATACTATTGCTTCGTACCTTCAAGCTGACAAACCATATTGAAATTGGTAAGTTTTGGGGGCACCTAGGTGGCACAGTGAATAGAGCACTGGCCCTGGAGTCAGGAGGACCTGAGTTCAAATCCAGCCTCAGACACTTGACACTCTTACTAGCCATGTGACTTTGGGCAAGTCACTTAACCCCAATTGCCCTCCGGAAGGAAAGAAGGAAGGAACAGAGAGAGAGAGAGAGAGAGGAAGGAAGGAAGGAATAGAGAGAGAGAGGAAGAAAGGAAGGAATAGAAAGAAAGAAACTGGTACATTTTGGCAATAGCAGGAGCAGAAATCAGAGGGGAAAATAGAAGATTATAAGGGGATAGCTAAAGCTGGACAATCTCAACTCCTTGGGTTTGGAAAAACCCCGTGACACTTGGCCACAAGGCTATTAGGCCACCATTACCCTCTATTCTTTGCTTCTATAAAGTAGCATACAGAGCTTCACTTTTCTTCATTCTTTATGATATTCCCTTTACTACCTGTGCCACAAAGCCCTTTGTGAAACCTCAAAGTGCTATTGAAATGAGGTCTGCAGTTAATATTTTTTTTCCTCATTTTCAAAGTCCGGTCAAATAAATTCTCTCGTTTGAACCTCAAAAAATCCCCTGAGGTTCATCTTACATATGAGAAAACTGAGGCCCAGATAGGTAGGTGACTTGTCCACAGTGATACATCACCTTTACGTCATGAGGCTCCTTTATCTCATGTTCTTTTCAGTTTACCTAGGCTACTTCCCCAAAATACAAGTTATTTTGAAAGACATTGGGTAAATGTCTTAAAACCTTGTAAAAGAGTGTCTACATGGGAAAAGAAGCATCTTGAAAAGACTATGTAATACCTCACTTCTGTAGTTTATTAGATGAATGATTTTGAATAATCCCTTCACTTCTCAGCCTCAATTTTGTTATCTGTAAAATGGGAATAATGTTTATTTTCCTGGAAATTAAACAAAATGACAGCTCTAAAATACATTATAAACAGCAACTGCTTTTCAAAATAATAATAACAATGTTGAATGTTCTGTAAAACCAAGTTCTCTGTGTTTCACTTTCTATTTCAACATTTCTGATGGTCCCTTTTACAGCTCTAAAAGCAGCATATTTCTCTATAAGATTTACAAAGTACTTCCCTCATAATAACCCTGTGAATAATAATAACTGACATTTATCTAATTCAAGTATATAAAGTTCCTATATATATAAATATATATGTATATATATGCATACATAATTTGCATATATAATTTGATCTTTACAACTACAGAGTGATTTTATCATTTAGCTGTTTTCAGTCATGTCTGTCTCTTCATAACCTCACCCGGAGTTTTCTTGGTACAGATACTGGAATGGTTTGCCATTTCCTTCTCCAGTTCATTTTACAGATAAGGAAACTGAGGCAAACAGAGTTAAGTGACTTGCCCAACGTCACACAACAGTGTCTGAATCTGGATTTGAACTCAGGTCTTCCTCACTCTAGGTCCAGCGCTCTATCTACTGTGACACCTAGCTGGCCTGCAACAGGGTAAATTTGGTACTTTAATTTCTATCTTACAAAGGCAAAGTGACTTTCCTAAAGTCATACGCCCAGTAATTAGTAGAGCAAAGATTTTAATTTCGGTCTTCTGACTGCAAATCTAGCATTTTTATACCATGCAATCTTGTGTGTTTCATACTGCTCCTATTTATTGACTTTAAAAAGAAAACTATATTGAATATATACATTGATGTGAGCAGCCTTTCCAAGAACAAGTATTTGGTTGCATTCCTTGCTTCCTTCTGATCAGGGTGGTGGTAGGAGGAAACCATTAGGGAAATATCAACTTTGCAAATGTGCTCACTTACAAGTCAAGCCACAGTGACAAGTTACAAGCTGTAATCAGTATGAGACGGTTTTCTAGGAAAGTAAATGGTGACTTTCACTGTTTTAATGCTTGGACAAGGTTCCTTGGTATTAATCCTTGAATGACAAAGTCACATTCAGAAGTCAGGGGATTTATTTAGATATCTTTGGAGCTAGGGACAATTTTTATTCTACCTCCTTGGTGTGCTTTAATTTAAGTAAGAGCGCCAGCCACACTGCTGTGCCTAAGGTTTAACAAAGGCTTTCTCTTGGAGGGCAAACTCCAAGAACTGGGTCACTTTGGGAATTACTGATGAACTAAGTGCGAGTTGGTGACTTTAGCAATTATCAACCAATGATTCAATCCGCAAATATTTATTGGAACAACCCACATAAACTTGGAGGATCCTTATGTCAGTTACTATATCCTCTGATGAGTCAGGTCTCCAGAACCTGAGGATAACCCTGAGGAGTCGGGAGATTCTCTAAGGCCATTGGCTTCAGCCTCCACTGATATACTTCCCTCTGCAAGATTATCCATTGAGAATCACTTCATTAGTCAGCCCTAAGTAGCTTTTAGAAAGAAAGGGATATTTGCTAAGTGATACAATGAGAACAGTTGGTATACATCACCTTCTTCAAAAGCTATAGCATAGGGGGTGGCTAGGTGGCACAATGAATAAAGCACCAGCCCTGGACTCAGGAGGACCTGAGTTCAAATGTGGCCTCAGACACTTAACACTTACTAGCCGTGTGACCTTGGGCAAGTCACTTAACCTGGATGGGCCTGTCTTTCCCCCTCCAAAAAGCAAAACAAACAAACAAAAAAGCTATGGCATGCTCTCAGATGAGTACATTTAGCATCTGAGGGAAAGTTAGACTCAAACTTAGAAAGCACATGTGACAAAGAGATGACTCACACATCTGTTTTCTGGAAGTCCTTTTCCCTTGTTCATAAGGTGCTCAAAGAGCTCCCCTTAATTGTAGCAAATCTGCATTCTTCTGTACTTGGCTTCTAATGCAGACCTTGTCCTCAGATGATCTGGGAATTTTACGAGGACACTAATGAGAAGATGGGAAGATTATCCTATGGACCTTCAAAGCTCATAAGATCCTCCTCTGGCCAGTGGGAATGGGGGAAAGGAGACAACCCAAGCCAAAACCGAGGCCTCTCTTCCCTTCCTTCTCTCTTCCCCTGAGGCAGGTCTTCCTCAGAGACGTGCTGGAAAGCAGGACATGGTCCGATTTCTCTAATGCCTCCTGGTCTCAAAATTAATCATTTATGTCACATAGCTCTGAAAAGAGGCCAAGTTTCCTCATCTTATCTAAACCCAATTCTTATCACTACACTTATCATGATAATTTGAAGAAATGTTCTGCATTTAGTCTAATCATATAATTGATTAACTAACTATTGAGTAAGCATCTTATCACTTACTGTAAGTAGGATGGGATTGAATAAAATCAGTTTGCTTTTGATATTTCTCTGGTTCTGTGATCTCATTAGGGTACTCTCTCTAGGATGCAATTAATCAGTCAACAAACAGTTATTAGTCATTTGCTATGTGCCCTTCAGTTAAGTGAAGTGCTGGGGAAACAAAGACAAGGGTAAAAAGAGTTCGTACCCTCAAAAAGCTTACATTCTCATGAGGGAGATAACACGTATGTGCAAAATGAACATAAAGTGTTGCATGAAATACAGACAAGGTTATTTGGGGAGGGTATACTAGTAGCTGGACTTACCAGGAATGGCATCATATAGAAAGTAGCACTTGAGGCACTTAGTTGTCACAGTGGATAGAAAGCTGGTCCAGGAGTCAGGAAGACTCATCTTCCCAAGTTCAAATCCAGCCTCAGACACTTAATAGCTGTGTGACCCTGGACAAGTCATTTAACCCTGTTTGCCTCCATTTCATCATCTGAAAAACGAACCTGGGAAAGAAATGGCAAAGCACTTCAGTAACTTTGCCAAGAAAACCCCAAATGGGATCACAAAGAGTCAGATATGACTGGAATAACTCAACAACAAAGTTGCATCTTGAAGAAAATCAGGGGATTCTGAGAAGTAGAGTTGAGTTCAGGCATAAGACGCTGCATAATCAATCAGTCAACCAACCTAAGCACAGTATCTATGTCAGGCACCGTACTAGATAGTGGGGATACACAAGAGAACAAAATTAGTTACTGTTCCCAAGAAGTTTGGATTGTAATAGGGGAGACATTTATAAATCAGAATATACACAGTAAATACAGAGTAGATGGAAGATAACTTTAGAGAGGCTGGAATTAACAGTTGGGGAGGATCAAAAAAGACCCCCAGAGGTAGTTGTACCTAAGCGGTATCTCTGGAGAAGTCAGAGATTCTAAAAGTCAGAGCTTAGAAGGGGAAGAATTCCAGACATAGGGAGTAATTTAAAGAGCTCTGGGCAAAGGCCTAAGAGATGGGTGGATGGAGCTACTGCTATGATGTGATATCAGTAAGTGAGTCAATATGGCTGGATTGAGGTGTATGTGGAGGGGAGTAATATGTAAAAGAGTTTGGAAAGGTAGGCAGGGGCCACATTGTGAAGGGCCTTAAATGCCAGGCAAAGGCATGTTGATCTCTGAGGCAATGGGCATCCACTGGGTTTTATTATGGCGGGGATGGTCAGGATGCCAATTTCAGATCTGTACTTAGAAAAATTGCTTTGAAAGCTGTATGGCAATATAGTATTGGAGTAAGGAGAAACGAGGTTGGGAAAAAATTGAAAGTTCTTACAACAGTCCAAGTGAAAGGCATTGAGGACCTGAACTAGGGTGGCAGTTGTGTAGGTAGAGAGAAGAGAAGGGATGTAGCCTTCCCATATCTCATCATCCTATGCAACTCTTGTCCACATCTTTCCATAAATCCCATACAGAGAATCAACCTCGTGCACTGGAAGTCTTCCTGTGGTTTTGATGATAATATCATTTTCAGGTTTACAAAGTGTTTTATATATATTCTTTATCTGATTCTCACAACATCCCTTTGAGGCAGGTGCTATTATCTTCATTTTACAGATGAGGAAACTGAGGCTAAGACAGGCTAAATGACTTGATCCACTAGAGTTTCATAGCTAGTAAATGAAGTGAAATTCCAACTTAGGTAAACCTGAATTGAAAGCCAACACTCTTTCCCCTACTCCACCTAATTGTCACTAGGAAAAAGTTTCCTGGATACTGGTGCATCAGTCTTACTCTATCTCATATCCCTTCTGCTCTCTAAGTGCCCTGCTCCATAAAAGCTTGACTCCAATGGTTCAACATGGTATGGTGATGACTCAGAGCCCTACAAGGTCCGGCAGAGCACAAACTTTGGCAGGTGCTACCAAATTGGAAAGATTTCAAGTGTATACTCAGCAATGGACTATGTATCCATCAACAAGGACCAACCTAAGTTTGGTAAGCCTTGTCACTGGAAAAATGGACACTAGTAATAACTTCTTTGGCCATACTCCCACATGAAACAGATGAAAAAGAAAACTGAAAATCAACTTTTTAAAAAATTCATCATCTAGCGCAATGATTCTCAACCTTCCTAATGCCACTGCCCTTTAATACAGTTCCTCATGTTGTGGTAACCCCCAACCATAAAATCATTTTCATTGCTACTTCATAACTGTAATTTTGCTACTGCTATGAATCATAACGTAAATATCTGATATGCAGGATGTGTTTCCATTGTTGCAAATTGAACATAGCCCACAGGTTGAGAACTCCTGATCTAGTGACTAAAGAACTCAGCCATGGGACAATGGGAATTTTTTTCTAGTCATGGAAACTCCTGAAAGTTTTTTCCTTTATTACAGCAGCTCACCACACAAATTGGCCACAAGAGCCAGAAAGAACAACAGAGGACTAAGAGCTAAAGATAGTCAGGGTCCCCAAAAGTCTTACCAAGCTAGACTTTATAGAAAGATTGAAATTTGTTAGAATTCCAGCAGGCCAAATCTCATACAGTGAAATTCAATAGAGATAAATGTAAAGCCCCTTACTTAGATTTTTTTTTAAAGTCAATGTCTCCAAGATGGGAGAGACACAGCTAGGCAACAGTTTGTTTGAGAAAGATCTGGGAGTTTTAGTGGGTTGTTACTCAACATGATTCAACACTAGGAGATATCAGTCAAAAAATCTCATGAATTCTCATTAAGAGAGTACATGTAGTATGCAGAAGAAGGCAGGTAGTGTCCCAGCATATTGTGCTGTGGTGGGCTCCTACCTGAGGCAGCTCAGTGGCACAGTGGATAGAGTATCAGGCCTGAAGTCAGGAAGACTCATCTTTCTGAGTTCAAATCTGGCCTGACACTTATTAGCTGTCAGACCCTGGATAAGTCACGTAATCCTGTTTGCCTCAGTTTCCTCATCTGTAAAATGAGCTGGAGAAGGAAATAGCAAATCACTCCAGTATCTTTGCCAAGAAAACCCCAAATGGGATCCTAAAGACTCAAACATGACTGAAAAATGACTGAACAACAAGGATCCTACCTGGCATCTTGTCTTCAGTTCTGGCTATGATATTTATGTTATCTTGCCCAATAGAGGGCAAGCTCTTTTAGAGCAGGAATTATTTCGTTTTTCTCTTTGTATCACAGTTACTTAGCACAGTGTCTGGTATATAGTAGGTGCTTAATAAATGTATGTTGACCGATTGTTGCACAACACTGATCATTTAGACAATGTCAAGTACCAGGATAATGAAGATGCTAGACAGCATGCCATATAAGGATCAATTGAAGAAATTCAAGATGTTAAGCTTGCAGAAGAGAAAACTGTGGATGGGAAGAGGGGACAATAATAGCTGTCTACAGGTATTTGAAAAGCTATAGTGTGGATAAGAAATGAAACTATCTTTGGTTTATGCAGCTGCCTCACCTAATTATGCCCTACATCTGGAGGAGATGATAATAGAACAATGAGCTGTGTTTTAAAAGCATCTGCTTTTCAGAAAGCCCCAAACACTTTCCTATGTGGGAGCTTTTTTTCCTCACAACAACATTCCAGGGAGTTAAGGAAGGGCAAGAACATTATTAAATTTAATTTGACAAATATTTATTGGACATCTACTATGTGCATATCCCTGGGAAAGGGGCAACAAGACAGATTAGTTATAAAGGTAAGATAGAAACAAGTAATATATTACAAATTGGAATGGAATAAGTTTCCTTTTTACAGAAGGCAGCTAGGTGGCTCAGTGGATAAAGCACTGTGCCTGAAGTCAGGAAGACCTGAGTTCAAAAATCTGGCCTCAGACATTTACTAGCTGTGTGACTCGGGGCAAGTCACTTAACCTCCAGTAGAGAAGGAAATGGCAAAACACTCCAGTATTTTTGCCAAGAAAATCCCATGGATAAGTATGATCCACGAGGTCACAGAGAGTCAGACACAACTGAAAGACTGAACAACAACAGAAAGGGAAACTGAGGCATAGAGGTTAAGTAACTTGCCTTATATCATCTCGCAAGAGCCTGATAGCATATTTTGAAGGATCTCATGGATATCACAGATGGTCAGTATCAAAATCAGATTGATTATATATTTTGTGACCAAAGGTGGAGATACTCTATCCGGTCAGTTAAAACAAGGCCTGGAGCTGAGTGTAGTTCAAATCGTGAGTTTCTTGTTGCAAAATTTAGACAAATTGAAGAAAGCAGGGGAAACCATCAGATCATGTAGGTATGACTTAAATAACATCCTTTATGAATATGAGGTGGAGGTGATGAATATATAAAGAACTATAAACACAATATTGTACAAGAGGTAGCAACCAAAAACATACCAAAGAAAAAGAAGGACAGGAAAGCAAAATAGCTTTCTGATGAGGCATTACAAATAGCTGAGGAAAGAATGAAAGGGAAAGGCAAAAGAGAAATGGAAAAATAAACCCAACTGCGTGCAGAATTTCAGAGAATAGCAAGGAGAAATAAGGTTTTCTTCAATGAGCAATGCAAAGGAATAGAAGAAAACAACAGAATGGGAAAGACAAGAGATTCTTTTCAAGAAAATTAGAGATATCAAGGAAATGTTTCGTGCAAAAATGGGTAGGATAAAAGACAAAAACAGTAGGGACTTAATGGAAGCAAAAGAGATTAAGAAGTGGTAGAATATGCACAATGATGTGGTTATCGATCTAGAGCCAGACATCTTGGAGAACGAAGTCAAGTGGGCTTTAGGAAGCACTGCTAACAATAAGGCTGGTGATAGTGATGGAGTTCTAGCTGAGCTATTTAGAATCCTAAAAAATAATGCTGTTAAAGTGCCGCACTCAGTATGCCAGCAAATTTGGAAAACTCAACGGTGGCCATTAGATTGGAAAAGATTATTTTATGTCCCAATCCTAAAGAAGGGTGATGCCAAAGAATATTTGAATTACTAAATAATTACACTCATTTAGATGTCAGCAAGGTCATATTTAAGATTCTGCATGCTAGACTTCAGCAATATGCGAACCAAGAATTACCAGAACTGCAGGCTGGTTTTTGAAGAGGCAGAGGAACTAGAGACCAAATTGCCAAGATCCACTGGATTATGGAGAAAGCAATAGAATTTCAGAAAAAAACATCTATTTCTGCTTCACTGACTTCACTAAAGCCTTTGATTGTGTGGAACACAACAAAATGTGGCAAAATGTGGCATCCTCAAAGAAATGGAAGTAACAGATCATCTTACTTGTCTCCTGAGAAACCTGTATGCAGGCTGAGAAACAACAGTTAGAACTGAGCATGGAATAACTGATTGGCTTAAGATTGGGAAAAGAGTATAACAAGGCTACATATCGTCACCTTATTTATTTAACTTATATGCAAAGTACATCATGCAAAATGCCAGGCTAGATGAAAGTTGCCAGGAAAAATATTGGCAATCTCAGATACAAAGATGATACCACTCTGATGGCAGAAAGTGAAGAAGAATTAAGAAGTCTTTTGACGAGGGTATAAGAGGAGAGTGTAAAAGCTGGCTTGAGGGTGGCTAGGTGGTGCAGTGAATAGAGCACCAGTCCTAGAGTCAGGAAGACCTGGGTTTAAATCTGGCCTCAGACACTTAATGCTTATTAGCTATGTGACCTTGGGCAAGTCACTTAATCCCAACTGCCCTCCAAAAAGCAAAAAATAAAAAAAAAAGCTGGCTTGAAACTTAACATTAAAGAAATTAAGATCATTGCAACTGGTCCAAACACAACCATGAAATTAAAAGATACTTGCTCCTTGGAAGGAAAGCTATGGCAAATCTGAACAGCATACTAAAAAGCAAAGACATCACCTTGCCAACAAAATTTTGTATAGTCAAAGCCATGATTTTTCCAGTAGTAATGTATGTCTGTGAGAGCTGAGCACCACAGAATCAGCACATTCAAACTATGAGGCTAGAAAAGACTTTTGGGAATCCATTAGAAAGCAAGGGGACCAAACCATTCAATGTTTAAAGAAATTAATATAGACTATTCATTGGAAGGACAAATACTGAGACTGAAGCTTAAATACTGAAAAGATAGGATTCATTAGAAAAGTCTCTGATGTTGAGAAAGATTGAAGGCAAAAGGAGAAGAGGATCGCAGAGGATGAGATGGCTAGATAATGTCATAGAAACAATAAAAATGAAGTTGAACAGATTTTTGAGAGATGGTGGAGGTGTACTACGGTGCATGGGACCATGAAGAGTCAAACATGACTGCATAACTGAACAACATTGATCTCAGTGTTCCTTGCACTAGGCACAAAATAATAATATTAATGACTAGCATTAATATAGTATTTTAACACTTGCAAAACACTTAACAAATATTATTTTATTTTATCCTCACAACAACCCTAGGAGGCAGGTACTATTACTGTTATTTTATAGATCAGGAAACTGAGAGAGACAAAGGTTGTGACTTGTCCAGGGTCACACAGCTAGTAAATGTCTGAGGCCAGATATGAACTAGTCTTCTTGAGAATTGTATAAATCATTTACTTAACATACTGAGGCCTAGGCTCTTTGTTCTTTTAATATTATGTGGTTCTTTCAATATTACGACTTTTTAAATATTATGTGATTCCCAGTACAGCATTTGACTATTTTATCTGTTATCTTTCATGATCACTATATGACTAGCCAACATGCTTTCAGTGGTAGCTTTTGTCTTTCATGCCCTTGCTTTCATGCAGGTCCTTACTGATCATGTGCTACCACCTGCTTATACCTGTCAAGCATCTTTCCATTGCCCTTTGAGTCATCTGCAATTCTGATTCTTTAAGGTCATGGTATCCCATGATCCACTGCCACAAAATGGCATGAGAATGAAAAATCATGGCTCCTACCTCCCAATACTTTTTTCCAATAGAACCAGGTGTGTTGTGGGAGCTGTACATCTTACAGGAGGAAAAAGACACAAATGCCAAAAGGTGAAAATTACCTGTGGGCCTGTGAGATTTCAAGGGCAACCTGGATACCTGGATTGCACCCTCAGCTAGCTGCTTGGTCTGATCACTGGGCAAAGAGACTATGTGTGAGAATTTGGAATTCCAATGTCACTAATCCCAAACAGATGCCTAAAATGCAAGCAGGCCCATCAGCCTCTGGCTGGGGGGCAAAAAGGCATTTCAATATTGAAAAACAAGGTCCATTATTTTAATTTCAGTGTTAGCCTCAATGTAATTGTTGACAATTCTATCAGGACAGGAAGTAAATTTTATATAAAATGATGAAATATGGTTCAATGTTAGATAATGCTAGTATTTCCTACAACTGCCATCAAACTGAAGTAGGAACAACTTGGGATAAGTGACTTTCAGGCTCTAGAGAAGAGGGTCTCATTGCCCTATTCTGTACAGTAAGCCTGGTGTAGTGGAAAAGGCATGGACCTGGAGTCAGAAAATTCATATTCTAGTCCCAAATCTGGCATTTACTAACTGTATGACCATAGGCAGGTCACCTAGGCCTCAGTTTCTTCATCAGTAAAATAGAGAGTATAATCCCTATAATGCTTACCATGTGAGGGTCATTGTGAGACTCAAATGAGATCATGAACGTAAAGTGTTATTTAAATGTTAGCTGTTACTATTATGCATCTGGAATATATGTCATGGCCAACCATATATGACCAGCCAGACCAACATGCCAGACTCTTTGAAGTGGCACCCACACTTACGTTTACCTGGCTCTCTGTAGGAGTGGTGTCACCCAAATCCTCCTTCACATGGATGATGTACAAAAATTGATGGACTCTGAAATCTTAGGGAGACAGGTCAGTTTGAGTGAATCCACATTTTGTCCAGAGCGCTTAGTGACCTATGTACAAATGGAGAACTCACTAGCCATTTACAATCCAAAATCAGTCATAGAAATGGAATCAAAACTGTTTTGATATTTTCCCAGAATTTTTCTGTCCTCTATCTGTGTCCAGAGCTGCCACCAGATTCTGGTTGCCAAACCAACTATGCTTTATCTTAGACTCTTCTAACTGTTTTTCTAACTCTTCCTCCCACATAATAAATGCTACACTTCCCACCTCCACACCTTTGTACTGACTGTCCTCCATTCCCATATATCGTCCTCATCTCTGCCTCTTAAAATTCCATTTCTCCCATCAAAATTCTGTTCAACTGCCCCCTTTTCCATGGAGCCTTTCCTTATCCTAAAATTTAGTGCCCTCACTTCCAAAATTTGTCTCCTTTACCTTGTACACATTTTACACGTATTCGTGAATATAAACTCTTTGAGGACAGGGCCTGATTATTTTTTGTCTTGGTACTTGCGGCACCTAACGCGGTGCCTGGAAACAGTAGGCATGTGATAAATATTTGTTGATGGGTTGATTCTTATCATTTGGATTTGGACAATTAAATAATACTTATCATTGCTGCCTCAGAATTTATCCCTAACACAATTTCACCAAATTGTTGCCCATTTGAATACACCACTTACATATTTACTCCTATCTTGCTATCGTGGAAAGAGTGTTTGTTGAGGAATTAGAAGAGTTGGGGAATAGACCTGGCTCTACCACTTTCAAGAGGTATAATCTTGGTCGAGTCACTGCCTCTCTGACCCTTGGTTGTCTCATCTGTTTAATGAGAATAATAATAATACTTGTCTTTCTTTCTTTGGTGTATCATTATGAGGATCAAAATACATACCGTATACAAAAATCCTTTATAAAATATAAAATGCTAAACAAATGCACAGCATAGTATCATTAATAATTTTAAAATAAATAATTATTATTAAACATAATTAAATTCAAATCTAACTTGACTCCTTTGCTAAATGATTAAATGATGTAATGAAAAAGTATGGTCTAATGGGAAAGGAACGGACGGAAAGGCATATTTTAGTCATGGCTTTATTTGTACTAGGTGACCTTAGAGAAGTCAAAGAAATCAATGCTATAACTAAGATTTTTTTTCACCTGGAACAAAATCTGCTTTGTGGTGGAAGTGGCACAGGCTTTCGGGCTATGGGTATAGTCATTCCAGAAAAGGGAGCATTGTGAGGGTCTGTGACCCCACAAGGATCAAAGCAAGAGAAGGCAACAATCATATATTAAGAGTTGGTTATGTGCCAGACATTGTACTAAGTGTTGGGAATACAAAAGCAAGTAGAAATAAAGATAGTCCCTGCCCTCAAGGAGCTGACATTCTAAAAGGAGAAAACAACACATGATAAGGAAGCTGAAGTTGGAAGGGACTAGTGAGAAGAAATGAATGTAAGCCTGGGGAAATGGAAAAAAGGAATCTCAAGTATTTGAAGTACAGTCTAGAGAGGAATAGAATTAGGAGTGGTTGGCCAGGATGCCCTCCTTAAACTGGAAATTCTAGAAGGAACTAGTCAGAGAGAGAGGCCACAGGAGCTCCAGATACTTCCAATGTGTGAAGTCCAGGGGTAAAGTGAGCTTCCAGGGTGAAAAGGTTTCTATGACGTGATAGAGAACACCCAGGAGGTCAGCAGTGATACTTGAGAGTAATGAAGACCCTTAAAGTTGGGAAAGGAAGGTGACAGATAATTCACTGGAAGTTCTCTCAGTACAGTATCTTGAGATCACTGGGATCTCTTAGCAGAGCACCACAGCAGGACCCTGAGGGTGTCCATCCAGGGTAGTTGCATTTGTGACTTCAGAAATCAGTAGAGTACTGGAGATGATGCTCTGGGGCAAAGCCCCAATCACTGCACACTAGTGACAGCTGCAGTAGAAACACAAACTATCAGAGCTAAAAGAAAACTTAGAAATCATCTAGTCCAACCCCATACAACCCCATCATTTTAACCAGGAGAAGTTAAATGACTTGCTCACACAAAAATTAATGGCAGTCCAGGAGATAGATCTTCTTACTTCCAGGAATGATTTAAGCTCTTAGCATCTCAATTTATTCATCTCTGAGACTGGGATAATGATATCCAGAATATATGCCACAAAAAACTGCTGTGCAGACCAAATAAAATAAGGTATCTGAAGATGGGGGCAGCGAGGTGGTACAGAGGCTAGAGCCCCAGACCCAGAGTCAGGAAGACTCATCTTCCCAAGTTTAAATTTGGCGTCAGACACTTATTAGCTGTGTAATCCTGGGTTAATCACTTAACCCTGCTTGCCTCAGTTTCCTCATCTGTAAAATGAGCTGGAGAAAGAAATGGCAAACCACTCCAGTATCTTTGCCAAGAAAACCCCAAATGGGGTCACAGAGAGTTGGACATGACTGAATAATGAGTGAACAACAAAAATCTGAAGATCCCTAGAGAGCTGTTGTGGAATGGTAAAAAGAACATGGGATTCCAAGCTGAAGAGTCAGGATTTGAACCCTGCTTTCAAGGAAGCTGCTAACCTTCTCTTTTTGCCTTTTTTGGGGGGGAGGGAGGAAGGTAGGGCAATTGGGGTTAAGTGACTTGCCCAAGGTCATACAGCTAGGTTTGTGTGTGTGTGTGTGTGTGTGTGTGTGTGTGTGTGTGTGTGTGTTAAGTGCCTGAGGCTGGGTTTGAACTCAGGTCCTCCTGACTCCAGGGCCAGTGCTCTATTCACCACCACCACCTAGCCACCCTTAACCTTCTCTAAGCTTCAGTAGCAGTTTCCTCCTCTATGTAACAAGAGGTTGGACTAAGTGACTTCTACTATCCTTGCTATTGTTCTAATTATAAAGCACTATAGGAGTAGAAACCATTATTTAAAAGAGCCATGATTACATCTCTGTTGACGCTCCTGCTACCCTCCCCACCCAACTCATATAGACTGATTTGGGCTGCTGAATGATGGGAGACTTTTTTCCCAAATCAATGAAAATTAATTAATTAGGCATACTACCTAACAAGGTACCAGCCACAGCAAATCATTAAATCATCTTCTAAGCCATGAAGGCATTGCAATCCATATATGTGGAGATGTTCCAAAGCATGCTCCCCTCTTTTGCCCACCTCATCCCCCATTCAAGTATTAGTTCAAGAGTAACAACACTGAGCTAACAAGAGCTTTAGGGAGTAAATCACGAAGAATAAACATGAGGAGGCCCTGAGCTCGGAGTCAGGAACACCTGAGTTCAAATCCAGCCTCAGATACTTCCTAGCTATGTGACCCTGGGCAAGTCACTTAACTCTTACCTGCCTCAGTTTCTTCATCTATTAAATAAGGGGTTGGATTCAATGACCTCTAAGTTCCCTTCTAGTTATAAATCTATAATCCTGTAATACAGTGGTTCTCAACTTTCCTAATGCTGCAATCCTTTAATACTTGTATGTGGGCATATCTGCATGTGGGCGGACCACCTGGAGACAGAGAGAGGAGTAGTGTCTCGGTTCCTAAGACCATCAGAAATATGTGTTTTCCCATGGTCTTAGGTGACCCCTGTGACCCCTGTGAAAGAGTTGTTTGACCCCCAAAGGGGTCGCTACCCACAGGTTGAGAACTGCTGCTGTAATACTTCATTCACGGTAAGTGTGTGATATACCTCCCCCATTAGTAGATATATTGAGAATAAGAACTGTGTCTCCTATTGTTTTTTAATTTGCCGTAATATAAGAACAACAGCAGTAATAATAATAATTATTATTATTATTATATCTAGCACCCATGTAACATTTTATGACTTACATAGTGCTTCACAAATATTATTTCATTTGATACTCCCAAAAGCCCTGGGATGTAGGTGCATTATTGCCAACCTCATTTTACAGATGAGGACACTGAACTGAGACAAGTTAAGTGACTTGCCCAGGGTCACACAGCTAATAAATGTCTAAGGTTGTATTTTAACTTGGGACTTTCTGACTCCAAGTCTAATGCTTAACCTGCATCACCTAGCTACCTAAATATTGATATAGCAGCATTTTATTGTTACAATATGACTTCTCTTGTACCATACACATTGAGAATAGTTAGATTCTATTTATATATTAGGTATTTGTTAGTGAGAATAATAATTCCAGGTGAGAGAATAGATATAGAATGTTGGCCTCAAAATCAGAGAGAAATAAATTTAAATCCTGTCCCAGATACTCACAAGCTATGTGGGCTTAAGCAAGCTAGTTAACTTCTCAGGACCTCACTTTACTCATCTGTGAAATGAGTGCATAGATTAGATGGCCTCCCTGATTCCACCTCTAAATCAACTATACTATAATCTCAACAATGAAAGATCTATTTCAATACTCCCTCCATCAATGTCAGAGTGACATTCTCCCCTCATCTTAATAGAGGGTCTTCATAAGTCACCCCAGGAAAAAAAAGGAATCATCAGAATTGGCCTTCCTATCGGCAACGAGTCTTTCTGAACACATCTAGATGGGTCCTGGATGAAACCATAGAGTCCTTTGCCTAGAGATCGTGGAAGCTTTTCCAGTTTGGCAGAATCTATCAGGCTTTGTGCTTTGTTGGTCTGGCCTTGGAAAGTCCAGGGTCACCTCCACTCCAGAGCCAGACATGCCCATAGGACTTCAGTGGAAGAGTAATAAATAAATATGCAAACTACAGAACTTTAACCTAATAACATGGCCAATCACAAAGTTTAGCATATTATGGGAAATCACTAATGGAGCCCTGCACCATTATTCATGATATGAGCTCGAAGAATCATGCATAATGGAACAGAGCAACTGCTAACAGCAGATTCACACAAGATAATTTAAACTTGTTTGTATGGAAATAAAGGACTGATCTTTGAAGTGGTCCTTAATGAGATTCTGCTTGATCTTCAGTATACCCTGGGAGAGTGTTCCGTTTTTCCTCCAGCATCGGCTGGCATTGGTGGCATGCAGGGGGAATGAAAAAAAAAAAGACTGATTTAAATTATGAATGTCCATTCTTGTCTTTGGATATTGGGTGAGGAGATGTCACCGCTCCAGGAGCCCTGGGAAAACGGGGAGAGGAAATCCTGTGGGCAGAGATACAGTTCTCCAACATACTGTCTGGAACCATACTCCCCAGGCATCATGCCACGGGCTGAGAAGGATGCTGCAGACTGCACAGCTCACACCAAACAGGATCTTTCCTGAGTACTTCAGAGGGTAAAGGTTTGGGGGGTGCTCTTTGATTACAAAGGAGTATTTGACCCCAAACTAGCAGTTCTGAAAGCTAGTCAGAGCCCAAAGCTAGTCCAGAATCCTGTAGAGTGGCACTGCAGGTCTGCATAACGAGTTGGCAGCTAAATAAGCAGGGGTTGAACAGCAGACAGATGAGTCAGCTGGGTGGTTCAGTGGATAGAGCACAGGCCTGGGGTCAGGAAGACCTGAGTTCAAATCCGTCCTCAGAACCCTACTAGCTGTGTGACCCTATGCAAGTCACTTAACCTCTGTTTGCCTTAATCCACTGAAGGAGGAGATGGTAGACCAGTCCAGTATCTCTGCCAAGAAAACCCCACAGTACTGGTTGCCTACGGTCCACAGGGTCAGAAAGAGTCTGTCACACTGAACAACAAATGGCCGACAAAGGTCACAGAACAAGACATATCCAATCCAACAACAGGCTTTCAGGGCTCAGCCCCTCCAGTCACCTCATGTTCATTTATCCTTTTTTATGTCCTATTTTTCCTTGGACTTAAGGCACCTTGAGGCAGCACTCATTTAGTTTCTGTTATTGGTCTCCAGCATCTAAGAGTACAATCTCTTCTCATGCTGGGATTGTGTTTAAGCGTTTATTGGCTTGAATGGTATTAATTCAAATGGAAATTCCAGGTTCTAAAATAAGTCCAGTTGCTCCATACATAGGATATGTTCATAAAGTTAGTGCCAAAGAGATGGACTATTCAGAACATGGGCAACTAGGAAAGAGGATAAGGAGGTTCGGTTGCCTGCTAGACTCACCCTTCTCTAGTCTTTAACTCCATTTGTCCACACCTCCTAAGGCCTGAGCTGTTCTAGACTCTAGAAGAGCCTAGAGTGGCCTGGTGATGTCTCTCAAGTCACATAATTTATATCGATTGCCTTACTTATCATGAGAAAAACTAATCTCACAGTACATACACTTACACACGTGCCACATACCTACTCTAAAATCTTTTTCTTCTTTTTTGCCCATTAGAATTGCTAAGTTAAAATGACCAGGACAGAAGAAACAAATATATCTCTGAATTCCTACTCTAAAGTGGTTGGTAGCTCTGTGTTGGCAGAAGAGATGTTCTTGTCCTTCATGGCTCACATACACTAACCTATATTGTATTTACTTTCTACATCTATCCTGCGAATGAGGGAGTACAAGCATTGTTATGTCAGTTTACAAATGAGGAAACTAAGGTCCAATTGATTTGCCCAAGGTCACATTTCAACTTAATGACAAAATTAAACCTCAAGCTCAAGCCTCCTGAATCTGGAAAATGTTCTTTGCACTGACCGTCATAGCCTCTCATAATAGACTTCAGTTTTCATCATACTTCAGAAATCACAACAGGTTTTTATATCCCTGTGATCTTCCCAGCCGCCTGATGAGGTAGACAGGGCAGGGATCCTTATACACATAGTACTCTGCAGGAAAGGCAGCTGTGGTAAGAGGATAAAGGGCAGGGGATTCAAGGTGGGCCTCTGACTCAAGTTACCTATATAACCAAGGGAAAGTCGCTTAACCTCTCACTACTCTCAGACAGTTCTCTAAAACTTGACCTTACAGAAAGGTTGCAGATCTGTATGAGTGAAAGCAATTTCTATCCCAGTTCACTGATAAAAATCGCAAGCCCAGATTTCTATTTTAAATTAATTTAATTTAATTTTTTCTGTAACTAACAAATACCAAATAAAAAAGAACATTTTCATGTACAAAGTAGAATGGGGAAAAAGGACCAAAAATGAAATTGTGCATCTCCATCTACGGTTTGTTCATGGTCCAGATTATTAAATAAGTCTGCCCATTTAAAAAGGGTAAGAGGAAAAAAAAGAGTTAAAAGATGACCTACGTTTAGACTTATGCTTTTGTCAGTGAAAAAACTCCCGAGGTAGAAAGTCCCTCCACTAGAGCAGATTGTCAGCTAGTCTATATATAATTTGGGATGACAGGAGCATAGATTTAGATCATATGTAGTCTCAGAGAAACATCTGGGGACATTGAGAGATTGTAATGCCCATGGTAACATAGATAACATGTATCAGAAGCAGGACTTGAACCCTGGTCTTTCTGATTCCATCTACTTCAACAAATTATTTCTCACTTCACATACAGTAGCATTTAATGAAAATTTGTTGAATTGAATTTTATCAATGAAGAAACTAAGATCTAGACAGTTTAAGTAACTTAACCAAGATCACATGACTAGACTCTGGTTCTCCTGATAGGAAGTCCAATGTTCCTTCCAGTACACCATACAGCCTCTGTGTATTCAGAGATGTAATTCATAGACTGATTAATGCTTTCTTTCCATATAATCTAGAGGAAGAGTCCAATATGAAGAAGCGGCATTGTAGGGGAAGTCACCAGCAACTTCCTAAGGCACACCTAGGTTTGACCCAACCATACTGTGCCCTATCTAGACATAAAGATATTTGATGGGGCAAGTCACATTTTAATCATTTCAATTTCCAAGCTCATCATTGTGAAATTAACTAGTTACAAACAGAGAACTAAATTTTAAGAGATGTAATGATCCTTTATTGTGAGAGAGAGAAAGAGAGAGAGAAAGGGAGAGAGAGAAGGAAGGAAGGAAGGAAAGAAGAAAGGAAGGAAGGAAGGAAG